>OY986040.1:48449231-49049231 GCA_963920215.1 Nineta flava
GCAATTAACTCATTTTATTCTTATTTTCACTTGTTTTTAGGTTCATTTATTTTTTATAAAGTATAAATTTTTCACAATAATAAAGACTCCTAGACAACAAAGAATGTCACGGGGGTAGCATTCAAAGTAAAATCAGTAGATTATAAGAGACAAGAAATATAAGAAACATCAAATTTTATTATGTTCTATTTATATGAGTATTTATTATTATTATTACATACGTCGTTCAAACACGGGTTTCCATTTACCCTTGTTTAATCTTTGTATTTTTGGCATTCAATATTATTAAATTATTTATTGTAATTCATAGAAATTCCACTTATATAAGAACTGACATTATATTGAATTGGAAACAACATAAAACAAGCCGTAGGATGGAGTTGTGTCATAGTGTCTATCTGTAGTATCTCTAAGTGCGATCTGTAGGTTCAAATCATCCAAGTATTTTTTACTTTTGTAAATTTTGAATAGTGGGAAATTTCAACTAATTTTCGCGAAATCGTTTCACTTAAACAGTGCGAGTTGCTGTGATTATCTTAAGAAAAAATTTTTCCATTATGTTACACTTGTTGTTTCCATTATGTTACACTTATTATTCTATTATCTTACACTTGTTGTACTTATGGTGACAAAAAATTTCCATTTTTTTATACAAAAACATAAAGCCCGAAATACGTCTGCAAAATATTAGAGTTCCAGATAAAATGGTCAGTAGATAAATTATTGTAAAATTTATTTACTACAACTTTACTAATTATAAATTTAACAATTTAATTACTATTCAGAAACTTATTATAAACTTTGATGTTCCTCATCTTTCCAAGTTCTCCTTTCGCCTTGAGTGAATTACCTGTAGAGTGTGTGTACACTCATACATCTTTTCAAAAATGGTGTTAACAGACTCTGGTGATATCAAAACGTAAATATATGGTGTTAAATTTGATTTCCATTGTCGGGTCGAGCCGATTACTATTTCCTATTCTTAAGAATTCTTAAATCAAAATTTTAAGTTTTTATGGAAACTGAAGATCGAATGGGTGACTACTTCAAAGTCATTTTCATTTATTCCAAGATTTTTTTTCAAAATAATGAATCCTTACATAGTACAAAATAAAGTTCCCTAGTGATTTTACATATGACTAGCCGTACCCCGCCCGCTTCGCTGACGCTGAAGATTCGGGAGATTCTGATTTTGTTCACAATTTCATGGGTTTTAATTTTTTTGTGCGGAACCCTAATTCTTTTTCTAAAATAATTCCGGTCAGCCCTTCCAGAGGTAAGCCGGAACAAACAGACAGACAGGCAGACAGACAAAAGTGTTCCGGACCGTATATACTTTTGTAAGTACCGTATATACTTGCATATGCATTTAGTAAAAAGCTGTTATTTTGACATTACAAACAGGCACTTAAATTTATTTATATAGATAATTTTTATATCTATGAAAAACCTGTATTAAAAAAAATCATGTAGGTTATAGTAATATCGAAACATTTAAAACCTAAACTCTAAAACATAGGTGGGTAGGGTTTGACTTTACAAGCTCTGAGTGAGAGTTAGGAAGAGAGATATAGTAAATACAGAGTACCTACCAATTATTATTATTTTCTTTTTTTAATTAAAACATTTTCTGAAAAAATATAATAATACCAACCCTTTTTTATGTTCACTATCTATTATAATTATACAAACTGTACACTATTGACTATACAATACATACAATACGTTGAATACATACTCTGAAATTTTGGGCATAAAATGTACCTTTTTAATATATTTGTGTATGAATAAAATGTAAATCTTTTGATCTTTTACGTTTAGCTTTAGTTTAGATTTAAGAATTAGGTTTTTGGAAATTCCGAATAATTTGCCAAAAGTATTGATATCGGAGAACAAATAAACAATTATTTACCTGATTTAATTATTTTTTCTTAGTAGAGGGTAAAGTATCATGGGAATTTGATGACACTGCATACAATAAACATGCCAATGATAAAGCTGGGTGGGTGGGGCTTAAGTTGTTACTAGTTTCTTAATGATTAAATTTTACATCAAGTGGGAATTTTAAGATAGTTTACTCAACCTGGCTGAGTTGTTTTGATCTAGTCTACTTTGAATTAAAAAAATGAAAAGTACTATTCGTGTAGTAGTGTAAAAGTAGTGATTTTAATAATGGAGAATACATCGCAAGTAGTCTTGGATAAGTTCAGCACTGGAGGTGCGGCGCCTTTCCTGCGAAGGAAAGGAAGATATTTTTTGGCATCATCAAGTGGGAGCATCGTTTTGGTATATTTAACAAAACTGATAAAGAGATAATTTGCCTATTTTGTGGTAAAACGTTTATTTGTTTAAAAAGAAGTAATTTCCAATGTCATTATACCGCGAAACATTCTGCCGAGTTTGAAAAATTCGAAATAGGGACAGCAGAACGCGATCGCGTTATTGCTGTTTTTAAAAATAATTATTTTGAATCATCGTCCGCCAAAAAATTATATATTAATAATGATGCATTGGTAGGACAACCTGTATAGAAACATCGTGCCGGGTTACTTCAAAACATACCTTGCTTACTTACTCTCACTTTCTTATGGGAGCCCCGTGGCTCTGGAGAGCCGTCTACGCCCACGTCTAAAATATATACGAAAAAAGTTCATAAACACGATAAGATAAAATTGCACCATCAAAAAAAATTTCTTATTGTCACGTCTTAAATTTTTTTAACTTATAGTCACGTCTTAAAAATCAATTAAGTATAATTTTATGAAAAAACTATTCTTAAAATGGAGTGCTTCTTTGTGTCATTATTTATATGATTTTCGAATAAATCTGTGTTTTTATCTCAATTTTTTGGTAAGCAGTGTGTTTTTAGGTACAAAAACGAGTCGCTAGAGTGCCTTCTCATCAGTTGAAAGGAAATAGCGAAACATTTATTTCCTTTATAAAATTTCGAAACAATGAAAACATTTTTTAATTTGTTTTAATCAAGAATAATTATTGTCGAATAAAACTTAATTATTGGCTATAAAATGCTACATTTTTTTTGAGATATGGGTGTTTTTGGATATCAATATTTTAGAATATTTTTAGAACTGCGAATGGACTATGAAAAAAAAAATTTTAACATAAATTACTTTTCATTATAAAATTCAAACCTACCAAACAGGTAGAGGACAATATTTTAAATATTTTTTGAAAGAATTTCACACGTATTTTCTTGTTGATTTTGATCCGACGTGTTTCATGTGATCCGATAATGTTTAGTGTACACAATTCGCAAACTGTTTGTGAAAACCTTAGTTATAGAAAACTTATAATTGCTTACCTAGACATTGAGGTTGAAAGTTATCAGCTAGCTAAATGTAATGGATACTGACGATATGTCATATAAATATTCCAATGTTATAATATTCATATTGAAAATATCTGAAATATTTCTACAAGTACTCTACTGATCGATGTTATAAATTATATTCTAAATTATATTTCGAATGTAGTTTGGATAATATTTCTTTCCATAACAACAACATAATTTTTTTCTTTTTTACAAAGCTTTAATATTTGAATAAACTTGAAGGAAAAAGCACGCTGTTCATATGTACACAACAAATTAAGCAGTGGTGGCAACATTGATTAAAACAAAACGACATTGATTAAAACAATCTATTTAATAAAATCGAAATGTTATTTGTTTTTACGACCATCAAATTACCCTGTTAGATATTTTGAATAACTTTTTTTCAATTAATTAATAATTTTTCAAATTTATATTTGCCATTTAGTATTTATTTAAGTGAACAACATTAAAATTGAGAATTATTTATTCCAGACATAGACAATGGCGTTGTTAACGATTTTTTCAATACAAAAAAAGTTTAATAAACGATAATTTGACAAAATGTGTTCTTTTTACAAGCTTTTATTTAACTTGCAATGTATGTATTTATGCTCGGGTCAAATCTTGCAAGCTGATTTAGAACCACTTCTACTTGTCCTACGGAGTTGAATTTTTACATGTTGGTTCAGTTTCCATGACAATGCATTTTTATGGCAAGAATAAGATAAGAATCGACAAGGGGAAAGGAGGGGGGCCAATAGAGGGCGAAACACAAAATTTGGTATGTCTTACTTAATATTCAAAAAATTGAAAAATACATAAGGAGTAAAGTTGTAGAAAATTAGTTTTACTAAAATAAAGTTTAAATGTAACCTCCGTTTGTGTTTATGGAAAGTAACCATTTAACATTCAAACAGAGGCGTAATAAAATGATTGGCTTCGGAACAACTATGTAACATATTACTAAAGTAACACATAAAAGAAGAACAACAAATATCTCGATATTTCGATGATTTACTATCTCGAAGTGACTTCATGAAATTTTTTACAATTTCATTAAAGTTGATTTTCCGGTGAAACAAAAGGCTGAGGCCTTAAAAGATTGACAAAAAGTTTGACAAAAAACGTGAGGCGAAAATCAATTCCCGTAAAATGTCGATAGCGAATATCTCGAAAATCATAGCAGATCGAAAAAAATGATTAAAAATTTTCTTTCAGGAAATATTTCAGAAAGTTTTAATATAAGTGAAAACCCCAAAAAGGATACTTTTTCTCCACCCCTTTCACCATAACGCGGCAGGGGTAGATGCTCATTCTATTAAAAAATAGATTGATTTTAATTTTGTGACTGCTAGTGCTCGAAATATATATTCGCACTTTATTATAGAATTTGAAAAAAACTGTATTTTTAAAAGCTATTGTCTTGAGTTTACACTGAAGCCAACATTTTAAACTGATAAATGTGTATTATTACTTTAAGCATCGCAATACAATACTAATGTCATTTTCTATTATGGTTACGAAGACATACTATGAAAGAACTAGTGTATACTTTAAAGACACGCATGACATTAATTTTGTAATTTAATATTGATATGAAAAAATTAACTCATCCACCAGGTGGATACCTTGGATCTCTCGATTTCTAGCCCAGTGTGCTACTGTTACACCACGGATGATACTGATGAATTAATCAATTTTTTCATATCATCGACAGTATTAATTTGAAGTCAACATTAAACTATTACTCTAGCATATTATTTGTGTATAGTGTAAGCAATCACACTGAAATCATTATGTTAATTTCCATTACGAAGACATAGTAGGAAAGAGCTAGCGTATACTATAAAGACAAACATGTCATTGAATTTTTTAATTAAACTTTGATTAATTATTTAAATAATTTAATTCATTTAAAAACAAAACAGTTTTTCAATGTATTTTTTTTTACCAGAAAAAGCAAACAATAAATAGAAGCAAATTTATTGTATTAAGGACGTTCCAGCACTGTGTTATGTAATCAGGACGAAAAACCGGTTTGATTTTATTATAAAACAAATACATAAACACACATATACAACACATGGACAAATTCACTGTTCATAAGTACAAAATAATGTAATTTTGAAAAAAAAAAATTTTTAGTTTTATATTTCGAAAACAAAACGGTAACACACGAATTTTTAAAAAAATTTATATAATAAATATTTATCTTTACTCTTTTAGCTTTTTTTTAAAATTCTGTCGAGTATTTTGTCTCATACAATAGATAAAAGTTGGGCAGGCATGAAGTTTTACATGCTTCTAATGTGAGAGAGTGAGAGAGAATACCACTTTGGTATTATTTATCTCGCGTTACAAACGATCAAAAATTTTGAAACTTCTGAATTTATTAGAAAACGTTATTTTTAGCCTGTAAAAAAAATGAGCAAAATCTATCGAAAAGTGGTGGTATGCTGGAACATCCTTAAGTACAAAAATCTAATTTGACTTTTATAACCCCCCCTAAAAAACGGATGCATTTTTGAGATGAATTTATATTCTTTTTATCTGTTTTTTCTTTTCAATATTTATAAATTGTATTGAAGATTACCGGATTATATATTTTGATAGAGGTTTTTTCTTTTGTACTCGTATATATATGAAACAATTTTTTATTATAAAAGTGCATGTTACACTGATTTTTTTTATATTTTGCAACCGAAATTAATATTTTTAACCAATTTTTTTTTATATGGTAACCATAATTCCAAAAAGCTAAGAAATAGTAAATTAGAAACATAAAAATTCCAATTGCGTAAAATTGAAAAAAGCCAAATTGGAAACAACACTTTTAAATCGAAAATCAATCGTGTATTTACAGGATGGCAAGAAATAAACACTTTGACTGCATGTTGTGATGTAAGATATTTATTCGAAAGTAATTGTTTCCATCTTTTTAGTCCACTTTCAACGTAAGTGAATAAGTGAATATCAAATCCCAGACGCAAACATACACTTTGAAATCATAATCCGTCCTAAGCGGTCGGCTAAGAAGATTATTAAACACAACTACTGCATGCCCATAAAAGTATTTCCTTAAGTAATACTCATTTCTGCAGTTTATTTATTGTCTTGCATTTATAAAATTATAAAATATTCAAAGGTGTGTACACCAAAACTTAGGTTTTGTCGTTGCTAAACTGAAAATAATATAATTATTATCAACATGTGTATACAAATTTTAGTAGCATCCGTTGGGTCTATACTATTTAATTCAAAATTATTCCTTTGATACGAACGAAAAAAAAAATTACGGTTAAAACGTGTATGGTGAGTATAATTATAAGCATATATAAAAAGCCTTAACTTTTTTATGCAAAACAGCTGTCAATAGGTGTAAATTAACCAAACAGGGCATCAAGAGGAAGACCCTGATATATTATATATAAATACAAATTTAAACATTTCACAGAAAAAACTACCAATTACGTTCGTATGTGAACATGGCTTTCTACAAAAAATGTCATTTTATGAAATGATCAAAATATTATTATTATTATTATTATTATTATCTTCTATTATCAAATTTGTTTCATCATATCATGTTCTCTTCGATTCTTGGAAATCGAATCTAATATATATGAAATATTATCATTTCTGTGAATCAAATTGCTTATTGGAGATTATCATTTCATCTTTTTCTCCTCTTTTTAACTCTATACTACAACGTTGTAATTATTTAGAGGTTATGTTATCAACCTCAAAAATCCAAGTTGGATTCTTACCGGATTTTAGCGAATTTCCTGAAAGGAAATAGAGCTATTGGTCTCGTACCGACTTCAAAATTTTGCAAAAATTTCTTCAAATGTCCATCGATCCTACTTAGTAGATGTCGAAAAACACCATCTGTAAAATTTATATATATATATATCTATGGACATAGATATATATATATATATATATATATATATATATATATATATATATATATACATATATATATATATATATATATATGTGTCTGTAATCACTCTAGCGGTCACAGTTTTCATTTTATTGGTATGAAATTTCGTATTTGAGGCGCTTTTGGTATTCAAAAGGTCAAGTTCGTTAATGGGTAAAATCGGACAAGGGGAAAGGGGGGTTTAGAGAGAGGGGGAAACACAAAACTTGACATATCTCCCTTAATATTTGAAAACTCGAAAAATTTATAAGAAGTAAAGTTGTGTGTATTAAGTTTTACTGTAATTTTGTTTCTTAACATTTTTTCTGTTACACTAATATTTACAGAAATATTGACGGTTTAAGATTGAAAATTAAATTCCTTAATATCTCTGTACACATTAGAGTTTGAGCAAAAATGATAAGGTGATGAATTGTAGCAAATTTGATTTTCTACAACTATATTCCTTACGTATTTTTCGATTGTTCTAATATTAAGAGAGATATTTTATATTTTGTGTTTTCTTCTCTCTTTATGCCATTTATTAATATTCCCTTAACATCATTCCCTTTGACGTATGCCATTTATTAATAACATTGGCTTTGCAAATACTAAAATCATATGCATTTCATTTTGATCAGACTAATTGTGACCGCTAGATAGTGATTTATGTATTCTAAGGAAATTCGCTAAGTTGAAGCAGCTCCTGCGTAACGAATTTTTTTTAGTTATGGAGTCTCCTGATGCCTAAAGTACTAATTTTTACAGATTGTGTGTATGAGTAGATGATAAACAATATTTTGGATGACGTGTTATCAGCTTCTATAAATATCCATTTTTTTCATATCAAATATAATTATTTTTGAAGTAAATTATTTTATACATTTTTTCATAGTAGATTTTTAGCGAATATCCTCCAAAGGAAATGCAGCTATTGTTTTTTAATATCTGTTTTCTTTTTTGGAGTTGGGTTTTTTATATTTTGTAAAAAAATTTTAATTTTCTACTTTTTAGTACATTTTTTCACAGCAGGCTTATTTAGATCCGTTCTGTTTTTTTGTATAATTTATTTTTTTTGGTCGATTTTAAAAAAAAATGTTTTTATTAGTGCATATTTATATCGTAGCAGATTTTCTTAGATCCTTTTTTTTGGAGTTTGTTTTTTTTTTGAAAAAAATTCTTTTATTTGAAGTCGAGTTTTCTAAAGTGTTTTTTATTTTTCCATTTTTAGTGAGCATACTCTATCAAACAGTGAAATAATTTTAAAAATCGATCAACAATTGACGGAGAAATCGGTGATCAAACATAAAATGAGGAATTTCCTCGATTTCCATGGGAAATTAATTTCCCAAATCGGTTGATTAATGACGGAGTTCTAAGGTAACAAAAAAAATTTACACGAATTGATAACCTTCTCCTGTTTTGAAGTCGGGTTAAAAAATAAATAGAAATATTAAACATTGATTATTTAATGTCCATTAAATAATGTTGAGCAGAACAAAATTATAATTGTCACATAATTAGACGCTAATTAAATGCCCTAATTAAAAATTAATTGTATTGTGTTACCGCATGCTCCGCCAGCTTAATATTAAGCTAGCAAAGCACTGTTTAAAAAATCGATTAATTATATAGTATTTAATATCAAATTATTAAGCTATATATATATATATATATGTATATATATATATGTATATATATATACATATATATATATATATATATATATATATATATATATACAAATTTTAACGATAGTGATTTTAAACATTTAATAGGTAGGATCGATGGACATTTGAAGAATTTTTTACGAAATTCCAACATTGGTGCAAAAACAATAAACTATAAGCGTTATTCCGTTCTATTTTGGCTATTAATAAATTTAATGTTTGCAAATACTAAAGTCATATCAGATATTATATTTCATTTTGATCACACTAAAATTATGACCGCTAGAGAGTGATTATGTATTCTAAGGAAATTCGCTAAGTTGACGCAGCTCCTGCGTAACGAATTTTTTTGCCAATACTAAAGCCATATCAGATATTATATTTCATTTTGATCACACTAAAATTAGGACACACCTTACTTTTGCGCCACCTTATATAACTATGAATGTTGGAAATGAGTACTCTAAGAGAAATATTTAAGTGGTAACTTTTCCAATAAACACACATAAACATTTTTAGTTCTATGCATCCGGTTTACAATCTATCGTTTAAACGGTGCGAGATGCTCTAATTTTTTACTGGGAAAAATATTTATATCACAAAAACAACCAACTTTTGTTAAAAATTTTTTTTCTTTCATCCCACAGTTGGTGTAAATATTGTATACATGAAAAACAGTTTCTAAAAATAGTTTTTTTTTATAAACTACTTAGAATAGTCTTATTTAATTTCACTTTTGTGTGTAGGCCCCAAAAACACGCAAACCTGACCAAATCGGGATAATGCTGATGAAGTGAAAGATTGTAGTAGGTAGTAATATTTAATTCCATCGTTCACAATTCTACCTAGGACTTGGAAGTAGTCATATCGATACAAACACTCCCTTTTTCTTTTATGTCACAGTTGGAGCGATCAGCATCATTTAATTTTTTTTTGTTGGATACTAATTGAAACTAATTGTTGTTGCAAAATTTTTTATCTAAAATGGAAGTATTGATTAATTTATATATAATTTTTGATATGTATTTAATTAAATATATGATAGCTTGAGAATCAAAGGGCTGTACCAGAAATTTAGAATCATTCGGGTATTCTTATTAAACTTATGTTTTTAAACATATTTTTCCAGAATACGTTTTGCTAGTGAAATTTTTTTTATCATACAAACATACAAATTTGTGGCGAACGTTTTCATTTTGTTTTCGAATACTTATCTTTCAGTACATTCAAGTTGTTTTTTGTTTAAATTTATATTTTGAAAGGTCTTTTTTTAAAGTAATTTTATTGAATATGATTACTACTTTTTTTATATCATACATTTGTAGTAAACATTATCATTTAGTAAAATTCAAACATAAAGAACTGATTCAGAAATTTTGAAACAATATGAAAATGAAAATTTAGAATTAAAGAATAATCCTTCCTGCAATAGGCATTGGATTGCGATTAAATTTGAACATATTAAGATCATTGCGAAGTTTAGCCTTAAACGTGAGTGGGGATGATATGTTGAATTAATTTTGGATGCCTGAATAGAGTGTACTCCAAATTACTGTCAAGTATAATCATGATTTGGAAATGTACTTACATGGTACTTACTCAAAGTACCGAGCTAGATTCAAAATTGGCTAAATACCAGTTTTAGACAAATGCTTAGTCATTTGATTCTATTGATAGCCTATTATGGGAGAAACTAATTAAAAGTTTAATGTTATTAACATGTTGTTCTCATAACGTACCGGTTGCTCTAAAATTCAAGATGGCGATTATTCCAATGTTGAACGTATACAGGGTTTGCAGGACAGTTACAGAAAATCTCATCAAATACTATGAAATACATCAATTTTTGTTTATTTTGAAGTGATGGTACCGTAAAGCAATCGATTCTGGATATTGACCCGATATTTCAATGCATCAAACACTTGCAGTATATTCTAAACATAAAAATTAAAATCTCGAAATGTTGTTACACAAGTTTTGTTCGTTTTTGTGCTAGTGTATCGTAAAGAACTTTATTCTAGTTTAGTAGACGAAGACATAAAGCAATGTATACGTTTGTTATTTTAGTAAACAGACTGTTTTCAAAAGCATTTCTAATCGAGAATCAATGTTAAATAAATAAATAAAATATTTACTATAAAACCATACATACACATATGTACATACTGAAACTGAATGCCTGGACTGGAATATTGATTGGGTGACCATATTATAGGACCATTCTTCATTGACGGATCTTTAGATTTTCAAAAGTATTTGAGTTTGTTAAGAAATAATATTTGGCAACTGTTAGAGCTCTTCTTAATTTAGACCTGGAATCTATATGGTTCCAACAAGATGGTTGCTCTGCACACAATGCCACGATAGTAAGAATGTTCCTGGACCAAACGTTCCAGGAACATCTTATGTGTGGTTTTGGAACCTTCAAGTGGCCAGCCAGATCGTCAGATCTATCTCCTAAGGACTTTTTTTGTGGAATTTTCTCAAAACACAGATCTATTCGCGGAATAGGCCTGAAAATTTGCAACAATTAAGGCAAAGAATTGTTTACAATTATGCGAGTATTTCTCCTCAAGTCCTAGAAAATACCCGGCTAGATTTCTACAATTGACTCGGATATTGTTTAGCAAATAATGGAGGAATATTCGAACCGTTGGTTTAACTTTTTTTATGAATTCTATTTTTTTTCTTTTTGGGGTTTTATTTTTCTTTTAATTTGTGTGGATTGTTGTTTTATGTTATACCGTTAATAGAATACAATCATTTATTTTAAAACATTCCACATACAAATAATAAGGGATATTTAAAAAAGAATTTTCAATTGTTAGAAGTAATGCTAAGCTTAAGAAGAGAATAATGAACATATTTAACCCTCTCTCATTATATGTTAATGCAGTTCTGAGTACAAGCCAGCAAGCATACACATCAGACACACTAAAGAATACCCCCACTATTTTTATTTCTTTATTAAGCATATTGTGTATAGTTTAGTTATTATAGTAAATAATATTTAACATTGATTCTCTATTAGCAATGCTTTCCAACACGTACGGTATATAGTGTTTTAGTACAATACAAAGACGTAAACAGCTCATCTAAAGAAGATGGCTTGTATTTTTTTATTTCACTGGTTTCAAGTAGTGAAGAGTCTGTTCATTTTCACATTTAATTATTTAAAGGATTATTAGGAAAGAAACATATATTATTATTGTTTTCTTTACAAAATGTAAATTATTCGAAGTTAATAATGATCAATTTATCAAAACAACAGTAAATAAAGATGTAAATACAAGTGACTTTATTTTCATAAAAAATTAAATAACAAAAATTTTATGCACCATCACTGTAAAATGAAATGACAGTGCACACATTTTAGAAATAGTCGTAATATAATTTCCGGCAAATAATAAAATGTGAGAGTTTTTCAAGTGCAGGGTTAAAATATGCAATCCTGTACTTGCAACTTACCCAATAAATATATACCAATTATTTTCTCATTTATGTAAAAAAATTTGGTCCTTTCATAGATTTCACTACTTTTAAATGCGAACACTTTTGGTTTTGTTGGGATATCAATACTTTTTGTGTGCGAAAACTTGGTCCTCCTCACATTTATGTTTTTTGTCAGATATCATTACTTTTTAGAAAGTTTTTTAATGCTCACTGCATGTACGATGCATGAAATACAATATTCATATAGTCTATGTATTCTAGAGAAGAAGAAAACAGTTTGTCCAATTATTAAGAAAAAAAAGGGGCGGTTAATTGGCTAAACTGTCGGCGTATGGACAAGAACGAAGTAACTGGCTATGCTTGAGAAGGTTTTCTGCAGTTTCCTTCACGAACTCCAGATGAATATCAGCATAGTTTCTATCAGAGTCGGATGCAGCCGCATATCCTACCAATTCCTAGTTCATCACATCCTTAGGTATCACAATGGACTTTATGGTCGAAGTGTAGCCTGTCCAGGACAGCCTCTACAATCTATCTATCTATCTATCTATCTATCTATCTATCTATCTATAGAAGCAGAAACAAAATTTTAGTAAAATTGTAGTACTAGGTATAAAAAAATATAAGTCTGTATGCACGGTAGTGTGTTGGGAAAGTTAAGGCAATGTATGTATACAGATCGTAATTTCAAATATTTTATGTAATTATGTAGTTAAGAGCAAAATAATGTTATTTGATATTAAGAAGAAGAAAACTTTAAGACGGCATACATTTTTCATTTGAATGTTAAAATAATTACTATACAAAGTTTTAAATTTATATAAAATAGTATTTAGTAGGTAGAAATTTAGACTTGATAGGAAAACATTAAATACATTTTTGAAATAATTACTAAGAGTTTGTCATCACGTTGCTATCATTACTTTGTTTTGCAAGAAGTTTTAAAACAAACGAGAACTTGAACCTTTTTTACTTTTAACGTTTTTGTCGGTGTATAAAAATACATGGACCATTATTATAATATAGCGGGAGATATTTCAAAGTATATAAAATGCACTATCATCTATTTTGACGCGACAAGCAAACACCAATGGTAACAGCAATGTTTTTCAGGCATCAAATTTAAATTGATTTTTTTTAAATAAATAATTTGTTTTAATACTATACATTTTAATACTATGTATTATATTTATTTTCATGTGATCGTGACTTATAAGCATATATCCAATTCATAAAACATTGCATAATGATCCCAATATCTTGATATTTGATACACATTTTTTGAATATTACAAAAACATTTTTTCACAATTTTTCTTACTTGTCAAGAAACACCATTTCCACCATATTGAATACCTAGAGTAGAATACACAAGAAGGCTTCCCCCTATGTGACATTCCCATTAAGTATTGATATTTTTGTTATTTTGTTCATAATTAACTAATAGAGTGTTACAAAAATATAAATCGATTGGCTTCTATTTTTGATTCCATCAGAATGATTTTGTCATAAGTAACTTCTAAAACATATTTTTTTAATGTTGTTGAAATCGTTTTGCTTAAATATTTCGAAAACTATGAGGTTTATCGCAAATATTGGATCTTGTTTGTTTTAGAAAAATTTGTTTATTTGAAGTCGGTTTTTAAAAAAAATTTCTTATTTTTCCATTATGAATGAGTACCCTTTCAAACAAACAAAAAATTTTCGCAGAAATCGGTGATGACATATAAAATGAGGATTTTTCTCGATTTGCGCATTTTGATGAGGGGGATCCCCTCATCAAAATGCGATTTGGTGACATTGGACCAATCGGAAATCAAACACTTCAAAACAAACAAAAAAATTCAAAATCGGTTCATAAATGATGGAATTCTGAGGAAACACACATTAAAAAAAAGCAACATACAGACGAAATGAGAACCATCCTCCTTTTTGAGTCGGGTTAAAAATAACACCCAACTGAGATTATTTCAGGTCTCTTAAGTTAGCGAACTAAAAATGTAGGCTACAAATGGGACCTAGTTGGGCATTTGTAGCCTATTTGTTGCCAATTTGTTACGCTATTAAAAAATTTGTAGCCTTAGCCAAAATTAAAAAAATTAGGTATCCTCTAGCTTAATATGAAGCATAGCTTTCATATTTATATTTTTCATATTTAAACATAATTGTCACTGTTTAATAATACTCCTGAAATTTGTTGCCGTAGCGGCTGCCGGTTTATATCGAAAAAAACTCTTTTTTAGAAAAATAATAATTTGAAATTTGTAACCATGTGTCTACTCTCAATAAAAGTCAATTTGAAATTTGTTGCCGTAGCGGCTACACACTTAGAGTGAAAAAACATAATTGTCACTGTTTAATAATACTCTTGAAATTTGTTGCCGTAGAGGCTGCCGGTTTATATCGAATAAAACTCTTTTTTAGAAAAAAATTTTTTTGAAATTTGTAACCATGTGTCTACTCTCAATAAAAGTCAATTTGAAATATTTTGCCGTAGCGTCTACTCACTAAGATCGAAAAAACATAATTGTCACTGTTAAATTATACTCCTGAAATTTATTGCCGTAGCGGCTGCCGGTTTAAACGAAAAAAACTCTTTTTTAGAAAAAAATTTTAGAAATTTGTAGCCATGTGTCTACTCTCAATAAAAGTCAATTTGAAATTTGTTGCCGTAGCGGCTACCCATGTAGAGTGAAAAAACATTTTCGTCACTGTTTAATAATACTCCTGAAATTTGTTGCCGTAGCGATTGCCGGTTTTAATCGAAAAAAAAAACTCTTTTAGAAAAAAAAATTATTTGATAATGCTGGACTTTGTACCCATAACCGCTTCCCGGTTTTAGTTAAGAAAAACTTTTTAGTTGTTAAACGATACTTTTGACATTTTGTGCCATAGCTGCTTTCCCATTTAAAAAAAATTATTTTTATTGAAAAAAATTACTTTGAAATTTTATGTCATTGTAACTACTCTTGTTTAGTCAATTTGAAATTTGTATCCATAGCAGCTACCCGTTTTTAGTATAAGCAAACCTTTCTTTCTGTAAAAAAATTCTTTCGATACTTGTAGTCATAGTGGTTACCTGTTTTTAGTCTAAAAAAACGATTCTGATAGCAAAAAAATACTTTTGAAATTTTTATCCCTAGCGGCTGCATGTTAAATTACACTATTTTTACTGTAAAATAAATTTTTGCATTTGAAATACATTTTAATTGATTCTATCTCATAGATCTTGGCCGGCTACAAATTTTTGTGCACTTAAAATTGTAATCGAAGCTTCCAAACATTGATTATTGTGGTATTCGATAGCTTCATATTAAGCTAGCGGATACCTAATTTTTTTAAATTTTGGCTAAGGCTACAAATTTTTTAATAGCGTAACAAATTGGCTACAAATAGGCTACAAATGCCCAACTAGGTCCCATTTGTAGCCTACATTTTTAGTCCGCTAGCTTAAGAGACCTGATTATTTCCGTTATAACATGAATATACAGAGAATCAATTCGTGAACTGTTTTTTTTTTTTTTACATAAGCACAGATGTATTAAAATACAAAGAAGTGTAAAACGGTGCTATATACTCACAGGCTTTTGAAATCATTAGTAATTCTAGATGCTTGAGCTAAAATTTTGGCAAAACAGTTGATGTTTGTAAAAAAAGTTTCAAACAAAAATTGTATAAAAATAAATGGTATTGTTTTCAACATTTTTTCTTTCTATATAACTTTTTCATAAATCAAAATTATTCCCAAAGTGCTATCGGATGCATGGATCGATTTTTCGCATTCACGAACTTGAAGATACTTTTTAGCTCTAGAGCCCATACATATTTTCACCTCGTTATCTCTTTTCGTTTTTGAGTTATCGTGTTCACGGGCGGTCTGATATATGGAAATATGGATTTCGCATTCTCTTGCTTTGCCAATACTTTTAGAGATAATTTCTCGGTGCTGTAATTCAAAAACAAATCGTCTGTGGTCTTCTATTTGTATGCGTTTGTTTTCATTTTGATGAATTCTTACCTCTTCTAGTGTTGTAAAGAGACTTAATTTTGTAACACTTTGTATAATTCCAATTCCAAACTCGTAATGACTATGAAAACTTATATGACCCTTTAATAAAAACTAAAATATAGTACCTGTTATGAACTTAACAAACTACTAATTTCAAGTAAATCACTTATTATTAACATTAACTTGAATAAAAAATATAAAAAATTACAAATAGTAGCGCAATGGTTTATTGTTAATGGTCTACATGGTTTTTCCTGGTCAATTTATGGCATGTAAGTAGGTAATTATTTTCACTTATCTCAAAACTGAATATTCAAAATTATACTATGTATGTAATTCATTCAAAAGGGAAATAATTAAGTTGCAAGTTAATCTTATGTCTTCATGGTCAAATGTTGAAGGACTATTTGAAAACCTCTTATATTTTCAAAATTTTAAAGAACTTGAAGAATAACGATTATCAAAAACAAATGAATTTGCAATGTATCTCATGATATTATACCAAGAGTAGAAAAAGAATGCGGTTTCACTTTTTCACAAATACTGCTTTTGCGATTCAAAACAGATCACTTTTACTCTTAAAAACTACTTCGAACCGGACACCATTGAATAGAGAATTTTTAGTCAAGAAATCGAGCGAATTTAATACGCTCGATACTACTACTATAGTCTCTTCATCTATAGTACTGCATTTGTAGAGTAGACGCTAAAAGTTTAACCCACGAACAAAAAAACTTCTGAATATGTTCCGTGTTTCTAATTGAGAGTACGATTGACTATGAATCTTATCAGAAAACTTACTTTATATTTGATTTGGTTATCTGAGTGCGATTTAAACGTTTAGTCTTGGTAAACAAATATGTGTTCTGTGCAATGGTGTTGAGTTAGGTTATCACCTGTTGTTGGAATGTAGAGGTATAAATGACGTAATGCGAGAAGATCTGTTTGAAAATGAACTACAAACACTAGGAGTGTATTCCGTAATGATAGCATCAATAAGTTTTAAGTTGGCATTACTTAAAAAGGAGAGGTAGAGATGGATGGTGCTGTGTTCCACCATCATAAACATCATCAAAAGTCGCATGACGTATGCTATTGTAATGATAGAGGAATCATTTTTATTATTTATTTATAAATTATACTTAGTTAATCTTATCTAGAGCACGGTAGTGCGCATAGCCGAGTCTGTTATTAAACAAAATAAAATATAATTTTTTGTTTTTATTAAATTTAATTTAATTTTTTGTTTCTCAGTCATTGCATGATTCTTACAGCAGAAGATTTATGATTGATGATGTTTATGATGGTGGAACACAGATCCATCTATCCCTACCCCTCCTTTTTAAGTGATGCCAACTTATAATTTATTGATGTTACCATTACGGAATAAGTCCTAGATCAAGTGCTGAATGTAAGGGATGAGCGCAGAGATAAAATAGTAGGTCGTTTTCTGAAAGATTTGATGGATAGAAGAGCAAATAGATTGTGAATGATATGTATTCTCCTTTCTTTATGTGTCCTTGATATATGTATTAATTTTTGATCCCTTCACTCGGCCTTGCGCACTACCGTGCTCTAGATTATTACGTCTGATTTAGTATGTATTAATTTTTTTCTTTTTTTTTCTCTTTTTGAAATATGTATTAATTTTTTATTAGAAGTTAGATTTGTAACTTAATTCGCTCATTTGAGCACATCAATAACGAATTATTATTATAATTATTATTATTATTAAACGTTTAGCCACTGGCAATTTATTTTACGGCTATGGTGTATAAAATTATCGTTATTTAATTTTTTATGCAAATAAAGTCACATGTATTTAAATCTTTATTTACTGTTGGTTTTGACAAATTGATCATTATTAACTTCGACTGATTTACATTTTGTAAAGAAAACAATAATAATACCGGAATACTAGGTCAAGTGACTACACTAACATCTGAACTTATGTTATATATGTGTTTCCTAATATTTTTGTAAAGAATAAGATGCGAAAATGAACACTCTTCACTAGTTGAAACACAGTTAAAAAAAAACTTTTTAACAAAAAATAGAACCGACGAAAGAAGAAAGTAACTGAAAAGCAAAAAATAAAATTTTTTATACAAAAAATTAAATCTTCGAAAAAAGAAAGTAACTGAATAGCAAAAAAAACTAAGTCAATGTAAATACCTAAATAATTTTGAGTCGGCGCCAAACAAACAATATATGTAATATTTTATAATATTTACTTTTAACCGAAAATCAGATTTACCCTTCGCCCATTTCGATGGAGATTTTTTGGTGCCTATTCAAAATTATTTAAGTATTTACATTGACTTAGTTTTTTTTGCTATTCAGTTCCATTCTTTTTTCGAAGATTTAATTTTTTGTATAAAAGTTTTTATTTTTTAGTGTTATTAGAACTACATAAGTGTGACAAATTTCAACAGAATCGGTTCACAGATGACATTTCAGTGGGTGAACAATCTATTTTTTTCTATTTTTCTACCCTTAGGCACGAATTTTTTTCTTCAAATTTTATGGTACCGACTTCGAAGTATACCCAATCCAATAAAAAAGGAATTATTGAAATAGGACTTCTGTGTAAAAATTTATGCGTGGTCATAGATAATATATGTATATATATATATATATATATATATATATATTGAGTGCTTTCAAAGTGTTTACACACAGACAATATACAGTGATCCAACAAAAAATTATCAAAGTCGGACTACTTCAGTTATGCGTGATCACACATAAAAAAAAATATACAGGTTGAATTGAGTACCTCCTTCTTTTCGTTGGTAAAAATAAATACAAGCCTTCTTCCTTCTTATTTATATGAGCTTTCAACGCCTTTGTTGGACAAGAACATAAACTATGTATACTAAAATAACAAACTTATACTTTGAAAATTAAAATCCTAAATATCTGTCTATATTTCAGAGTTTGAGAGAAAATGATCAGGTATTACTTACAGGTATTACTTAAAGTATAATTTTTTACCACATGTGATATCTCATACATTTTTCGACTTTTCTAATATTAAGAGAGATAGATATTCTACATTATATATTTTCTTCTTCTCTAAAATATCTAAACTATATGAATATTTTATTTCATGCATCATGAGCATTGAAAAACTTTGCAAAAAGTCATGATATCCAATGAAAACAAAAACGTGAGAGGGAGCAAGTTTTCGCACACAAAAAGTATTTATATCCCAGTAAAAACAAAAACGTTCGCCTTCCAAAGTAGTGAAATTTATGTAAGCAGTTTTTTTAACGTCAATATGAAAATGATTGGTATATATAAGTTTCTCCGGTGCAGGGTTTCCATTTTTTACTTTCATAGTTTTTATATTTGTTCAACTAATTTTATGTCAACATTTTTTTACAGAAGCTGTTATATATTTTCTTGTTTCGATAACCCAATGTTCACACTGGACAACAGTTATATAAATGATGTTAATCAGTTGTTTATGTTACGTTGTGAATGTGTGCCTGCCAAGCATATTATGTAGGGTACAGACGAGGAACATTGTGCAGCAGCATTGAACTCAGCCCACAAAATATTTTCTGTACAGACGTGCAACCAAAATTATAGCACATAAAATTATTATTTTATTATTTTATGACGCTAATCAAAAAAATTCATCCATTTGTCATCTTGTCTCTATCTATCTCATTTAATTTGTATAGTTTATTTATATGTATGTATCTCTAGTAAAACTAGCTGTTAGATAACATCTATACAAATAATAAAGTATATAATGTAAATTGTAACCATACTAGGTAATAAAACATAATAAAATATTAGAAAAGCATAAAATTTTAGATAATATGACCAATTTGTACAGTAACATTTAACTCCTACAAAATATCAAATAATTTTGATTTTTACTGCAACCGTTCAAGGACATGTTTTTTGTTGCTGCAACAGCTATACACATTTGCAACCAAGTATGTTGCTGTACAATGTTGCTGCACAATGTTCCTTGCCTGTATGCCACTTTATGCCCGAATAGTCATTAAATTGCACCCGACGGAATGTTACAATGCTATTGTAAGTATTCGTTAATGTTTTAACCGAATTTCAATTGTATGGTAATGATATATTTGGACATCCGAGATTTAGAACTGTATTTTGTCTTCATGATGAATTCTCTATGAAATCTATTGCCGATTTGTCTGCGATCTATTTTTTTCATAACCTTTATGTACCTGCACCCATGATAGAGAAATATTTAAGCTTTCTACTAAATGTAAAGCAATGTGTGAAATCTTAGAAAGAATTTGTAGCGGTATCGCATTTTCATTAAATTATTATTATAATTTTATTTATCGAAGAATTTATTAAAATTCCAGCTTCATTGAGAATGTTGAAAACAGTTTTGAGATCTTGAGTATGTTTTTCTTCGTTTTCACTCGCGATTAAAAGATCATCAAGATAAGTAAAAACAAAATCAACATTTCTGAATAAATCTGCCATAAATCTAGAAAAGGTTTGAGCTGCATTGCGTAAACCAAAAGGCATTCTCAAAAATTCAAATAGACCAAAAGGAGTGATAATGGCAGTTTTCGCGACATCATAATCGTGTACAGGAATTTGATAATAAGCTATTTTTAAATCAACTTTAGAAAATATCTTTCTATCATTTAATTTCACATTCAAATCATATAAATGAGGAATTGGATATCTGTCAGGGACCGTGATCGAATTCAGTCGACGATAATCACCACATGCACGAAAAGAACCGTCCGGTTTCCTTTTCATGAGAAGAGGTGATGACCATTCAGAATCCGAAGGTCTACAAATACCCAAATCAACAAGTTCTTGAAAATGTTTTTTAGCAGCTGACAACTTTTCAGGACATAGCCTGCGATATTTAGAAAATATCGGATAAGAGTTTGTCACAATGCGATGTCGAGTATTATGTTTAGCATTAAGATTGAATTTTTCTGATTTGGTTAAATTTGGAAAATAATTTAAGATTTCCGTAAATTGATTTTGAAGTGAGATCACTTCAACGCATGAATTAATAGGTTTTAATGATGTTTGATTTTTAAAATCGATATTCAAATTGAATTTCTTTAGAAAATCTAAACCTAGAATGCCATGAATTACATCCCCAACAATGAATTCATGACGAAAAACCAAATCATTTCCAAAATTGAGAAAAATTTCAGAAGTACCAAAAGTAGTAATTTTAGTATTGTTTGCTGCAATAATTGAAAAAGGTAAATTTGTAAATTTACATGATTTACAATACGACTTTGGAATCACAGATAGTGAACTTCCAGTGTCAACTAAATATCGAGTACCTTCATGTAAGAGATCGTACATGAAGATTAAGTTGTACGATGATGATGTTGTGTTATTGAATTGGGTTTTTTTATTGACAGAGCTACTGACCAACTCAACAGGAGCTCTTAGAATTTTTTTGACAAGAATTTAAAGAAATTTTGAGTGACCGGTTAAACCGTTCAATAATACCGTTGCTGTTAGGGTGATAAGCAGTAGTGGAAATATGCTTAATCCCTAGAGAAGACAAAAAATCTTTCCATATATGTGAATGAAATTGTTTACCTTGATCAGTAGTGATCTTCGTAGGTAAACCAAAACGCGAGAACCAAGAAGCAATTAAATTATTAATAATTTAACGGTATTATTGAACGGTTTAACCGGTCACTTAAAATTTCTTTAAATTGCTGTCAAAAAAATAATAACTGGTACAAAATTTTACCTTGGGTACTTCTAAATTTGCGCTCCTCGATCAAGGAGGATATTAACCTTTCTTCTGCAGAAATTTTATATGGAATTCCTCTTCGATTACCATATGATTTCTTTTCAGAAAACGTTGATACATATCATTCTGTTCAACATTCTACTCGAGAGTTGAAGAATAGAATGATAAACGCAAAATTTTTCTTTACCAGACAGTTCACCAACAAAAATGTATTTTTACCCAAAGATTTAGATTCATCAAAAAAAGTTTTTATACGCGAAGATCTTGTCAAACCTCCACTATCTTGTAATTATAGAGGTCCTTTCTCTGTTATCAAGAGATTTCCTAAATTTTTTGTTATTGATATCAATAACAAACCTACCTCTATTTCGATCGACAGGCTAAAACCTGCATACTTTTTTCAATGTTAATCTTATCTTAATTTACTTTGTATTTACTTATAAGATGTACATCAACTATTAAAGTTTTTTCCGAGTAAACAAGGTTGTTTTATGTTATAACCTTTTTCTAGTCGTTTTTCTTTATTAGTTGATGGGGGGAAGTATGTAGCGGTATCGCTTCTTTATCTTAAATTATCTTTATCTTAAATAAGCTTCTTTATTTTAAATTATTATTATAATTTTGTTTATCATTTTTAGTTGTTGCATAACAACTATAACTTCCCTCTATTATCACGGTTGCTTTGAATGTTAACAATCTTGATAATTTACATATTAAAATATAATATAATATGTCATAAATCAATTTAATAAAGATCAATTATATCTGTCATTTATATTTATTATTTATTTAAATAATAATTATTCATTATATCAATCTATTACCTCTACAATTTGACGCCCGAGAAAAAATAAGCGAAGAGGGTGGTAAATTAACATATTTTTAAAGAAAAAATTTCCAAAATCTTCCAACAGATACCTATTGGATGATTGGTTTGGATGAATTATTATTTAATATTGTAATTCTTACAAAATATAGCATACCACCCACCAAATTTAACAGATAAGTCTTTCATTTCTGTTAAAATATTTATTTTTGCTTTACGCTTATAACTATTTCGATTTCTAAAAAAATATTTTTATTATTTTTTTTGACATTTCATTTTTAATATGCCTAGAAATCGAAATGAGTTACCGAATTTAGATGCACCTACAATACATCTTCCAAATTTACAAAAACTTCCACAATTTAATGTAACAGACATTGAATTATGGATAATTCAAGTTTCTCGTTTCTTCATTATTCAAAATATTATTGACGATGAAACTAAGTTCACGCTAGCTTCTTTAGCTATACCTGAGAATTACACTTCTCATGTTAGAGATATTATTGTAAATCCACCACAAGAAAATAAGTTTGATGCACTCAAAAATATTCTAAAGGAAACTTTTGGACTTTCTCGTAAAGATCGTCTAAATAAATTATTAAATTTATCTCAAAAAGATTTCGAAGAATTTATTAAAATTCCAGCTTCATTGAGAATGTTGAAAACAGTTTTGAGATCTTGAGTATGTTTTTCTTCGTTTTAGTAATTTTAGTTGTTATGCAACAACTAAAAATGATAAACAAAATTATAATAATAATTTAAAATAAAGAAGCTTATTTAAGATAAAGATAATTTAAGATAAAGAAGCGATACCGCTACAAATTCAATAGCACAAGTTGCTTCTATTAAACCATAAGGATCATAAATTAATTTAAATTTATTTAAAAGAACAGTTAGAAAGAACTATCGACGAAAATTCTTGCAGTATTTAGATGTCCCACCATACAATACTGCCAATTTGTAGAGCGGTGTCCATAACGAATGAAATATTCTAGTAGAATGCCAAGGAAAGCAAATCAATAAGATAATTTGATTCAAATATATAATTTAATACTTTACAAAGTTCATACTGTAAATATATATCAAAAATTAAAAGAAAAAAAGAAAAGAAAAAAGGAACAACATATATAAATGGATGAATTATAAACAGTAAAGTAGATACAATAAATGTGTGTGTGTTCTATATATAATATTAGAAATGAAAGTTTATTCGAATGAAAGAAACAGTCATTTTCATCTTAATAGCAACTCACACGCGAATTTCACATTATTGTATTACTTATAATAGTGTATATGGGTAGTAACTATCAAACAATCAACATTCTATGGAAACTATACATTGTAGTAGAGAAAGCGCAGGTAAACAACTTTGTACATATTATATTTATTACAGTTATACGCTCAAAGCCAGTTTACTTTAATAAGTCTAGTAAAATTTTATGAAAATCGATCAAATGCTATCAAGCTATCATCGATCTCGGGACCATCAGGATATGTTCAACCGTCATTACACGTTTTTTTTCCTTTGATTAGTTGGACTAAAGTTGGAAACAGCAGGTTTTATCATCGCTACCAAAGATGGTGTGATAGCCACTTTAACACAGCAGATGTACGTTTGAAAGGGGGCAATTTTCACTAGCCATTGCAGGGCGAGTAAATCTCAACCAGAGATGCTGATGCACCTTGTTTTGGCATGCCTACCTTATGCCTCGATCACCTACATTAATCGTCATAATGCTGACCAGCTGCGTGCCCTGTACTACTTCTTGAGACACAAGTATGAAGTGAACCGTACGCCAGCCCTATCATATGCTCCAGCAGAGATCGATTCCGTCGTAAAAAAGTTAAAGTTCTCTGCTACTAAGTATGATATGGTGCTCCTGGATATTTTAGCTAAGACTATTTACATCATCAAGTTCTCTGCGTCCGCAGAAACAAATATAGTCTTGAAAGAGGAGCAAAAACGGATAAAATACCTTGAACTTCTCCCAGAAATACGATAACACCCTGGCTACTAAGTCAAAAAGGTTGTTCCCGTTACCAGTTGCCTTGACGGTATACCACTCTAGAATATAATATTTGTACCAATCGGGTTTGCAGGTTGCTTCTTCGTCACCTTCTAACCTTCATGCAGAAAGCTGTCGTCATCGATACCCTTCGAAGGTTGTGATCGTATCAGACTTCAAATAACAGCCTCTGAAGGTATTTTATATTTTACTTTGCAGGTTCCACATCTGTGCGATTTTAGGTCTGGAGCAGTCTGTATGACCAGGTCACTACATGGAAGATGAACGTACCACCTGACTCGGAAGACAGACGGACACTTCGGATATCGCGTTGACTGACAGACGTGCAGACTACACGACCATAGGGTAGTGAACCTTCTTCAAACAACGTAGCTACTTTGTGAAGATTTGTGTTTGTCAGAGATTTGGGTGGCTTCTAGGTGTATATACTGTATCCACTCTACTCCTTCAACAGACATAAATACGTTAAATTTCAATCATAATAATAATAATTTATTTATTCTTGTAAACTGTATTAGGATAGACAAGATGCTCATTTGCAATCAGTGAGATTGTGTATACTATCCGCCATTTGCCTTAAAATTCACGAGAAAACTACGAAAAACCCATGAACAGTCGAGGAGCAAGGAACATACGGCATCATTATTGTTTTGTTGTTAACTCTAAAAATAAATAAATATACATAAAAAAAATTCGTTACGCAGGAGCTGCGTCAACTTAGTGAACTTCCTTAGAATACATAAATCACTCTCTAGCGGTCATAATTTTAGTGTGATCAAAATGAAATATAATATCTAATATGACTTTAGTATTTGCAAAAATTAAATTTATTAATAGCCAAAAAAAAAACGGTATAACGATTACAGTTTATAGTTACTATGGAAACGACAATCAAAATTTTTTACAATAAAATATATTTCATGTATTCGTATCAAACAAACACAAAATATTAAATATCTCTCTTAATATTAGAATAATCGAAAAATGTATAAGGAGTAAAGATGTAGAAAATCATGTTTGCTACAATTCATTACCTGACCATTTTTCTCAAACTCTAATGTGAACAGAGATATTTAGAATTTTAACTTTCAATCTTTAATTGTAAATATTTCTGTAAATATTGTGTAACAGAAAAATGATAAGAAACAAAATTACAGTATAACATAGTACCTACAACTTAACTCCCAATAAATTTTTCGATTTTTCAAATATTAAGGGAGATAGTCAAATTTTGTGTTTTCCCCTCCCTCTAAACCCCTTTCCCCTCGTCCAATTTTACCAATTACGTACTTGAACTTTAGAATACCAAAAGCGACTCAAATACCAAATTTCATTCCAATCGGAATAAAACTGTGACCGCTAGAGAGTCCACAGACATTGAAAAAAAGTACATGTGTATATATATATATATATATATATATATACATAAACAAATTTTAGCGATAGTGATTTTTAACATCTAATAGGTAGGATCGATTGACATTTGAAGAAATTTTGACGAAATTCCAACATTGGTGCAAAAAAAAAGTTGCTGCATTTCCTTTGGAGGAAATTAGCTAAAAAGTACATATGTTGTATATATATATATGTTTATATATATATATATATATATATATATATATATATATATATATTTATATACATCTATATATATATATATCTATATATATATATATATATATATATACATATATATATATATATATATATATATATATATATATACATGTATACACGTTATATTATCGAATGATAATTAGTGAGAACTCTAGGGTTTTGAAATAAAATTTCAAATTCGTCCCCTTTACCTAGATCAGTTTTTTGTATTATAAATACGTATTTCGACTACAATGTAGTCATCATCAGTATAAATTAGCTAGTCGTACTTTACTCTTTGACAATTAGAGATAGTTATAAAATCGAGATCAACAGACAAAAATAAAAATAAATAGAAATTAACTAGATTAAAAAATATACTAGATTTAAAATATAATAAATTTTAAATTATATTGAAATTGCTCTTGTTAAAATTTCTTTCATTCACATTTGTTCCTGTTAATTTTACTCTTATTAAAATTACTCTAGGTAAAGGGGACGAATTTGAAATTTTATTTACATGTATACAAATTTTAGCGATAGTGATTTTAAATATCTAATAGGTAGGATCGATGGACTTTTGAAGAAATTTTTACGAAATTCCAATAATGGTGCAAAAACAATAGCTGGATTTCCTTTGGAAGAAATTCGCTAATAATAAGTACGTACAAATACAAGTTAAGTATCCCCGGTAACTAATATTTAGTATTTATTTAGTACCAGTTTGTCAAACTATAAAAATATTAAAGGTTTAAAAAATGTCAACAGATTAAAGATTAAAAAATGTCAACAGATTAAAGATTAAAAAAAGAAAACTAAATTAAATTTTTGTAAAAATTTAAAGATAAGTATGAGTACATTTATTGTCATAAATGATCTCTACCCGTTGAAAAAAAAATTTTTTTAACAATAAAAATCTCCATTGTGTTACTAAACACAACAATGTAGATACGTTAGACTATTTTTTAAATGTAAATACAGAACAATATTATTGATATTAGTAAAAACTGTGTATTTGCCAGTCTTCGAATTTACAGTTTAATTCTGCCTCCAATGTATAAAAGCATTGTTCCAAAACGAGGGAGCGAACTAACTTTATCAAGCACATGCCACTATCCCACATGATTCCGTTAACGGTTGATCTATGGATAATTTTATTATACAATTGAATAGAAATGTATCTTGTATTCTTTTTTCATAATGAATATTTACAAATTTTGCTAGTTGAAAATTGTACGTATATGAACAGTAAGTGTTAAAAAAGAAGAAAGGAAAAGATATAATACAATTGTTAATGTTCAGCATTTTTCGCACCATAATCTTTATTCGTGATTTAAAAAATGAATTATGCATTTTTAAATTGGTGTTTTAACCCGCTAAAATACCAGATTGTATTTTAAATCACTTGATATAGGAATAATTAATTAGTTTTGATGTATGTTTTGGGAATGGAACGTTAGAGTAGACTTTTATTACATAACCTGTAATAAATAACACCGTTTGTTTTTACATTGTCCTTGTAGAAAATCAGCAGTGGACTTTCACATCAACACAATTAGATGACAACCCACCCGCCTTCTTCTCCCATGCCAGAGTATTCCTATTTTATATGTTAAATACATCCCAAGCAGTAGTATAATATTTACAACATATTTGCTGGGTACGAAAACTAGATTTAACAATATAACTGCAACCTACATACAAAGAGAACATAGACACTCACACTGAAACCAGATAAGTGATCATCTATTTGTATTTATAGAGAGTGGTTGTCAGATGACGTCCGACTTTGACATCAACATCAACCAATTATATTGTTGTATCTACAATTACAAGTGAGAAATATATTATATTATAAACATACAAATTACATATAAGCAGTAGAATTACATAATATGTTGGTATACTTTTCTTAGATAACTAAAAAAAGATGCTTTATATGATCAGAAATACGGGTGTTTAGCTATCAGTAACAATATGTTATAGGGTAGATCATTTTCTACCATTGTTACCCCACATAATATCATCCTGAGTTTAATGGTGTCCAAATTATTAGTCATTTTTATCGAATTTCCTCCAAAGGAAATGCACTATTGTTTTTGTTCCGCTTAGATGTTTAAATGATCCTACCCTATTATATGCTACCTAATCTTAGCTATCTCTGGGATATGGATTCAGAAATATGTTGCTTGTTGCTAATTTGGTGCGTGTCTCACAATAACATTAAAAAACTTCTGTCATTTTATACGATTTGACTGAGGGTATAATCCGACCTCAGGATTATTTGAGTTGACTAACGGATTAGGTGTGTGGAGAGCCCCACCTCTTTATTGGCGGCATTCTTTGGTGACTATGCGGCGTTTGTTTTATCATTAAAGTGAGGGTAATCGACGCTAACCTTGACATTCAGATATTAGATTTTTATTTTTATTTCGAAAATGATTTAATTTTATTAAATCGGAGTTTGGAATTGGGCCATTGTCTAAATTCATTATCTGTTTTCTCAATTTGTATATGTAGATACTTTCTTATGCATCTAATTCTTTGGGGTTTTGTACCGATTTCAGCAGTTTTAGATTCTATTTATCAATTTTGTGGTTGTTCTCAATAACATGTGCATATGCAGCTATATGAACCGATTTTGAATTTTTTTTTTTTGTTTTAACGGGTTTGATTCCCGATTGGTCCCATTGTCACCAAATCGCATTCTGATGAGGGGATCTCCGGGAAATTGAGGAAAATCTTCATTTTATATGTGATAACCGATTTCTGCGAAATTTTTTTTTTTTTGAAAGGGTATACTCATTCATAATGGGAAAATAAAAAAATTTTTTTAAAAACCGACTTCAAAAAAATTTTTTACAAAAAAAAAACCGACCCCAAAAAAAAAAATTTTTACAAAAAAAAAACAAAATGCTTGTAAAAAAAACTGAAAATCTGTTATAAAAAAATGCACTAAAAATTACAAAAAAAAAAAAAAACAGGTAAAAAAAATATAAAAAAATTCACTAAACATTAGTTGGTCGTTTAGTAGGTCTAGCCATATTTAGACAAATAAAATCAGTTATAGAACTTCAAAGTCACTAAAAAGCGAGAAATAAAACTTATTTTGACAAAATGGAAACCCGACTTAACAAAAGAAGCACTAAAAAGTAAAAAAATAAGTGCATATTCTTGTGCCAATTTTAGTTCACCAAAGCAAAAATTTTTAAATATATATGTACAATTATTGTTATTTTTGGAGGCGGTGTCCAAAAGTTATGTGAATTTATCTATGTTGACACCGCCTCCAAAAATAACAATAATTGTACATATATATTTAAAAATTTTTGCTTTGGTGAACTAAAATTGGCACAAGAATATGCAATTATTTTTTTACTTTTTAGTGCTTCTTTTGTTAAGTCGGGTTTCCATTTTGTCAAAATAAGTTTTATTTTTGATTAATAATAGTCCGAAGTGTATATAATTTCAAAGGTAGATTCAAAAGGCAGCTTTATCACGAAAAAAAATGTTAAATTAATTAATTAATTAATTAATTACTTAATTAATATAATATAATATATTAATTACAACATTAATTACTTATAATAATTAATTTTAATTTTCATTAATTCTTTAAAATAATTTTCCATGACTAGACACGACTTATTATAAAAAAATTAATCATGTCTGTTAAAAAACAATATATTACCCTAAGTTGCTCCTTTTGAGCGGCAAATTCAAAAATAATATGTAGAAAAAATAATTACATCACCACATCTATGCTCTCCTTTTCTTTGACCTATGCCATTTAGTAATAAAATTGGCCTTGCAAACACTAAAATCATGTCAGATACGATATATTATTTTGATCACACTAAAATTTTGACCGCTAGAGAGTGATTTATGTGTTCTAAGGAAATTCGCTAAGTTAAAGCATCTCTTGCGTAACGAATTTGTTCTATTTTTTGCCACTGGTTGCCAAACACCATGTATATAAATAACAACATTCCCACTTATTTAAATATATAATAATACAACATTGTAATTGGTTAATATTCCCATAACAGTCGGTCGCCATCCAACAACCACCTTTTACATTTGTTAGTCTCTACAGTTTTAGAACCCCTTTTCTCCTTTCTTTACATATAGTGCTCGACATCACCCCGCTTAGAAACAAATAAAGTTTATTAACTTTCAAACCATACATATAACAACGAGTAGTTTATACTTGCTTAAATTATGGTCGACTCAATTTGAGATCATTATTACCATAATTAAATAACTAATTTCTTTATATGTTTCAAGTCTATATTTATAAATGCTTTTATCGGTGTATATATATACTAGGATTGCCATCTTTTCAAAATACTCGGCAAGGTCAACATATGAGATATATCATCACAACATCTAGAAACATTTAATTCTTAAATTAATATAAATGACAGTTCCTACAAATTTCATCACAGCGCAGACTGACGGACCGAATATTTTAGTTGCTAAATAATAATTAGTAGTTTAAATATTTCTATAGAATCATAACCTGTTACCTAGAATATATTTCTAATGAAGTTAAAAAGTAACGAGGCTTAAACATTACATATTAATAAATTTATACTTTGTTTTTAATAGACTGACAATATTTATATCTAGATTTATACATACATTATATAATATATATATATATATATATATATATATATATATATATATATATATATATATATATATATATATATATATATATATATATATATATAATATATGTATATATATATATATATAATATATATATATATACATTGGAGTCGGTGTCAGCATAGAGAAATTCACATAAATTTTGGACACCGCCTCCAAAAATAACAATAATTGTACATATATATTTAAAAATTTTTGCTTAGGTGAACAAAATTGGCACAAGAATATGCAATTATTTTTTTACTGTTTAGTGCATTTTTTGTTTTAGAATATTTGATTTTTGAGGTCGGGTTTCCATTTTGTCAAAATATTTTTTATTTCTCGCTTTTTAGTGACTTTAAAGTTCTATAACTTATTTTTTTTGTCTAAATATGGGTAGACTAACTAAACGACCTACTAACTTTTAGTGCATTTTTTTAACACATTTTTTTTTATCCGTTTTTTTTTTTTTTTTAAATTTTTAGTGCATGTTTGCATAACAGATTTTCAGTTTTTTTTACATGCATTTTGTTTTTTTTTTTGTAAAAATTTTTTTTTTTTGGGTCGCTTTTTTTTTGTAAAAAATTTTTAAAAATTTTATATATATATTTAAAGTCAGTTTTTAAAAAGTTTTCTTATTTTCCCATTATGAATGAGTATACCCTTTTAAAAAAAAAATTCCCCAGAAATCGGTTATCACATATATAATGAGGATTTTCCTCGATTTCCCGGGGATCCCCTCATCAGAATGCGATTTGGTGACAATGGAACTAATGGGAAACCAAACCCTTTAAAATTCAAAATCGGTTCATAGATGACGGATTTCTGAGGTGACACACATAAAAAAAAAAATAAAAATACAGACGAATTGAGAACCATCCTCCTTTTTGATGAAGTCGGGTTAAAAATGGAGTAACGTTCGTGAATTTAGTCCATGCATTCGACCTCAGGGCGGATAAATCTCCAGTCTTAATACTGCAAGGGCTTAACGAAAAGTTTAATCATAAATAATGCTACTTTTTAAACAATACAATAGTTTTGCCACAAATGTAATATGAACAGTTAAAGCATTGATAATGTATAAGTCAGTATATATCAGGTATTTAAAACTATAGATGTCAAGATGCTTACTTTCTTATACCAAATATATATTATCTTCCCTATATATGAGAGTCAGAAATTCTTGGTTTAAAAAAATTTTTCTGACTGCAAGGAATTGCTTCTATCAGTGTAGGCGCCTCTAAGAATACAGGTTTCCTGGCCCATGATAATTTTTCATAACATACAAAGTAATATTTTTTTGAATCTTTCCAACGGTTAATATATCTTTTAATAGAAATAAAAGAAGAGGTCTCAGATTGGCAAGTAGGGCTTTCTAGATCTTTTATACTCACCCCTAAAAGACAAGAAATTTGTATGTAGACCATAAATTTGTAGGTTGTTTGACTTCAGCCAACTTTGATAGGATCTATGCCGATATTCATCAGAAGTTTGTGAAAGAAAACTGCAGAAAACCTTCACACACATAGCCAGTTACTTTCGTTCTTGTCTATACGCCGACAGTTAAGTCAATTAACCGGCCCCATTAATTTTTTTTTATAAATAATTTTATTGACAAGATATAACAATTGGGAATCAAAGCAGCAACCTCTTAGTTCCGAACCGAGCCCTTTTTACAGCTCTACCACTCGGGATGGTTCATATAACTTTTATTTTCTTAATTTAAATCGAGTGGCAACCCCATTGCATACGTTTATATGAATAATTGCATGTTATAAGTTAAGTAGGTCTGATACATGAGTCGAGTATTTCTATAAAATAGTATTTCTATAATGATGAATTTCAATGTTAGGTAATTCAACTGACGATGAAATTCAAGGTGATATTATACTGTGAGTATACAGTATGATCGGAAATAAGTTTAAAAAGAAAGTGTTTAAACTTATTAAAAAAACGTTAATACACGTACAATAATACTTAAACAAACGTTAATACACGTAAACAAACGTTATACACGTAATAGACCTTAAAAATAATAAAACAAAGTTCAATTAACAAGAGTAGGAAAGTAGTAAATTCATTATTTCGTGATACAGTCCCGGAAAATGGTAGCAAAAAATTCTTCTAACATAACTAGAGTGCATTAAATATCTAGAATGGATAGTACTCAAAGTCTAAAATAAACATTATATTTTGAAACATATGGATCTGTCCGATCCATATTTACGATATAACACATATCTTGACAGTGACCTTCAACTTGTTATATATTATAGAGCCCGAATAAGCTGCTAGCAAAAATTGTCCATCTTTGCTTGCAGCTTCCAATTTGGGATCTATAATATACCTTAAACTCGGTCTGTCGCACTACCGTGCTCTAGATAACATGTTGAAGGTGACTGTCAAAATTTATGTTATCGTTACTTTAATTCCTATAAATATTCCTATTAAAAGATAATATCCTGTCTAACCTTTGCCTATACACTTGATCAGGTCAAAAACAGAAAGCTAGGTTATTGCTGATTACGATGATGAGAATCCAATTATATGTGATACATGCACAGCCATAGTGAAGTATTGCTATCTTTAGCGAATTTTCGAAGAATATGTAGCTATAAGATTATTGCTGATGAAGAAATTTCGGAAAAATTTCTTCAAATGTTCATCGAACTTACCTAGTAGATATGGAGAAAATAACCATCTCTAAAATTATAAAATTATATATATATATATATATATATATATATATATACTGGCGACCCACCCCGGGCAATACTAATTATCTATAGCCAGATGACACAAAATTGAAAATATGACACAAAATTGCCAAAAAACAAAGAAAATTTTTTATCGATCGCTACCAAACTTCACAGGATCACCCGTTGGGCTGATCCGATGATTGCCTAAAAATTTCATCAAAATCGCTCCATCCGTTTTGGAGTCCATAGGGAACATGCATACACACATCGATTTATATATATATGTATATATAAATATAAATATATATATATATATATATATATAAATATATATATATATATATATATATATATATATATATGTATATATATATAAATATATATATTTATATATATATATATATATATATATATATATATATATATATATATATATATATAAATATAGTTATATATATTCAGTTTGATTAATAACTTGGTCCTAAACTTTGGTAACAGATAATAGGTAGCAGAAAATACGCTCAGGTAATGAATTGTACTGAAATTTACTAACTACAACTTTATTCAATTAAGCGATAGAAATTATAGATTTTATGTTTCACCCCACCTCTAAGTCCCACTTTGCCTTTAGCCCATATTACCAACTATCGAACTTATCCTGTCAAATACCGATTAATCAAAAATTGCGCCTGCAGTCCGCGTACAGAATAATATGCTTTCCCTTAGTATGTATTTAATATTTTATCTTGGAAAGTTTTAATTATAAACCTTGCCCTATATAAAAGTCTATGTTTCCCCCTCACTCTACCCACTCGTTATCCTTATCCGATTTTACCCATTATCAAACTTGACTTTTCAAATACAAAAACCACGTCACATACCAAAGTTTATTCCCATCGGACTAAAATTGTGGCTTGAACGCTTACACACACATATAGATGTAAACGATTGTCATGTACGACATCCTCTAGGTATGTTCGATGAAAATTTGAAGAAAATTCTTCGAATATATGCTTTAAACTTCAATTTTACATTTGAATAATAATAATAATAACAAGTTGGCATCATTATTAGCTTGAAAATCTCACAGTATTATCACAAATAAACGATAGAATCAAAGTAAATTTCATTTAAATCTAAATAATATGTAAACAAAATTGAATATAGAAAGTATATTAATGGGCTAGAAAAAAATAAATTGAAAGGATTTTTTCCCTCTTTTCATTTTTAAATACATAAAAAGAAAACTGTATGGAAAATATCTTTCTTAATAACATCATATTCTTCGTTCGTTCGTAATACATTGTATTTTCGAATGTTTATTTTGTGGGTTATTATGCTTGTACTCAAAAAAAAAATGTACAATAGAAAATGTTAATATAATGGAACTTATTATCTCTCTACTAGAATACACTTTTTGAAGTAAAATGTATAAGTATATCGTTCCAAAATAGATTATTAGGATATTTACATAATTGTTAGAATCATTTTTGGTAATCATCAAATTTGTAAACATATTTCTTGATAACATTTCCATATACTTGATTTTAATTGGATTTAACATTAAAAATCATTTATGCTATATCGAAGCTTCATAGATCTGTTTATCAATCAAACGGGAATATTTAATGCTGCGTGATAGTTCACTATATGCTGTTTGATAGAAATCATTCAACACCAACATCATAGAACACTCAAAAAAATTATTAACACTACGAAAAAAAGTTCGTTGTACAGGAGCTGCGTCAACTTAGCAAATTTCCTTAGAATACATAAATCACTATCTAGCGGTCACAATTTTAGTCTGATCAAAATGAAATGTCGTATCTGATATGATTTTGCAAAGTCAATTTTATAAATAAATGGCATAGGTAAAGGAAAAGGGGGGCATAGAGAAAAAAGAAAACACAAAATATAAAATATCTGTCTTATTATTAGAACAATCGAAAAATGTATAAGCAACAAATTTGTAGAAAATCATGTTTGCTACAATTCATTACCATATCATTTTTCTCAAACTATAATGGTCACGGAGATATTTACAATTTTTACTTTCAATATTGAATTGTAAATATTTCTGTAAATATTAGTGTAACAGAAAAAATTATAAAAAACAAAATTATAGTAAAACTAATTACCTACAACTTTATTCCTTATAACATTTTCCATTTTTCTAATATGTTTGCCCCTCCCTTTAACCCTCCTTTCCCCTTGTACCATTTTACCTATTAACGAACTTGATGTTTTGAATACCAAAAGCGCCTCAAATATTGAATTTTATTCCAATCGGAATAAAATTGTGACCGCTAGAGAGTCCACAGACACATAAACGTATATATATATATATGTACACACCTGTTCAAAAGAAAAAAACCTGAAATGCTAATTTTTTAAAACTCCTCACTTTTGTAACTCTCTGTATAATGTATAATTTTTTTATTATATTCACCAAATATATTTGATACCAATATTAGTGTACTTTGTTTATTGTGTTGATATCAGTATATATATATATATATATATATACGTATATATATTTATATATATATTTATATATATATTTATATATATATTTATGTATATATATATATATATATATATATATATATTTATATATACAAAAAATTTTTAGGATAGGCATAATTGGCAGATGAGAATCAAAAACTGTTCTGTCGCAATTTTTTTATCAATCTTTTCTATATTCTGCACTGATTGTACATATGAATTTTGCCATGCAAAACTTTAGTCCCAATTTTTTACAGAAAATATTTTCAAATAATTTGAAAACATTGTTGTTTTCGAACGGAATAAACCTTTTTCATATAGTTTGGCTACATCTAAACATAAAAGATTTTGTGACTTTTTAAAATAAAATTTATATTTTAGAATGTATGAAAGTTTTTAAGTATAAAAAATTCTCAAATTTGACCATTTTTTAAAACGAAGGGTTTTCAGATTCAACATTATAAAAATAAACCCATAATCCCAAATACTTCTATCAAAGAATATGAAACGAAAATATTTATGAGAGTATTTAAACAATTTCGCTTTTAAAAAAGGGGTCAAATTTCACTGTGCTAAAGTTGCATTTCTACAATCAGTACAATGAAAGAAAAAAAAATTCAATAACAAAAATCGTATCAATAGATTTTGATGTGATATTATCCGATACGATACTATACTGGTATTATCCTATGCTATAATATTATTTTAAAAGTCTGTTTATGGTATATTATCAGTCAACTGACACTGAATTAGTATATCGGATATTGTAATGACGGCAATTTAAAGATGTCACAATTTAAAGATTCAAAAATTTTTTGTTTTCAATTTTTAACAGGAATACGCGTTGGATATTGTTTGTCATTAAACTACTTTTAATGACACGAAACATATTATCCGAATAAAAGTTGTCCTAGACGGATATCTTATGGTTATCTTCTTTTTGATTCTATTTATATTTGATAAATTTTTTCAAAAGACTATGTTTCTAACAAAATGCAATTTTAGCCAATATAGACTTAATTACTCAGCTTTATTGTTCTGTTTTCGTCAGCTATCCGATTTGTCATAAAGAGGGTCCCATTTGAAAAGTTGATCTTCAAAGAGCCTTGATAGTCTTGGTGTTAAGTAGAAAGTACATGCAGATCATTTTTACCAGAAACGAAATCGAAATTACCTTGAATGAATATTCAGGTGCCTTGTTTAAAATGAGCATTCTGTACAAATCTCAAGATATGAATATATGATTTATATTATTTAAAATTTCGATGTTCTTATTATTTGTTATATTTTTTTTGTGTGTGTATATAAAACAAAAATAGTATATTTTTTTAGTGTGTAAAAAGAAATGGAATTAAAATTGTATTTTTTAGAGAACATACATTTTACATATACGTGACAGTGACAGAGTAAGCATTTAAAAAATATATTTAATGTCAATACATGTAAAGTATTATCTCTTCCTCTTACATATAAAAATTTAATAATATGTTGTATCTGTAAAAAGACATTTGGGTACTACAAGAATAATCAAACTTGTGAGAGACTGATTCGGTTCAGGTCATTACATTTTTTTTTAACGAGAGTGTACATATATAAAAATTTTGGCGATAGTGATTTTTAACATCTAGTAGGTAGGATCGATGGACATTTGAAAAAATTTTTACGAATTTTCAACATTAGTACAAAAACAATAGCTGCATTTCATTTCAGGAAATTCTTCATTTTGTCGATTCGTATTCTAAAAAATAAGAAATATCTGGCAAGTGATTCTGATGATACTCGTAAAGTAATAAAAATAAATAAATATAAGTCAAATATTGAATAAACTCAACAAACACAAAATAGTTTTTCAAAATGATTAATTTTTTGTGTGACTTCATTCATTACATACAATATTTTTCTCACATATTTGTATAGAATAATAATACTAGCACTACCCGCTGTACTTCTCCTCGTCATTTTTTTGCTTATAATTAACAGGCTAAATATCAATTTTCATGTCTTTAAGTGAAAAAAATCAATCCAATTGGGTAATGCAAATATCTCAATCACAATTTCTTTGTTTATACTAATCTCTACTATTATAAAATTGTAAATGTCCGTTCATTTGTCTATTTATTTGCCTTTTGTTTGTTAGAGCATCACTCAAAAACTACTGAACCGATTTTCTTGAATTTTTTGTTTGTTTAAAATCTTCTGATTAGACTTAAAAACTGGTATGTTATTTTATCTCGCTATGAGACATCAAGACATCACATTCGCAGAAATATTCGCTGAAGTAAAAAGTGTCGATACATATTTTAAGTAGTAGAAAGGGTGAGAAATTACATAGGAGGTTTTTTGGTCAAATGCTAAACACTGGGAAAAAGTACCGCGGCAGGATATCAGCAAGATACTGCTTCAGAGTGCAACCAAGAAGCTATCTCTCGATGCACTGAGGCTGAACAGGATACAACTGCGGAGGGTTACCAGATTCATTACCAGGCATTGTCCCCTGCCGAAGCATCTGCATCTGCACGGGTCCATTATGTGCAGATTGTGTGGCGAGGAGGAAGAAATTTCCAGCCACATTATGTTTGACTGCGAACCTCAAGGTTACAGCATCTCACCCCGAATATATGAACCTTCAGGAAGACCTGGTAAGCAAGCTCCTGGCTATTGCCAACATATGGGAGAAGCGAATCTCGTCGGACTGAAGCAGAAGAGGGAAGCACAATGCACCATAAGGTCGAAGTGCTATACTTTTTAGACCCCAAGATGTATCTATCTATCTATCTATATAGGAGGTTTTTAGTCTTAAAATGACTGAGGGAGCCGGAGATATAACAATAAAAACCAAACGAAGCGGCGGGTATCAGCTAGTATTTATATGAAAATACAAAATATCATAAACTTCAAAAAGAAAGGCTACACACTCTTTACACATTTTAAAAAGACATAAGCATTGTTAATTAGGAAAATCAAGATTTTTATTAAAATGTAAACAAACCAACATATACAATTCGTATATAAAGTATAATGAATATTATGTATTGTAGAATCATTATAATAACATTATTTGCTTAATTTATTTTGTAAATGAGAGAAAATGTTTTAATGTTAGTTATGATGATTATTGTATCTTATCTGTCAATAAGTACAATGTTCGTCTTCTACTCCGTAGTGTATACACAGTAATTTAACAAAGACCTGTATAATTGTATGCAAAGTACTGATACCACATAATTTTTTCTTACTCGTAACTATGTCAATAATAAAGTAAAACTGTTGTTTATAAAATTCCATGTGTACCACGTGGCACAAATGCAATTATTCTGTAAAATCAAATTCTGTAAATATAAAAATACGGTTTTTATTTTAATATAATTCTAATTAAGAATAAAATAGCTCTGATTCGAAATTATGCCGTATTATTGCTGTTTCTCACTTCAAACTTGTAATTTCATGTAGGCGATTTTCTGTGCTACATCCGTTTCCCTTCCCTCTCAAACTTATGCGTGAATCGATCAACTTGCTACATTCAACTAGATGTACTAAATCCGACTTCAAAAAGGAGGATGGTTCTCAATTCGTCTGTATGTTGCTTTTTTTTTTTTTTTAATGTTTGTTACCTCAGCACTCTGTCATTTATGAACCGATTTTGAATTTTTTTTGTTTGTTTTAAAGGGTTTGGTTTCCCATTGGTCCCATTGTCACTAAATCGCATTCTGATGAGGGAATCCCCGGATAATCGAGGAAAATCCTCATTTTATATGTGATAACCGATTTCTGCGAAATTTTTTTTTTTGAAAGGGTATTCTCATTCATAATGGGAAAATAAGAAAAATTTTTTAAAAACCGACTTTTAAAAAAATTTTTACAAAAAAAAAACAAAATGCATGTAAAAAAAAACTGAAAATCTGTTATAAAAAAATGCACTAAAAATTAAAAAAAAAAAATAAAGTGTAAAAAAAATGTGTTATAAAAAAATTCACTAAAAATTAGTAGGTATATTCAGACAAATAAAATCAGTTATAGAACTTCAAAGTCACTAAAAAGCGAGAAATAAAGAGAAATTTTTCAATTTCTCTTGACTGACACCGACTCCAAAAATAACAATAATTGTACATTATATTATCCTAATAATTTGATTGTCTTTTAAGCAGTCTACATATATATTTAAAAATTTTTGCTGAGGTGAACTAGAATTGACACAAGAATACGTAATTATTTTTTTAATTTTTAGTGCATTTTTGGTTTTAGAATATTTGATATTTGAAGTCAGTTTTCCATTTTTATTCATCACAAAGGTTGATGGCGTATAAGGTAAAATCTGAACAGAGTACACAAAAACTCAAAACAGGCATATAATTTCAATGAAGCGTTGTATCGCGCATTAAAAGCACACCAATAGGTAGACAGGCAAAGAAACGTTGTTTTTATAATACGTAAAGAATATCATTAGCATTGCATACATTTTCAAAATTCCGGAGTCGATACGACAATTGGAAAGAGATTTATTTGCCAAGATTTAATTACAGTCAATCCAATGAAGAAGTGTTTCATAAAAACAAGAAAATACAGGTCGATTCAATTGAAGATTATTGTTATACGCAAATGTGTTCCCCCTACTGCCACGAGGAAGATACCGATAATCACGTTAACTATTTTGGTAAATATCTTGAAAATTCGACCTCAAACCTTTGGGTCATTGGTCCTACTATATTTTTGTCCTTTCACAGTATACAATAGTTTGTACAGAGGTGCCTTAATAGTGCTATTTTGTAAATCAATTATTATTTTCCGCATATAAAGTTCGTAATATAAATTGAAATTCGTATAATAAAAAATTGAGCGTATCAGCTCCGACGTGTGCTGCAGTTTACTCCTATTTAAGTTATTTACTATATTACGAATATATATTACTATGTTACGAAAAGTTGTTTAATTCTGCTATGATGGCGCTAACATTAATTCATTTAAAAAAAATTTAAATTTAAATTTATTAATAGCCAAAATAAAAATTCGTATATTTCTATCTTATAAATAACGATTTATAGTTTTTTAGTATAGTTTATAGTTTCTACGGAAATGGCTTTCAAAATTGAAACAAAATTGTAATAAAATAATAATATGGATATTTTCAAGAAGCTAACGTTTAATATACAATTCAAAATATATAAATTTGTAAAAATAATTTATTTTAATTTTTTTTTTCTTAAAATAAATTAATGACCTACGAAAAAGTATAATTTTGTAATGTAAATCAATCTGTACCTATACCTATGTAAGATACCTATGTGAAACTTTATAAATTCAAATTGAATATAGCGTATACAGTGTTAGCTTGTAAAAAAAAACTTAACGCAAAGATGAAAAGTAATATCGTAAACTTTGAATTGATAGGACAGCTATATATAATTTTAAATAAATTTGTAGAGTTGAAAAAATATTTTGGGACACGCGGTATGCGTAACTCAACCAAAGATCTGATTGAGATATTTATGTAAATTTTTTTATAATAATTTATTTTCTTCATATAAAGTTGTAAAGTAAAATTTTAAAACTCTTTTTCTTCAAAGACGTCAACAGTTTTTAAAGTTTCAACAAAATAAATATCCTTTAATACACAATTAAAAAATTTTTAATTTTCAGAAAGTAAACAATAATGGTTTTTATTTTTTTCGCCTCACACCATTTTTTACTCTGATTATACAACGAAGGGTTATCTACTATCGCCACAAGGAACCAAAATGAATACAATAACTTATTAACTAAACAAATTGACCCACCCATTGTTTCCACCCAGTAAGTACATAAAGGAAACAGTACTCTATTATATGGCTAATGATAATTTAGCTATTGGTGTTGTACCCATACACTGTATTCCTAAACAACGAAGTCACATACTAAATTAAATTGTACACTTGGCCACAAAATATCATTTTTTTTAATTTTATAATTTACTAACTTTTTTCTTCCATGCGTTGCTGTGGCTAAATGTTAAGAAATAAAACAACCCCCTCCCATTTCTCTCTCTTTAAATGTGAGTTTTCAGAAATACTTTTTTAGCTAACGTTCACTATCTATAAACTACCTACCTCTCAAATTTCAGCTTCATGAAGAAAATTTCTACATATTATCTTTACAACCCCATTCCACCCCCTTTTAGGCGTTGTTTAATAAAAACAAATATACAATCTTTAATTATTTGTTATAAACAATATTTCTGCGAAGTTTGAACGACATAACAAGTTTTATACAAAATTCACCCCTCTCCACTCCCTTTTAGAGGTAGTGTCCTTTTTTTTATAAAAATCTTCCTCTATACGAATACAGCATTATTGAAAACAATCGCTAAAGAACTTTAGGGGATTAACGATTTTGAACTAACGAACATTAAACTTTTATATATGTAGATTTGTGCGTTATTCGGTTTTCGAATAAAAATTTTTACTATATTTCCAATGAAAACTTTTATCCGTAGCATTTATTCGAAAACAGATATTAACTTTTGGGGTCCATATAGTGCCGCCATAATTTTAGTATGATTGAAATTTGAAATGTGACGTGCTTTTGGTAGGAAACCGCGTATGTATGTATAGGGTGTCGCATAAGTAACGTCATGATTTAATTAGTAAATACATTTTTTGTTTACGTATTAAAAAAAAATTTTTTTCAGAATTAACTTTGAAAAACTTGGGAATTTTATGATCGAAAGACTCAGCACAGAAAAAAGAACCAAAGTTGTTCAATTTTACATTCAAAGTCAGCATTCGATTATTCAGACACAAAGATCATATCGAAATTTCTTTCATGTTCCGACAATTTACTGATTGGTTCAACGTTTTCGGCAACATGGGGCTGTCTGTGATCTTCCACGTGCTGGAAGATCTCGTGCAGTTAGAAATGTATGAACATTGCTCGGGTGCAAGTAAGTGTTGACGAAAACCCCGAAACTTCCACCAGGCGACTTTCTCAGCTGTTGGTGATGTCTAGGCGATCTTTGCAAAGGATTTTCCATACGTTACACCTTTTCCCATATGAGATTCAATTGGTTCACGAGTTAAAACAATATGATGCACAAATACGCATGCATTAATTAAATCATAACGTTACTTATGCACCACATAAATGAAAGTTTGACTATTGATATACATTTGTAGAACCATAGAGAAATACAGTCAAAGTATGTAAAGTATAATTAATTAATAAATAGTAAAAATAAATTAATTAATAGTAAAAAAATTCCTTTAGCTAGATTTTTCAATAAATACAGTCAAAGTATGTAAAGTACAATTAATTAATAAATATTAAAAATAAATTAATTAATAGTAAAAAAATTCCTTTAGCTAGATTTTTCATTTAGTCGACTAAAATTTTAGAGAAAATCAAGAGGGAAAATTTATTTTCTATCCTGCTGTCTCGAAAACTATTAGTTTTTGGTAAAAGTTAATTGTACAAAAATAAAGAGAATAAAACTTTATTCAATAGATCTCTCCACTTTGTTTTATTATCAATCCAATTAAGTGATACGTGTGTAGATAATGCACTCCTATATAATACATCTTACAGGAATGTGAGAACGCTTAATATAAGGAACGTAAAAGTCGATATGACTGAACATTCAGCATAGAGAAATGACACAACATTATTAAATAAAACCTAACATTTATAATTTTCTATTGGATCGCTTATTTCATTCGTAAGTTGTATGCTTGTTGCAATGATTTGTTCCACATGACAAACTAGATTTGAGTGGTGGAGTGTTGGATAATGCAACTGATAACATTCACTTAAAAAAATCAATAATAACATAAAAACTAAGTAATAAATTTGAACATAAATAAAAACTTCCATACCACTCCATGCCAAGCCATAGAATGAATTACAATTACAATTATAAACAATGCTTAAATAAAAACAAAAGCAAAATGAAAAAAAAATGTTACCAAAAATACCAAAAACATATTTGTTTTTATATAATGCAATATACTTTTTCTTATCAATCCCATATTTTATATAAATGATTTTTATATTATCTATATATTGTATATGTTACAATATTATCAATAAAATGTTATATACTAACTTGAATGAGGTCACCATATGAACCACCACCAGCAGTAAAATTGAGATGACACAGGAAAGGCAAACGATCTTCACGCGGACGTCGAATTTCTAGTTCATACGTGCGTCCCACTTCACCAAAGTATGTCCGGTTACATGCTGTAAATAAAACCAATATATAAACAACATTGAAAACTAAATGTATTTATAAGAACAGGAATAACGAAACAAAACATTATTTGAAAAACTCTCATATATTATTGAATTACAAATAAGAGAAAGTTTTAATTCTCTTAAAAAAAAAATGTTTCCAAAGAGTTCAAATATACCCCATGGCTTTCTCTCTCTAAATATACATACATAAAAATAACGTTTGTTCGATGTCGGACTAAAAAAAATCGTTACGCAGGATCTGCTTCAACTTAACGAATTTCAGTCTGATCAAAATGAAATGTCGTATATGATTTTAGTATTTGCGAGGCCAATTTTATTAATAAATGGGAAATGGGGGCATAAAGAAAGGAGAAAACACAAAATATAAAATATCTCTCTTAATATTAGAATTATCGATAAATGTGTAAGGAATAAAGCGGTAGAAAGTCATATTTGCTACAATTCATCACCTTTTCATTTTTGGTCAAACTCTAATGTGTACAGAGATATTGAGGAATTTAACTTTCAATCTTAAACCGTCAATATTTCTGAAAATATTAGAGTAACAGAAAAAATAATAAGAAACAACCCATTAATGAACTTGAACCTTTGAATACCAAAAGCGCCTCGAATACCAAATTTCATTCCAATCAGATCAAAACAGTGAGCTAGAATGATTACATATATATATATATTTATATATACAAAAAATTTGGCCGTTGCATCAAAATCGTCTTTGGTGTAATGGATAGCACATCCAGAGGCCCGAGGTTCGATTCCTGGTTGACGAGTTAATTTTTTCATATCAGTATTTAATTTAATTAATAAATTCAATGACAATGAAATGTGTCGGGTATACGCTATAGTCTTCTACAGTTTGTCATACGTAACCGAAAGGAATTTGGACAAACATTGTATGTTGACACGAAAGTATACACAAATAAATAAATATAAAATAAAAATATCACTTCAACAGAAGTTAATACTGTCTAATAAATATATAAAATATATATAAAAAATTAGAATAATATGAAAAAGTTGGCGGTTGCATCACAATCGTCTTTGGTGTAATGGATAGCACACTGGACTAGATATCCAGAGGCCCGAGGTTCGATTCCTGGTTGACGAGTTAATTTTTTCATATCAATATTTAATTTAATTAATAAATTCAATGACAATGAAATGTGTCGGGTATACGCTATAGTCTTCTACAGTTTGTCATACGTAACCGAAAGGAATTTGGACAAACATTGTATGTTGATACGAAAGTATACACAAATAAACAAATATTAAATAAAAATATCACTTCAACAGAAGTTAATACTGTCTAATAAAAATATAAAAAATATATATATATATAAAAAATTAGAATAATATGAAAAAGTTGGCCGTTGCATCACAATCGTCTTTGGTGTAATGGATAGCACACTGGTCTAGATTTCCAGAGACCCGAGGTTCGATTCCTGGTTGGCAAGTTAATTTTTTCATATCAGTATTTAATTTAATTAATAAATTCAATGACAATGAAATGTGTCGCGTATACGCTATAATCTTCTACAGTTTGTCATACGTAACCGAAAGGAATTTGGACAAACATTGTATGTTGACACGAAAGTATACACAAATAAACAAATATTAAATAAAAATATCACTTCAACAGAAGTTAATACTGTCTAATAAATATATAAAAAATATATATATATATAAAAAATTAGAATAATATGAAAAAGTTGGCCGTTGCATCACAATCGTCTTTTGTGTAATGGATAGCACACTGGACTAGATATCCAGAGACCCGAGGTTCGATTCCTGTTTGACGAGTTAATTTTTTCATATCAGTATTTAATTTAATTAATAAATTCAATGACAATGAAATGTGTCGGGTATACGCTATAGTCTTCTACAGTTTGTCATACGAAACCGAAAGGAATTTGGACAAACATTGTATGTTGACACGAAAGTATACACAAATAAACAAATATTAAATAAAAATATCACTTCAACAGAAGTTAATACTGTCTAATAAATATATAAAAATATATATATATAAAAAATTAGAATAATATGAAAAAGTTGGCCGTTGCATCACAATCGTCTTTGGTGTAGAGGATAGCACACTGGACTAGATATCCAAAGGCCCGAGGTTCGATTCTTGGTTGACGAGTTAATTGTTTCATATCAGTATTTAATGAAATTAATAAATTCAATGACAATGAAATGTGTCGGAATATACGCTATAGTCTTCTACAGTTTGTCATACGTAACCGAAAGGAATTTGGACAAACATTGTATGTTGACACGAAAGTATACACAAATAAACAAATATTAAATAAAAATATCACTTCAACAGAAGTTAATACTGTCTAATAAATATATAAAATATATATATATATATAAAAAATTAGAATAATATGAAAAAGTTGGCCGTTGCATCACAATCGTCTTTGGTGTAATGGATAGCACACTGGACTAGATATCCAGAGGCCCGAGGTTCGATTCCTGGTTGACGAGTTAATTTTTTCATATCAGTATTTAATTTAATTAATAAATTCAATGACAATGAAATGTGTCGGGTATACGCTATAGTCTTCTACAGTTTGTCATACGTAACCAAAAGGAATTTGGACAAACATTGTATGTTGACACGAAAGTATACACAAATAATCAAATATTAAATAAAAATATCACTTCAACAGAAGTTAATACTGTCTAATAAATATATAAAATATATATATATATAAAAAATTAGAATAATATGAAAAAGTTGGCCGTTGCATCACAATCGTCTTTGGTGTAATGGATAGCACACTGGACTAGATATCCAGAGGCCCGAGGTTCGATTCCTGGTTGACGAGTTAATTTTTTCATATCAGTATTTAATTTAATTAATATATATATACATATATATATATATATATATATATATATATATATATATACATATATATAAATATATATAAATATATATAAATATATATAAATATATATAAATATATATAAATTTTACAGATGGTGATTTTCGATCTACTAGGTAGGATCGATGACATTTGCAAATTTTGAAGTCGGTACGAGACCAATAGCTTTATTTCCTTTCAAGAAATTCGCTAATAGATGTGGAAATTCAAAAGCTGAATTGAAACATCACAATTCATGTTTACAATGTTTAACCTATAAGGGAACCCTGGCCAGAACGTAGTACGAAGTTGAAAATTTGGTTTAAACGTACTTAATAATTTCTTAAGAGAGATGAAATTTTTCTATGAACACATTATAGTGTAATAATCACACAAATACAATAAAATTGTAAGAAAATAAAAGAACAATATTTGTTTTTTCAAAAATAAAAAAAAATTTAGCCATTTTCCCCCCATCCTGCCTCGTGCCTGGAAGGGCTGGTTATTATAAACACATACAAAACTACTGGAAATGCAGAAAAAATAAGCATATGCACAAATTTCATACACTAGGACAGCCTCATCATCTTCGCTGTATATTCCCGCAGGTGAAAAATGAAATGAAGAGACTCTGTTGTCAGTTTTCATCAAAGAGAACTAATGGGTAGTAAAATTAGCCTCTTCACTTGAAGGCCTATCAAGTCTGATATCAATTGTTTCTGCTGAAAGACATTGTGAAACATTGCGGCAGAATGGAGTACCCCATTTCACCCACCCGTTCCGTCCCAGAGACACGATTCGGGTTAGGAAGGTAAGTTCACTAGAAAAAGGTACGTTTACAAACATTTCACTACACCAAACTAAAGACAGTGAAACGTACTTAGAATGTATATTATGTAGTTGTAATGTAAACAAGTATGTATACCTTCATTCGTACAAGATCATCATTCGTTACAATACAGGACCGAAAAAATCACACAAATAAAATTACACGCACCAACGACCAAGAAAACTAGACAAACATGCATGTCGTAGTTGAACAGGCACAGATTGGTCTATTTCTACGTACTGCCGCTCGCTACTAGCATCTTCCTTGACACTAAAAATCGTCAAACTTCATCCCGTCCCGGTACTCCGTTGTGCCCCGGATTCCCCTCCATAAGTACGCTTGTAAGTATACTGTATGTTATTCTGATGTAATTACATTTCATATATTTTTTTTGAAAATAAAGAATGGAGATAATACTTTCGTTTTATGGTCTTTTTATAAGCAAGGTGTGTGGCATTTTTAATTAACAAAAAAAAATGATTAGTTTCAATGGAAAATTTATCCAGTCAGGTGGCCACGCTTGTTTAGGCACTGTGCTTTAAACTGGGAGGTTACAAGTTCAAATCCCGATGGTGGCAGTTTGTCAATTATAATTAATGGGGTGGATAATTGACTAAACTGTCGACGTATGGACAAAAACGAAGTAATTGCTATGCTTGTGAAGGTTTTCTGTAGTTTCCCTTTTCGAACTCCGGAATGAATATCGGTATAGTTATTATCAAAGTCTATTTAATCCTGAAATTTTCTGTTTCTTTCAATTGTAAGTGAAAAAGTATAATTAAAATAACGAATTAAATATCCCGTATTTTTCGAAACGCTGCCACCCAATATCTATACCGTCGCATATTTTTCAATCCTGAGGATATAGCCCATAGCATAGGCCGTCAGAATTGCATACGTTTCATAAATTTCAAAAAGATGCAAGATTTTTATGATTATAATTAATTAGACCCAGGTGAAAGGCGATTACCTAATGCGAAAAGCGACTACCCAGGTGAAAACGGCCACAGTTTGACCATCAGCTTTATTAGCCCTACTTTTAACGATATACGAAAGAAGAAAGGTGCATTTAATCGAAATATTTTAAAGGTCAAAGTTATAGCTGAGAAAATTATCTTTTAATTTTTATAATCTTTTGTTTGTGTGCAATGAATATTTTGGTGGATCGTACAGGAACACCGTTAGATTTTTTGCATAAATAACATTTTTTGGAAAGGATATTTATGAGAAGTGTGCGAATTTTCAAACCTTATACAAATTTTCACACACCTAATCGCAGTATTAGTATAAGTTCGAAGAACAGGCACTATATAAATTTTTTATATGAAGTAACAAATATCTTTAAAAATGATCTATATGATGTATGGATGAATTTTTTATTAAAATTGGAAACAAATTCGTTTACAATTATAATCCTTTCGCGTGGCTTTAACCTAAACTTGAACATAAATTCTAGACAGTGCTTGATTGCAAAATCTTCGTAAATACATTCAAAATTTTAATAAATAAAAATCATTTTTACATTGAGAATTGAATACATATTCTAAAAAATGAATATAATATAGAAACAAAAGACAACTTTCAAATAGAATCACAAAACTCGCCACCCATATTCGATTCCACTTTTAGATCTCTATAAGCCATATATATTTTTATATATACAATCGTTTTGATAACAACCTACTTTGGTACACTAATTAAGGAAGGTAACTAATGTATTAAACTAAAAATACAATTTTTAGTCACGTTAGAGAAAAAGGATCTTAGAGAAACGAGTTTGAGTAGAGTGTTCAGTCCATTAGGAATATTACCCTTTATATTGAAGTGTGTGCAGTTATCTATTTTTTTACCGACGAAAGAGATCGGTACAAGATTCAACCTGTATTTTTTTATGTATGATCACGCATTACTTTTTACAGAGTAGTCCGATTTTAACAATTCTTTTTTTGTTGGGTAGGGTATACTTCATAGTTTGTAAAAGTTTGTTTATAAATTTGAAAAGAAATTCCAAATTTTAGCCACATAAAAGTCAAAAATCAAAAAAAAACTTCAGTCAAAGCTTTTTAAAAAATTTTTATTTTATGAGTGGAGATGCTAGTTACTGTTTAAAATATCCTTTAAAGCATATAACTGAATATGTTATTTGACTTCCCAGCGCTTTCACTAAAGAACAAATATTATAATCGACTGTGTAAACACTATTTGATAGCACTCGTTATCCTTGCGAAATTTAAATGTTTTTTTAATCCTCGAAAAAAATGGGGAGGGGTGGTTCTCAAGTTAACCCGTACTTTTTTTTTAAACGTATAACCACGCATAATTTTTTACAAGGTAGTCCAATTTCGATAATTCTAATTCGAAGTCGGTACCATATAAATTTTAAAAAAATTCGCTCCGAAAAAGAAAAAAAGAGTTTGTTCCTCCCACTGAATTTTCATCTGTGAACTGATTCTGTTAAAATTTGGCACACTTATGTAGCTCTAATGATACTTTAAAATGTACAAAATGAATGAAAAAAAAACGAAACTTTTTAACAACACACAACCGACGAAAAGAGAAAGAAACTGAAAAGTGAAAAATAAAAACTTTTTAACAAAATAAGAATAAATACCAAAATAATTTTGAGTCGGCGCCAAAAAATCTCTATCGTAATGGGCGAAGAATGAATCTGATTTTCGGTTAAAAGTAAATATTTATTTTGATTGTTTGGCGTCGACTCAAAATTATTTAGATATTTACATTAGTGTAAGACTTAGACTAAAAGGGTTCTGTTTTATTTTTTGCTTTTCAGCCCCTTTCTTTTTTCGAAGGTTTAATTTTTTGTTAAAAAGTTTTTATGTTTCAAATTATCAATGAGTAACATATCTTCCCGGGGACTAAAAACAAGAATTTCCGTACAATTCCTGTTATTCGATTGTATTAGTAATTATTCAACGACAAAATATTAATACGTATCGAAAACAAAAACAAAAACTCATAAATCCATGAAAAAATAAAAATAAATCACATGTTATAAATAAATTAGTCCACATGAAATCACATTTTTATAACGTACAGTAATATAAAGTAATCTATTTTATACTCCTCGTGTTTTCATTATTTTTTGTTTATTTGTCTTAACATGTGAGATAATATCGTAAACTATCCAGTGATTGATATGTCTAACATTTTGTAACAAATTTTATAATGTAATAAATAAACTTTAACGTACAGATAAATCTTATTTTGGTATGGAATTTGAATTTGTGTATACAATTTTCGTACATTATGTATCTTTAGGTGTATCAATTTAGGATCCTTTAGCTATACTTTTTGACTATCCACGCAACTCGTGGTTGAGATCCGTATCGCATCCACTTGACGATTTATTCTATGGAATATGAAACCCCGAACACCCAGGTTCATACTACAGAGTGCTATACTCTTGAGAGCCAAAAATATACAGGATTTGACTAACCGGCCCCAACCTAACCTTACTTATCAATTAATTAAATTAAATACTGACATGAAAAAATTAACTCGTCAACCAGGAATCGAACCTCGGGCCTCTGGATATCTAGTCCAGTGTGCTATCCTCTACACCAAAGACGATTGTGATGCAACGGCCAACTTTTTCATATTATTCTAATTTTTTTATATATATATTTTTTATATATTTATTAGACAGTATTAACTTCTGTTGAAGTGATATTTTTATTTAATATTTGTTTATTTGTGTATACTTTCGTGTCAACATACAATGTTTGTCCAAATTCCTTTCGGTTACGTATGAAAAACTGTAGAAGACTATAGCGTATACTCCGACACATTTCATTGTCATTGAATTTATTAATTAAATTAAATACAGATATGGAAAAATTAACTCGTCAACCAGGAATCGAACCTCGGGCCTCTGGATATCTAGTCCAGTGTGCTATCCTCTACACCAAAGACGATTGTGATGCAACGGCCAACTTTTTCATATTCTAATTTTTTTATATATATACATTTTTTATATATTTATTAGACAGTATTAACTTCTGTTGAAGTGATATTTTTATTTAATATTTGTTTATTGGTGTATACTTTCGTGTCAACATACAATGTTTGTGCAAATTCCTTTCGGTTACGTATGCCAAACTGTAGAAGACTATAGCGTATACTCCGACACATTTCATTGTCATTGAATTTATTAATTAAATTAAATACTGATATGAAAAAATTAACTCGTCAACCAGGAATGGAACCTCGGGCCTCTGGATATCTAGTCCAGTGTGCTATCCTCTACACCAAAGAGGTTCGATTCCTGGTTGACGAGTTAATTTTTTCAGTATTTAATTTAATTAATAAATTCAATGACAATGAAATGTGTCGGAGTATACGCTATAGTCTTCTACAGTTTGTCATACGTAACCGAAAGGAATTTGGACAAACATTGTATGTTGACACGAAAGTATACACAAATAAACAAATATTAAATAAAAATATCACTTCAACAGAAGTTAATACTGTCTAATAAATATATAAAAAATATATATATATATATAAATTAGAATAATATGAAAAAGTTGGCCGTTGCATCACAATCGTCTTTGGTGTAGAGGATAGCACACTGGACTAGCTATCCAGAGGACCGAGGTTCGATTCCTGGTTGACGAGTTAATTTTTTCATATCATTATTTAATTTAATTAATAAATTCAATGACAATGAAATGTGTCGGAGTATACGCTATAGTCTTCTACAGTTTGTCATACGTAACCGAAAGGAATTTGGACAAACATTGTATGTTGACACGAAAGTATACACAAATAAACAAATTTTAAATAAAAATAGCACTTCAACAGAAGATAATACTGTCTAATAAATATATAAAATATATATATATATATATATAAATTAGAATAATATGAAAAAGTTGGCCGTTGCATCACAATCGTATTTGGTGTTGAGGATAGCACACTGGACTAGATATCCAAAGGCCCGAGGTTCGATTCCTGGTTGACGAGTTAATTGTTTCATATCAGTATTTAATGAAATTAATAAATTCAATGACAATGAAATGTGTCGGAATATACGCTATAGTCTTCTACAGTTTGTCATACGTAACCGAAAGGAATTTGGACAAACATTGTATGTTGACACGAAAGTATACACAAATAAACAAATATTAAACTTACTTATCAAATCTAAGCATGTAGCTACGCATTATGGTACCAAATCCAACTGTACTTAGGCCAGTAATCAGATCGTCAAAAAGGAAGTTCATATTAAGTTATATTTCAAGGTTTGATATGTTCCTCTCGAAAAATTAAAAACAAAACTGCAGGAAACAAACATCACATTTATCATTGAATTCGTGCTTTACAAAGCTTTCATTTAACAATCTTCACGATTTCCTTGAAGAATGTACTTTCGGGAAATCATCCCCGGAAATTAACTCACAAAATCAAAATTCAACTTTTTCAAATTCAAAGTAAGCCAGACCAAGTTTAAGCAAAGAGATAGTTTTAGAGACAGTTTTTAGGCCTCTGTATTTCAGAAACCAAAAAAACTATGAAGATCTGACAGGAAGTACCAAATTTTTGACTCAAATTTTCGAATAGTTTCCAAGATATTTAACCCTAAAAAAACGGTATTTGGGTCGCATCAAAATCATCGATATTCTAGGGTACTTCCAGTTGTCCTAGAAAGCAGGTTTTTGGTAGGAATATAGGCCTTAGGCTGAAATAATCCAGAAGAGTTTGAAAATTGATAGTTTCCCCCCCTCGCATGTATATCAATACTTTTTGTGTACGAAAACTTTCCCCCTTTCAGATTTATATTTTTGATGGGATATACAGGGTTTTCCATTAAGAAGAACCATTTTTATGTTGTAAATAACACATTTCTTACTAAAAACGTAACTATATTTGTAGTTCAATTTGAAGTAGAAATTCTCCATCTACTCCATCTAACACGATATTATTTAAATTGCCGCCACGGCTGCGGTTACAAATTTCCACTCTGTTGAAGAAATTCTGCATCACTTTGCCGCATATTGGTTGCTCTATTTCGCGAATAACAGCCCGAATAGTCCAGCGGTGTTAAATCACACGACCTAGGCGGCCAGAACAAAAGTATGACTTTATTCGTGATCTCTCTGCTTTAATTCTTAGCCAGCTACAATTTATATGCATACAGGTGTAGATCTCTATGCAAAATGCGATGTAAACTGGTTTGTGTAACGTGTAACTGTTGTGAACGCCGTGGAATCGACATACGTGAGTTTTTTGCGACACTTTCAGCAACAGCAGCAATGTTTTCGGCTAATGTAACACTACGACGACGGGCTGGTGACTTAACCTCACTAACTTGGCCAAATTCCTCAAATTTCCTAATTGTATTCACAATTGCTATTCGTGACGGTGCTTCATTCTGGCGTAATACATCGCAAACTCTACAGACCGTCTCCGCGAAATTTTCACCATATCTGTAGTGAATTTTCACTTTTTCTATTCTTTGTTGAAGCGTATATCGTACAATTTTCGTAAATGGGATAGTTTTTACTTTTTAACTGTCAAAAAATAACATTCATATCTTTACCAGTACAAAAATGGCGCGAACTTTAAAATCACACTTCTTAATGGAAAACCCTAAACTTTACTTTTAAATACAATTTGGCCATCAATTTGCATCTCTGTGCTAAATTTCAAATTTTACGTGGAATAGCCCATGGTGGATCGATCGATCGATCTTTGCCAAAATTTTGTGCATGAAACACTAAAAACTTTCTTAAATAGAACATTGTAGGGTATTCGTTTTTATTTCATTAAAATTTGTAGAAAAATTCTTCAACTATAAATTAGACATTTTGGATATTGGATGTGCTATAACGTTTAAAAGAGAACTAAAAATAGAATAAAATAAGATAGAAATATTTTCCAGTTGTATGAACATATTCGGAACTAATAATTTTCATAAAGCATAATTTAGTGATAGTTGTTACCATTGTCAAAGGTTATCAGTAAAACTTTATAACACCAGGGAAGATGGAAAACAATCACATGTACACAGAATATATAAGGAAAAATATGCCCTAGTTTAAGATAGATAGAGGAGGTCTTCGAACAGTAAACATTTCTACTTAAATCACAGATAGCACAGACTATCACTGTGTCTGATTTCAAAAGCATTTCTAATACGGAATCGATGTTAAATAAATAAATAAAATATTTACTATAAAACCACACATACATACACATACTTACAAACATCTGACTGCTTGTGGTATGATGTTTGTTTGATGTAATTTTAGAATGGGAATTTAGTGATGCCCACTTAATTTATAATTTCCAAAACAGTGGGTATATACTTCTATTTTGAACAGATCATCAAAACGGTAAGGTATGCTTTAACGATACGGTGGGATGATAAGTTATATGTTAACTAAGTTCATATGTTACTAATGAAAGGTTTATTTTTGAAATGTTTTAATTGTTATATATCTAAGCCTTCATCAGTTATTACTGAAGCAGATGGACTTTTGTATTGACGATTACAAACTTTGCTGAATATATATGCAATCTTGTTTTTTAAATTATACTAGAGATGCAAACTGATGATAAAATTCATTAATTTATCATGTCTTTGAGCAGGAAATGAAACCTCAAAAATCACATTAAAAATTTTTTAGGGATTATCTGATTATCTCTCACGACTTAATTTTTGAGTCACTAGGTTTAATTTTTTGAACAGTATTGAACTTGAACGGCTGGCCAAGTGTTCAAGTAAAGTCGCGATACATCCCTGGATAATTTGATCGATTTTATTCACCCAGCTTTCATTAAATTAAACAGAATTTAAAAACCTGTTATTTTCAACTTTCTTTTCCGAAAATTTATATATCATCACTCCATGGTATAAACAAAAAAGAAGTGTATAATAGTCTTTGTAATGTTTACAATTGCAGCCAATATTTTTCCCGTACTATTCAATTACTAATTGTGTGTTCGGCTGCCAGTTTTTATATCACTGCGATAATATTTTAGCCAAGAGCATTGATATTATGGAATGAAAATTCAATTATTCTGTGGGTAGTATTTTTAAAATTAACCTTTTATGTCGATGTAATATTTTGCATGGTTAAGAAAAATGCCACCTTGAACGCGATATAATTGCAAAGTTATTTGTTTATACAGTGTACTCCGTGCTAATGGTGGGCAAGATGGTTTCAAATAATTGAAAAACGCGGATAAACTAAATTACATTGTATATTTTCACTTTCACCATCAGTCTGTGATCATTATTTCGGATACATTTTTTTTTCAAATTTTTTTTAGAACTTTTAGACAAATAACTAGCTTATTTCCTTCACATTTCTTCAATTTTTACGTTAGGAAGAAGCATTTTTATTTGACAAAAATATGCTTTGTTTAGAGAAGTTTTTTATATGTTTCTTTTCAAACCACCTTTGAAAAGTCCAATAGGGTTGCAACAGAAGTCAGTGCCCGCCTGGTAATCAATGTAATTTAGTTAGTCTCTTCTCTTGAATTCTCACTTTCACTATCTCTCTGTTTTGTTTGGGTGGATTTGAATATTTTCTAAGCATTTTCCATTTGTACAATAAAACCTGAACGAATAAGACCATCACATTTTTTATTCATATGACCATCATTAATTCTCAGTATTCTCATTAAAAGATACCAAATTAAATTAATTTTTGCAATATGAGTTTTTTTGCAATATGAGCTGAAAAATAAATTTTTTAAGTAATTTTAATATAGTTAGTAAGCGTTCGACTTTTAAAATCAGAATGATCAATATTTACGTTATTTATTTAAATATTCTTTTTCATCTCTACGTGAATTTACTTAAAGCGTTTCTAATGAGCTTGCTATACATAGCGTTTCCCATTGACACCTTTATGCGCATATCTTATTGACTTCATTACAAACATATATATGTTAAAAAGACTTTTTTTTAAGCAACGCTAATCCACAAACTGGACAATCCGTACCCAGATTATTGAGGAAACATTGCTCGTGAAAAATCTATATTTTCCATTTTCCCTTCATTTGTGCCATAAAAATTATTATTTTGAAATTTCAAGTATAATTAGAAGTATCATTTTTATTATTATCAGTTAGGTAGAGAGTCCAAAGCAACCAGCTGGGGTTAGTTATCTCAAAACTAGAGACTGATTCAATGACATTCGGTATGATCCTAAATGTTTAGGTAGTATATTTATGAATGTTCAAGACGGATATGTTTCAACTGATTTTCGACATTTCCTTGTATTTCAAACTTGTAAAGAAATCGTATAGAAAAACTAAATTTCAGTCTCTTGCTTTTGACACATTAAAAAAAAAAAAAAAAACGAAAAATAGTAAATGACAATCTGAACGGTATTTGGATATCCTCCTAAACCATAAAGAAATTTTTCACATTGTGAGACACGCTGTATACATATCATTAATTTTAAACTGAATGCAATTTTATCGTTGAACATTATAAATATTGCCGAATTCCAGATGTTGCTACAGTAACATTTTACAATATTTATTTTCAGTTCTATTTTCTACTTTGTTCGTTACACATTCCTCTCGTTCTAGTAACACTAAAAACCCTTCTCGTTTCACCCTCACATCAGCATCAACTACAAAAATCATTCTATTTTATGTTACACCCAAGCCAGTATGTTATTAGTTATATTATGGTAAAACATATCACACCCGTAACGCGGAGAGTATTTATAAAATGTTATAGTTACCTATTTTATGATTATATAACTTTCATATACGACGACAGCTATTCAGAATACAGCTATGAAAAGTTTATGTGGTTGTGATGGAAATATGATTTAGTTTTGATACTTATTAAAACAAATATTCCAATGGATTAAAACTGTTATTCACTTTATATCAAGTAAATATGTTGCCGAGATAATCACGAATTACGATCTTTTATAAATTGAAACGATTTCTGTCCTTATATCTATAATAATCTATACCAATTCAATTAAAATCCAACAAAATTATAATAACAAAATTTGTTAAAAAATTTAGCAAAACTAAATTTATAAATTTGATGTGAAAGTCATAAAGCCTCTACATGCAGAATACAGTATAAATGAAAAAAAAATCATTTTAGCGAATTTCCTGAAAGGAAATACAGCTATTGGTCCCGAACCGAAGTCAAAATTTCGCAAAAATTTCTTCAAATGTCCATTCAAAAATCACCATCTGTAATATATATATATATATATATATATATATATATATATATACATATATATATATATATATATATATATATACATATATATATATATGTGTCTGTAATCACTCTAGCGGTCACAGTTTTCATTTTATCGGAATGAGATTTGGTATTTGGGCACTTTAAGAATTCGAAAGGTCAAGTTCGTTAATGGGTTTAATCGGACCAGGGGAAAGGGGGGTTAAAAGGGAGGGGGAAACACAAAATTTGACATATCTCCCTTAATATTTGAAAAATCGAAAAATTTATAAGAGGTAAAGTTGTAGGTACTAAGTTTTACTGTAATTTTGTTTATTATTATTTTTCTGTTACACTAATATTTACAGAAATATTGACAGTTTAATATTGAAAATTAATTTCCTAATATCTCTGTTCACATTAGAGTTTGAGCAAAAATGATAAGGTTATGAATTGTAGCAAATATAATTTTCTACAACTTTATTTCTTATGCTTTTTTCGATTGTTCTAATATTAAGAGAGATATTTTATATTTTGTGTTTCTTCTTTCTTTATACTTCCCCCCCCCCCCATTCCCCCCGACGTATGTCATTTATTAATAAAATTGGACTTGCAAATACTAAAATCATATACGACATTTCATTTTGATCATACTAAAATTGTGACTAAAATTGAAGTTAAAGCAGCTCCTGCGTAACGAATTTTTTTAAATATTTCCTCTGTTTTCAGAGGAAATATCACACGGGGTGTGATTCCTGTGTTTTTTAACGAAAAATAAGAACTCTTGTTACTAGCTACCCACCTTTTTTAATAAAAAAAAAGTTATATATTATTAACACTTACATAAATTATATTTTATAAAGATTATTATGATAACAAAGAGAACTCTAGGTTTTTTGAAATTAAATTTCAAATTTTACCCCAATTCCTGGAACAATTATTTGCATTTGATAAATATGTATTTCGACTACAAAGTAGTCATCATAAGTATGTATTAGCTCAACGTAACTATCTCCGGGATATGGAGTCAAAGATATACTACTTGTTGCTAACAAATAATTGATTGAATGACTAGCAATTGGGGCAAAACTTGAAATTTAATTAATTGTTATATACAAAATTGTGAAAAATATTATTGATATTATCTTGGAAATGAAGTAAAATTAAAAAAAAATATCATGAGGGCTAACGCATTAAAAAACCTATTTATAAATTTATGTATTCTTAAAAATATTGATAGTAAAGTCTCTTTTCCGGTGTATCAATTTTGTCTAGTAGCTTATTTTGATAAGCTGTAGTGCTACGAAACTGAATTTTGAATTTTGACTGTTCTAGCTCTTTGTTTCGGCAAGCCACCGCCCGAAATTAGTACTTTTGAAATCTGTGGAATCTTCAGAAAATGTTTATTCTAAAAATTATGCCACGAGAAAACTTTATTTTATATAGAAAATACTTAAACAAGGGAGTTTAAGACGTTCTCTTTTGAAATAAAATCCTCATGTTAATACCTCTCAATAAATTAAATCTCCAGCAAAACATAGCGCAACTAAATGGGCTACCGCGATAGTCGATAAAAAATAAAAATTATTTATATGAATGTAGTTGGAGTATTTGAAAATAACTATAATGTAGGTGTTTTTTTCTTGTTTGATTTTTTAATAGAAACAATACAAAAAAAATATATATATACATATATAAAATATATATATATATATATATATATATATATATATATATATATATATATATATATATATATATATATATATCGCCTATTATAACGCGGTCATTCCGTAAAAATTTTTTCATACATTGTGCATGATGATGTGAAAAACGGTTTTATCCGGATTTAGGTTTGAACACACATTGAATACAAATTTTAGCTACTGCTAAACCGACGACGGGCATAATTATTCAGAGCAATGTGCTCATTTAAAACATACTTCTTATTTCGATCCATGAAAATCGCTACACGTATTAATGAGAGAAGATGAGTTGCCAAAATTGTATAGGTTATAATATTTGAGTTGTAGGCACACATGTATTATCTACGTTAACATTACTATTTGTGTAATAAAATATTAAATAACGACGTTATGTGTCTTGTATAGACAGTATATAAATTTGTAGGTGGTATCATATTTATTTCATGTGCAAAATAAAAACGTTATGTTTACATAAAATTTATTCACAACTTTTAAATTATTTTACGATATACAAATATGGAATTTAGTTCGTACAGCATATATGAAAACCAAATGTAGAAACGTCAAACGACGTCTATTTGTATACGGAAATATCAGAATTTTGGAGAGTTTGTCTAATAACTTATTCTAAAAAATTAAAGCCAAAATTTAAAAAAATATCACGGAAAAGTACCGTACATGGTTTGATTAATTCATCCCTGTAACATGCGCGAACTGCACAAGAGTTATCCACCCATTAATAACTCTTGACCTGATGTGATTATAATTGTTTTGTGTGAAAACACGTCGATTTAGATATCGAGGAGGAAGTTCAAAAATGATACCTTGAGAATTTTAGGTTTCACCCCTTCGGCCCCACACTTAACACCTCTTGATTTTTTTTCAGGGGTCACTTGAAGATTTAAGTTTACAAAACTCCTCCGGCCGCCAGTATCGAAGAGCTCAGACACAGAATTACGCAAGAATGTTCGAAAACAGAAAGTATTTTAGTTTGGCAAATAATGGTGGCCATTTCGAACATATCATATGGGTTATCATTATGGCAACCCATACATCAGTAAGTCGAACTGTTTGGGTACCGGCGATCTATCAACAAAGAATTATCGCGTATATGGAACCAATTTATTATTCCAGGTTAAAAAGAATATATCACAGTAACACTTATTTTATTATCTTATCCAGAAGTTTCTCAAAGTGGTGAAATAATTGGCCAGCAGTTTCCAAATATTTGATGCTAAACTAACAGATCACGTCAGTATGTTAAGTTAATGAGGCCTCGAGAAACCGAGTCTCTCCATTATCCCATTCTAGCGTCCGGTAACATTATCTCCAGACACTGGATATCGACGTCATCAGTCACCTAACAGTCGTGGGACAGATATGGAAGCAGTTTAGTGTTGAGTTTAGGTGGATCAAACTAAATTAACACGAAGTGTGTAAGTAGTATCTTTTTTTATTATTAACTCAGAATAAGGAATCTAAACAAATTTCTACGAAATTTCCACGTTTTGTCACCAGCATTTATTAACATTTTTGCAAAGGTGTATATATGTGTGTATGTACGTTTGTGAGTCATAGACGTTCATCGTGCAAGAAATCTCGAGAACCATATCCACTTAGTTTGGTTGCCAACGAATTGTGTCAACGTTAATATTACCTGAAATAAGTTTATCTAATTCAGTAAAGGGGGAAAAGGGTATAGAAGAACGGGAAAACACATAGTTTGGAATAACTATCTGATTGCTAGTTAAATGGATAAATCCTAAGTAAAGTTGTACAAAATAAATTTTGGAACAATTCACCACTTTCTTCTGTAACTCTTATATTTACAGAAATATTGCCGAATTTTCTATTCGGCAATATTCTCTATTAGTGCCAACAGTGTCAACAAGCATTTTTCTAGAACGATCCACGGTCCCTATATAAGCAGCGGCATTCGCCAGTTCAAAATCAGTTTAAAATAAACATTCGTTCAAGTAAAATCAGTTTAGAATTACCACTTGTTGGATTAACAGTGAGTTATATATTAACAGTTGACTAAATAATAGTCAGTTTAAAAGTAACATTTTTTCAGTCGGTGAAATCAGTAGTAAAAAGTTTTATTGTCTTGTAAAGAGAAATAGACTCATTAATTGTGGAAATTAAATTTCTTTCTTACGTCAAATAAAAATCAGGTTTGAATAAAATCATTAACTTAAAAAAAAATATGATTTCGTTCTTTCTTAAGTCAAGTGCGTGTTGTTCCAATTGACATAAATTTAGTAAACTTTTACAAATAATTTGAGTTTTGGTGTTTGTCGAGTATCGGAATCTGTTGCAGGTTCTACAACGTTCCTTTAAAAGCTAAAGAGAGCCAAGATACCGCAACAATTTATGTTCGTTAATTTAAAAAAAATATTTTTTTCACCATAAATATTGCTATTATTAATTATCTTAAAAATTATAATTATAATAATTATAATTTTTTTTAAATTAAAATTCTCCTTCCTATTTATTTGAAGAAGTTATTTTAATATAACCACCACACTCAGATTTACCTAAGTTATTAATCTGCATATATATGTATGATATCTGTTTATAACAATCATCTAGGCTTACAGTTTAGACTCACTTTTACTGGGAAGAAATTGAGAAGTCGAAATTGTTGTACTCGAAATTGTTGGATAGTTGTTAATTTTCTAATCGGATAAGCTATAAATACTTCCATATAATTGTTCAAAATTTATCAAAATAGACGTTGAGAGACTACCGAAACCACTATTTCAAAATGCAGACCCAGAGTTATACTATCACCACTACAACGACTATTCTATGTAGAAAGTTAACCGCTGCAACAGTATTTTAAGGAAAGTGTCCAAATAATATTTTCATCATGGATCAATAGGAGTTTGCGAACACTAATAAATATATATCTATCAAACAGTATTTGTCGTGCAATGAATAAATTGGACTAGTATTAAACAAAGGTAATTTATTTATAACTGCATTACTAACACTTTTCGTGTCTTAAAAGTTTGATATTATATACATTGACAGTTGGTTTGTGTGAACTATCCAAAAATTGCAATTTCAAATATTAAAAATATTAAAATCTGGTTATCCGGTTGTTCTTAATTAAAGTTAAGAAACTTTATCTGAAGCCAGTATAACGGAATAAGGAAAGTCAAAAATTCACATTCATTCCCAAATCTATCTATTTCTTTCGATTATTAACTTGCTAAAATATTGTGGAGAGAGTAAGCAAAATATTAATGGAAAAAATTCTAAGACCCTATATTTCAATCTTGAAAACATTCTGGTAAAAATCCATTACAATACGGAATCTACCAAAGTATGTTTATCGGACACTCAATATATTGACGTTACATGATAAAATATAAATGCATTCAAATTTTGTTATCATGAATAGTTGGTCTATTTATTTTTGTATACAACTGCTCTTAATTTATGAAAAAAAATATTGGTTTTTTTGAATGTTTTTAAAATAAATGTATTTAAAATAAAAACCATGATTTTAAAACCTTTTAATAATATGAAGATTGCACGAATAATTACATTTATTTATATTAATGTAATTATTAACATATCTCTGACTCCTATCTATTCCAGAGATAGTTACGATTAGCTATTTCATACTGATGATGACTACCTTGTAGTCGAAATACGTATTTATAAATTAAAAATTATTGTTCATTTTATCCCCAATAGCTTATCTCCATAACGACCCATCAGTTTGCTACCGATTTTATCTAAAGTCTGAAAAAGAAACAAGTACACCGAATAGTAAACACGATTGTCAAGCGCTTCAAAGAAGCGCATTTTCCTTGACATTAACAAAGTGTTTGATGTATGACAAAGTATGGCATTCTGGTTTACTTTACAAATTAAAACAACATAATCATACTAATATGATCGATATTTCCAATTCAAACACTGAAAAGATCTGACCGACTAATTTCACATGACATCTTGTCAGTCCACCATAGAAATACCTCAAAATGTATGCGTATCTATTACATGAATAATTTTGTTGGAATTTAAATTTGGATACACTGCACTGCTTCTTTTCTGTAAAAAATTTCTAAACTATAACTGTTATAACAATGGAATATGAGATATCTTTTACTTAAAATTTGAAATCTGAAGTGTTATCCAGACAGAAAATACGAAGGTTCAAAGATACGATCAATTTCTTCCAAGATACGCGGCAACGGTTTGTATTCAGATTAGTACTTCCTTGCCATGTTAGCGAAATTTTACATTTGAGTTCACACATGCAGAAAGTTACACGTGAGTGTGATGTGATTTTGTACATCATTACTTGCATTATTAGCCGTTAAAAAGATACTAATCCTCTCATCTTAATGACCCAGGACCAAACCGTATGAAAACATAATAGAAAAAGCATTAGGATAAACGGGCAATAAATGAAACCAAAGATAGCTCCTACGAATTGTTACAATTACAACCTAGCAGGAATTCGTCCTAGCAGAATAAAAGGGATATTCACCATTCGTATAGACAACACAATTATCATTCGAGATTTAAACGAGATTTTTTTAAAATCATGCTAGTGAAGAAAATAAATGTTTTAAAATTATTTAGTAGAATGTTTGAAGAATACAGACATTTTATTAGTTGAAAAAAGTTTAATTCAAACGACAATAATAAAAAATGATGTACAAATCTTTGTTACGATTTACTGAATCAAAGTTGTGTTGAGTCAGTCATTTTATTGCAGTGATAAAGTGTAATATTACAACAAATTGGATGCATCTAAAAGTAAATAAAAATAATGGTATATGTTTGTTTTGTTTTGTTTTTTATTTTTTAAGTGTTAAAATGAAATTGAGAGAAAATGGTATAAAATGTAAAAAAAACTTCCATTAGTGTATGCTATCTTATAAGAACCCAAACATTTGAAGCCATACATAATTTTAAATTCCAATATATGTCATATATTTTAAAGGTTTACGAGTATGTTACTCGTTGCTAAGTTTGTGCATGTGACGATTAATGATAACGGTTAATGAAAATAGTTTCATTAACCAAAAACATAAATAATGAACCATTATTGATCATATTTAGCTAATTCCAGAATCTTATTTTTCAATCGTCATTGGCGGAACCTGTGTGTTTTATAGAAACACCTGAAGGTATGGCAACCTAAACTTAAAATACAGTAGCTTTGCTGTAACAAGTAAAGGTACACCACACACCCTTTACTATGGTAACATAGAACCAGTCCAAGTAGCCGAGCGGTCTAAGGCGTTATGTCTGTGCAGTATTATGACTTTGCAGGCGGTTAATTGACTAAACTGTCGGCGTATGGACAAGAACGAGGTAACCGGCTATGCTTGAGAAGGTTTTCTGCAGTTTCCTTCACGAACTCCAGATGAATATCGGCATAGTTCCTATCATAGTCGGCTGCAGCCGCATATCCTACCAATTCCTAGTCTACTCACAAATTCCTTCCACTCCACTCACATCCTCACATCCTAAGGCATCACAATGGACCTAATGGTCGAAGTGTAGCCCGTCCAGGACAGCCTTTACAATCTGCCTTATGGTAACATAGTATTTTATAAAACAAACTTATAAATTCGGAAAAATATTGTATAAGGTACTGGTTCCTAAAAAGGCCCACTTTTTGCAGAATGACTATAAAAACGTAAAATTGGATTTTAAACAAAAATAAATAAAAATTTAATAAACATTGATTATTTATGCATTAGAGAAAAATCATCACAATTTCTTATGTTTCCATAAAAAAATTATAAATTTAAAAACCTTGATTTTGGGTCTCATTAGAAACCCGTTCTCTTAATAAGGCCCAATACAAAACTTTGTCAAATAAAAGATTAAATCAAAGTATATCAATATTATTCACTAAACAGTCATTAAAATGAATATTTCCCTATTTAATATTTATGGATTTGGCATAACAAATCAGCGGAAAATAGGTTGGGCCTTGTTAGATCTGATAAAAATACAAACTGCATTATAAAAAAGTTATATCATTATATTTCAAAATATCTTAATTTCTATGGTATACTTGTTTTTTTTCTAAATACTTAAAAAATATCGAAATAGGTATTTTATTTTTTAAATACAAACCACTTGGATCGTATTTGGTGCATTAGGGAAAAATCTCTAACTTTAGTAACAGAAGGAGCTAAATTGGCTATATGAACTAGGAAACTGCTTTTATTTTGCATTGAATATAAAAAAGTTTACTTTAATTTATCTGACCATTTATTTATAAAAGAAGATATTGAAGCGAAAATTTATAAACATTAATTTAAAAAACAATTCGTTACGCAGGTGCTGCGTGAACTTAGCGAATTTTCTTCGAACACATAAATCACTCTCTAGCGGTCATAATTTTAGTGCGATCAAAATGAAATATAATACCTGATATGACTATATATATATTTATATATATATATATATATATATATATATATATATATATATATATATATATATATATATATATCCCCACATATACCCCACTCCACAAGCGGCATCTAACTGAACGCATATCGTACGACAGACAACAAACCTAAAAGACCTCCTTCTCATACACATTGCTTAATGTATACATATGTACTCTCTCATACTCGTGGGAGATCTATGTATATATATACATGTATATATATATATATATATATATACATGTATATATATACATAGATATATATATACATGTATATATACATGTATATATATATACATGTATATATATACATGTATATATATACTCGTGGGAGATCTATGTATATATATACATGTATATATATATATATATATATATATATACATGTATATATATACATAGATCTCCCACGAGTATGAGAGAGTACATATGTATACATTAAGCAATGTGTATGAGAAGGAGGTCTTTTAGGTTTGTTGTCTGTCGTACGATATGCGTTCAGTTAGATGCCGCTTGTGGAGTGGGGTTTTTTAAATGAACAGATCACTTGTTATGATTTGTTCTGTTGTTCAGATTTCTATAACATCTAATTGGAGTACGGTAAATATGTTCTTTGTTGTCTTCTTAAGCATAGCATTACTTCTAACAATTGAAAATTCTTTTTTGAATATCCCTTTTTATTTGTATGTGGAATGTTTGAAAATAAATGATAGTATTCTATTAACGGTATAACATTTAACAACAATCCACACAAATAAAACCTCAAAAAGAAAAAAAAAAAAAATTTCGACACAAAAAAAATGTTAAACCAACGGTTCGAATATTCCTCCATCACTTGCTAAACAATATCCGAATCGATTGTAGAAATCTGCCCGGATATTTTCTAGCATTTGAGGAGAAATATTCGCACAAGTGTCAACAATTCTTTGCCTTAATTGTTTCATATTTTCAGGCCTCTTCCGCGAATAGATCTGTGTTTTGAGAAAACCCCATAAAAAAAGTCGTTAGGAAATAGATCTGGCGATCTGGGTGGCCACTTCATCGTTCCAAAACCACTCATAAGACGTTCCTAGAAAGTTTCTTCCAGAAACTGCCTTACTATCATGGCATTGTGTGCAGGGTAACCATCTTGTTGCAACCATACAGATTCCAGGTCTAAATTAGGAAGAGCTCTAACAGTTGGCAATATATTATCTTGTAACAAACTCAAATATTTTCGAGAATCTAAAGATCCGTCAATGAAGAATGGTCCTATAAAATGATCACCCAATATTCCAGCCCAGACATTCAGTTTCTGTGGAACCTGAGTTCGGGTACTTACATATCGATGTTGATTTGTCTGAGACCAATATCGCAAGACAGATGTATTATGTTTCCATGCAACGGAAAAGACGATTCATCAGTAAATAAAATATTTCTGATAAAATTATCTTCTTGATTCGCCTTTTCCATCGCAGTTTCACAAAACTCCATCTTACGATAAGGGTCCTCAGGCAAAACCACTTGGTGTTTTCCATATTTAAAACATTTGAAACTGTTCCGTTTCCAAATGTTTGCAACTCTAGCGTTGCTTAGGCCCAGTTCTTCAGCAACTTCTCTTGTCGATTTTTTTTCGTCAATAGATAGTACTCTACAAACTGCTATATCTCTCTCTTCATTTTTTGGTGGGGCTTTCTCATCTTTTTTGTGGCAATTTTTACAATCAGATAAACAAGCATATTTTTCAAAACAGTGAATAATATTCAGAACTGTTCGAGTGGTTGGTGATTGTCTACCTTCAAATGCCACAATAAATGAATTGACACATTCCTGTACGGATTGTCCGGAATAGTACCATTTAACAATTTGCACTTTTTCTTTTTTTTGTGTAATAATAACTCATTGTTGTAATGATACCAAAAATAAAATAACACGTATTTTCCAAAAGCATTCACATACTAATGATTGCATCAGTGCACATACATCACAAACCCCACTTAAAAAACCCCACTCCACAAGCGTCATCTAACTGAACGCATATCGTACGACAGACAACCAACACAAGCCTATAAGACCTCCTTCTCATACACATTGCTTAATTTATACATGTGTACTCTCTCATACTCGTGGGAGCTCTATTATACGAAGATGTAAACTAAACAGACGGTATTCAAATTTTAGCGATAGTGATTTTTAACATCTAATAGGTAGGATCGATGGACATTTGAAGAAATTTTTACGAAATTCCAACATTGGTGAAAAAACAATAGCTGCATTTCTTTTGGAGGAAATTCGCTAAAAATTAAATTTAATACTCTTTATAAGGCCCGTGCCTTCTTAGGGTACAATCAAGTAGGCCTTATTACGGACATTAACAAGCGATGGCAAAAATGTCGTTAAAAACAAATGATGATAAAAAGAAGTGCCAATAATGAAAAGTTTAAATATTAAGATCTAATAGTAAAAACAAACACCACTTTATTCACCAAAAATTTCAAAAAAGTGATTAATCAATATTATTCAAACATAGTGCGTTATTGATACATCACTGACAAACACCGACTGTCGAACCGAAAACGCATTTGACAAAAAGTGTTGTTGCATTTTTCTTTACTGATGTTTCCGCTTATATGTTTGATATTTCGCATTATTTCAACAATTATAATAACGACTTTTCATAACTGGGCTGTATTAGGAGGCCTTATTAGGCAGCAATACCTTGTTTAAACACATCAGTTACGAAAAATAAAGTTTTGTTAAAAAAATAGATATCAAAAGTTTATTTTCCAACAAGTACCATTAGTCCATCATGTGCGTTTCTAGGAAATGCAACGAGTGACAGTTTACGAACCTACAAAAACAAAGTAAAAAAAAATTTGTTTACTATACGTTATTTGAATGTATCATAGAAGTAGAGCGATGTATAAATAAATATATATGTATAATACTCCACACAATTTCAATGTTTTTAAAAAGCACTATTTATAAACAAATGTATACCTCGTATTACATTTTTAAATAGCGTATTATATACGTAATAACTATCATCTGTATGATACTAATCATTCTGATAGAAGTTTGAATAACAGTACCTACAAACAAAAAAAAAACCAAATCACAATTTTTTTTTCGAAGTTTCGCAAACATTATATGTGTGTTAGTTTCTATATTTATAGGTTCACAAAGCATCCTTTACAAACACGTTGTATTTTTGCATGATCGTGTATGTCCTCTGTTCATAAAAAAATTCTTAAATTTTGTATGAACGAAGATCATTTTCCAAACAAGTGCATAGTATTTCAGTCAGCATTCAAGTTCTTATGAAGTGGTTATACCCGGTATATAATATGTACCAGGGTATATTAAGTGTATTATACCCGGTATATAAAATATATCAGGGAATATTAAGGTTAGTTCCGTTTTTGTAACGGTTGAAAATATTGGACGCAGAAAATATTGATCGCAGAAATTTTGGTATAGGTATTCATAAAATGATCTAATCAGGCAATTTCCGCAAATGTGTCTGTCCGTCCGTTCGTCAACACGATAATCTAAAAACGAAAAGAGATAGCGAGCTGAATTTTTGTATGTGTGTTCTAGAGCTAAAAATTAAGTTCAAGTTCATGAATGAGTAAATCGGACCATGTTTGGGCAAAACTGTTTATCTTTGAACCCGTAAGACATTGAACAAAAATGTTAAGACAAAAAATGTTTCTTGTTTAATAATAAACAATTTTTGTGAGAAACTTTTTTTCATAAATTCGGTGTATACCGAATATTTAAGCAATAGATAGATAGATAGATAGATATATCTTGAGGTATAGAAAGTACTGTACTTCGCCCTTATGGTCTATTGTGCTCCCTCTGCTTCATCAGTCTAACGTGATTAGCCTCTTCCATATTTTGGCAATAGCCAGGAGCTTAGTGACCAGGTCCTGCGATGGTTCATATATTCGGGATGAGTTGCACCGAATATCTTGTATCTGCTATAACCTAGAGGTTCGCAGTTAAAGATAATTTGGCTGGATGTTTCCTCCTCCTCGCCACACAATCTGCATATAATGGACCCGTTATTAAGTCCCATTGTGTGTAGATGCTTTTGCAGGGGATAAAACTCGGTAATGAGTCTGGTAACCTTCCGCAGTTGCATCCTGTCAGCTTCAGGGCATCGAAAGATACCCTCTTGATTGCATTCCAAGACAGTATTTTCCCGAGCTTTTGCTGCGAGACATTTTCCCAGTGACCACGGTATTTAACATTTATCCACTCGTTGATCACCTGTTTACATGCAGTCTTTGGAATTCCTAAAATACGTCCAACTCCCTTCTCTGCTAAGGTATCTGCTTTTTCGTTTCCTTCGAAACTACTGTGACCCGACACCTAGATTAATTAAACATTGTTCCGTGTTACCCCAGTAGTTCGTCTAAACAATCCTTGACTACCCTCAGGTGACCTCAGTTCCAGACAAGGCTTGTAGAGAATCTTGACTGTCCAAAAGAATACATACGTTCTAGTTTATGGGCCTCTACGAAGGTTCTTACGGACTGTGGCATATTTCCTCGAGTTGAGGTTTATGTTTTCCTTGGGTCTTTCACCGTAGATTCTCTCCCTGACTCCTTCCTCAGTTTAAGATCCGTCTGTATACCAGACGATTATTTCTTTCTTAAGATAGGGTGGTTCTCCTTCAATTCCCATGTTCCTAGCACAGACTACAGTGAATGGTTTTAAGAAGGAGAATGTTCTAAGAAGTACATCTGTGCCCATTTCAAAAAATTGGATCTGAAATGATTGATGTTCTCATGATCCTGCCATGTCTGACCGGATTTTTTGTAATTCAGTTATTATTGCAAGATAGTCTATAGGCCCAGGATCTAGCTTTAGCTATTATGAAAATGTTTAGCGGAGTCAGTTCTAGTATGATTTCCATGGTAGCTGTAGCTGTACTGCTCATGAATCCAGTAATGCACAAACAGGCCAGTCTTCGGATCCTGGACAGATGTGTGCATGCTGTTATTTGCTTAATATTTGGCCACCACACTAGAGCAGCGTAGGTTATAATTGGCTTAACTTCTGTTGTGTACTGCCCGTAGATTATTTTGGGCTTTAGACCCCAAATTTATCCACATGCTCTCTTGCAAAGCATGAAGAAGATTTGCTCTTATTTGAGTCTCTCGCTGAAGAGGATCGGTCGTTTTATCTTATCCACCTTCCTTTTTTGTGTGCATGGAATTACTGTGGTTTTACCAGGGTTTGTTTTTAATCCGTCGCTGATACACCATTCCTGTGTGTATCTTAGTGCGATTTATATAAGTAACGAGATTGTGCTTTCACAGGGTCCTTGGATTGCAATTATAATGTCATCCGCATATACTTGCAGAGGGTGTAATCTACTCCGTGCTCACTTACAGAGTTAATCAAGGAATATTAAGAGACATTATCAAATGCCCTTCTATGCCAAGATACACGCACAATTTGGCCTATTTCCTTACAAATCCCTCCTTAATTCTGTATATTAAGTAGTGGAGGGCTGATTCACATTGTCTTTAGTAGAAACGATGACAGACTAATTGGTCCAAAATCTTTTCCCGTGGGGTGATTGAGCCTCCCCAGTTTTGGTGCTAAGCTTGCCCAGAATATGTGATCAAGCAGAGTTAACAGACGCTCTTCTCCTTTTCGTAAAAGCACTGGGTATATTCCGCCTGGCCCCGATGCTTTATAACTTACCGATGGTTTATTGTGCTCTTCTCCAGCCCTTGCTTGTCACTAGGAGGTTTTGAGTAAATTGTTCTTGAGAAGGATTTTCACTGTTTATTGCCACAGAATCCGGAAAATGAGTCTCGATTAGTGTTTCTAGAGTATCCTTCCCGAAGCTAGTGTACTCACCATCGAGTTTACGTAGTGACCCAATGTTGTCAGCAGGTTTACAACATCTTGACAGAGTTTCCTCCATCAGTTTTTGGCTTTTTTCAGAGACCTTTGGTATTTAGTAAGGGCTTCATGGTAGTTGTCCCAGTTCCCTATCCTTTTTGCTCTGTGAAATAGTTGGCGAACTTTTTGCCTTTGATTATTTAGGTCTTTATTTCACCATCAAGTTGACTTGCTGACCTCCGGGTAGTTTTCTTGGAAAGAGTTGCATGCTGAAGCTCAGTTGCAGTAAGCTCGATGACTAGTACTGTGTTAATTTTTTCGGGATTGTGGCTAGTTTGAACTTTAGTGTCGAAGTATATTACATTGGTCAAAAAACAGAAATAACAAAAAAAACATTTCTAAACACTCGAAATTTTAGCAAAAAAGTGAAGTGTTGTAAACCTTGTTATAAAAGATTTCTATTTTCGTCACTATGCGATTAGCACAAAAATTAAATACCTCTCAGGTCGCAGTATGTACCCCCGATATTACCCCAAAATCGAATCATTTTGATTTTTTTAATGCTATAATTATATTTTTATAACAAAATTTTGACACACATTTCGATTCAAAGACTTTGTGTATGTTTTAGTGCTTCTGATATTGTTTCAATATAGTTTACAGTTCAATAAAGATATGCTAAATATATATATATATATATATATATATATATATATATATATATATATATATATATATATATATATATGTATATACATTGGAGTGATATAAATTTTTTATCGATTTTACACAAAATATTAGGATGATATATATTATAATAATTTTATAAAAATTGTATCATAACTCTCAAAAAAGGCAACAAAATTTGTTTTTATTTACTTTAATTTTATTGTATACTGCTTACAAAAAATATTTCGAATATTTTTTTTTCTCTTTTTTCTATAATATTTATTAAAGTTAGTATTATTTGCCACAAGGTCTTAAATTATATATAGAATTATTATTGAGCTGAATATCATATAAAAATGGTTTTTATGATTCATTTTTTTCTTTTTTCAGCAATATTTTTGTTGTTTGTTTTCCCGGCTTTGTTTTATCTGAAATTTACCGTATAAAATAGCTATAAACCAATTTTGTAGGATAATTGAATTAAAAGATAATAATAATTTGTTTTTATCATAAATTGGTTTATGAGAAATTTATTTATTAGTTGAACATAACAACTATTATAATTTAATTATATTTACGTTTTTTTTAAAGATTAAAGTTATACAGCGTTTCTTAGGTCACTACACAGCAAACCTCAGAAACATGATAATCTGCATGTCTTTGAACCAACTAAAATCAATAAATTTTGCAATTTACAACGAATTTAACATCGGTGTTCAGACAAATTGAGATGAATGTCAGTGGGTGGCAATTGGTATACTGCATAAAGATTATTAAAATAATCAAAGAGATTTCTAGGTTTTTTTGAAATTATATTTCAAATTTTGCCCCTATTCCTAGAACATTTGTTTGTATTTTATAAATACGTAATTCGACTACATTGTAGTCATCATCAGTATGAATTAGCTAATCGTAACTATCTCTGGGATATGGATTCAGAGATATGTTGCTTGTTGCTAATTTCTAAGAGTCGAAGCCATTAAAGCCGACTCTAACATAATAAATAATTTGGTCCGCAGAACTAAATTTAAAATTGCACGAAACAATTCCACCGTACTAATACCAGAAATTGGCAACGTTGAACAAACTAAATGGTGCAAACTAACATACTTCCGTCCATGCACAAATAAAATCACTCGAGAATTAAGGGACCACAACTTAAAAACAGCGCTTGTTAGTAAAAATAAAATCAAACAGTTACTGGGCAACCCAACTTAAAAACAGCGCTTGTTAGTAAAAATAAAATCAAACAGTTACTGGGCAACCTTAAGGATAAAATTAGTAATGAAAAACAATCGGGCATATACGGTGTTAATTGCCAAAACTGTTCGAAAATTTACGTTGGTCAAAGTCGTCGCCAAATCGGTATTCGAATCAAAGAACATCTGGCTCATGTGAAATTTGGGAGAACCGAAAAATCGTGTATAGCGGCGCACGTTATTAAGAACAACCATAAAATTGATAAATCGAATCTAAAACTACTTAAATCGGTACAAAACCCCACAGAATTAGATGCATACGAAAGCATCTACATATACAAATTGAGAAAACAGATAATGAATTTAGACAATGGCCCAATTCCAAAATCTGATTTAATAAAATTAAACCATTTTCAAAAATAAAAAATCCAATACCTGAATGTCAAGGTTAACGTAGGTATACTCACTTTAGTAACAAAACAAACGCCGCATAGTCACCAAAGCATACCGCCAATAAATAGGTGGAGCTTTCCACACACCTAATCCAGTAGTCAGGCAACTTAAATAATCCTCAAGTCAGATTATATCCTCAGCCAAATCGTATAAAACGACAGAATTTTTTAATACCATTGTGACACAGGCAACAAATTCGCATCAAGCAACATATCTCTGAATCCATATCCCAGAGATAGTAAAGATTAGCTAATTCATACTTATGATGACTACATTGTAGTCGAAATACGTATTTATAAAATACAAACAAATGTTCTAGGAATAGGAGCAAAATTTGAAATATAATTAGTATACTGCAATTTTTGAACTTTTTGTTTTCACTTATTTGTATACATTTGTATCAACGTAATAATTTCACTTTGCCCCCTTCATAAAATCCTTATACATAAATACGGAATAATGCATACAAACATTAAAATATTATCTATATTGCAATAATAACTGGATTACAAAAAAACAGGTTGGATATGCAAGGATCGTGGGGACATCAATCATCAATCAGATTCCGTTTTTGAAATGGGCACAGATATACTTCCCAAAACGTATTCTTTCTCAAAACTTTTCACTGTAGTCTCTGATAGGGACATTTGGACGGCAGGAGAACCACCCCTCCTCAAGAAACGAATCGGTTGGTATACACACGCAACCAAAACTAAGGAAAGAACCGGGGCGGTAATTTACGGTGAAAGATTCAAGACAAACATAAGCGTCAACTTGGGGAAATATGCCACAGTCTTTCAAGCAGAAGCAAACGCCATACTGGCTTACGTCCGGAAGATCCTACGTAGAGGCTACATAAACTAGAATGTAAGTATTCTCTCGGACAGTCAAGCTTCTCTCAAAATCCTTGTTTGGAACTGAGGTCAACTCAGGGGTAGGATTGCCTGAAGGAACTATTGGAGCTGGCGAAATGGAACAATGTTAAATTCAATACCTATTAATAAATCTAATACCGGGTCACAATGGCTTCGAAGGAAACGAAAGAGCGGATACCTTAGCAAAAAAATGAGTCGGAATACCCTTCATAGGTCCAGAGCGTATTTTTGGAATTCAAAAGACTGCGTATAAACAGGTGATCAACGAGGGCATCCAAGAGGCTAACCCTCGATGCGCTAAAACTGAACAGGTTAGAACTGTGGAAGGCTACAGGATTCATTACTGGGCATTATTCCTTGTGGAAGCATCTACGTGCAGATTGTGTGGCAAGGAGGAGGAAACATCCAGTCAATTATCTTCGAATCTCCCGGTACCTCAAATACAAGATATTCGGTGTATCTCATCCCGAATAAGAACCTTCAGAAGGATCTGGTCAGCAAACTCCGGGCTATTATAAAAATATGAGAGACTGAAGATTTATTATATATGTATATATATATATATATATATAATATATATATATATATATATAAATATATATATATATATATATATATATATATATATATATATATATATATATATATATATATATATATGTCGTAACCTAGCGTATTTGCTTCGATTACAACAACGGAGATCTTTTAGGTTAGATGGAACATCGCCACTTTGTTTTTTCGCTAAACCAAAGAAACGGAAGTTAAGGATGTTAAGTTTTCCAAAAGGGATAACTTAACATCTGTTATATAGTTTGTATTGTCAATTTCGATTAAGTCTTTTATCGTTATTAACTCGATTTTTGTATGTCAATTTAAATAAATAATACTTTAATTACCTTTTTGTTTATCTTATTTGTTGATTAAAATAAGTAATTATTTTAATAATCTTTTGGTTTGTATTATTCTAAAATATTAATTTATTTAATTGATTACACTTTGTTTAAATTAATAATGAAAAAGTATTTATTGAAATATAATATGAATAGTAGCACAATTATTATTAACAATGAACAAATTGAATATAACATAACAATTAAGTAATTTTTGTAAAGAACATCGAATATAAAAATTATTAATTTTTGTTCTACTGACTTTACGTTTCAAAAACTAAATCCAACAAACTTTGAATATAAAAAAAATTATTAATTGTTGTTCTACTGTCTTTACATTTCAAAAAATAGGGAATAGGGGCAAAATTTGAAATATAATTTCAAAAAAACCTCAGTTCTCTTTGATTATTTTAATAATCTTTATTATGTCCAAAAACTTGCAGAAAGAGAAAAGTTTCTTTATTTAAATAAAATTCATGTTTGCTTTGCTATTTTGTGTAATGTACAGAATTATATAGAGTATGTGAACATTCCAAAGTTTGATGATGTATTCTGCTGAGCTTAGCATATTCACACGGTAATACGGTAATACGGCACGACATATATATATATATATATATATATATATATATATATATATATATATATATATATATATATAATATTTTATAATTCCCTGATATTTGATTTTCAGTTCTTAGTAATAATAGAGGTGAGTGAACTAAAATTGCAATTTAATTTATTACGAATTTTCCTGCTGTTTATTTGAAATACTATAAAATTTAATACTACGTGAAATTCGTTCATAAGTTTTGTAATATGTAAAATATGACATAAGTTTAAAGTATATTAAAATTGTTATAAAATTTAGTATTGAACACAAAACATAGTCACTCATAAAGTAAAGATATTTATTTTGTAAAGAGTACACAGGTGATCTACAATGTATACCTACATGAGACCGAAGCTAACATTATTAATTTGAATATGTTTCGTAAAAATTTACTTATCTTAGGAATTATCGAATATTCACAATTTTTTCGAATATTCTACATCTAGCATACGAAGAAAAATTATTTCAAACATATTAAACAAGTTGCAATCTTGAACGGCTTCGACTCTAACATAATAAAGACTCTAATTTTACGAAATAATTATACTGTATTAACATAAGCGCATGACAATGCTGAACAAAAGAAATGGTGCAAACTAACATATTTCCGCGCATGTACAAATTAAATCACAAAGAAACGAAGTGATCATAACCTAAAAACAGCTTTTAACAATAAAAATAAAATAAAACAGATACTTAGAAATCCAAAGGAAAAAATGAATAAAGAACAACAATCAGGTATATACAGTGTAAGTTGTCAAAATTTATCGAATATTTATGTTGGTCGTCGGAATTCGAAATAAAGAACATTTGGGTCACATAAAATTTGGAAAAACGAAAAAGTCGTGTAATGCTGGCCCACGTTATTGAGAACAACCACAAAATTGAAAAATCTAATTTGAAACTGCTAAAATCGGTATACAACTCCACAGAATTAGATGCATACGAAAGCATTTATATATACAAATTCAGAATACAAATTATAAATTTTGATAATGGACCTATTCCAAATTCAGATTTAATAAAATTAAATCAATTGGTCAATTCAGCTCATATAATATTATCACGGTATTCGCCCAAACATGACCAGTTGGATCAACTGTGATTACTGCTAATTGACGAAGCTTAATGGCCCATCACGCACTTAATCCACTAATTCGCCAGTTTTAACCTAGATAATCCTTTTGTTAATCCGTCAATCCGATCATAAAAGACAAAACTTTTTTTAAATCATTTAGGCATGCAACAAATTAGCAATGAGTAACATGTCTTCCATATCCTATCCCCGGGATCGGTTACGATTAGCTAATTCATACTGATGATGACCATTTTGGAATACGTACTTATAAAATACAAATAATAGGTCTTAGAATTGAGGCAAATTTACCTATATATATATATATATATATATATATATATATATATATATATATATATATATATATATATATATATATATACATAGGCGTTAACCAGCCATGTAGCCGAGCTTGTTACGGCGCTTTACTTGGACTGGAAGGTTGCTACTTGAGTTGATCTCGACAGTGGAAGTTTGTCAATTATAATTAATGGGGTGGATAAATAACTAAATTGTTAGCGTATAGACAAAAACAAAGTAACTGACTTTGCTTGCGCTCAGTTTTCTGCAGTTTTCCTTCTCGAACTCCGGATAAAGATGGGCATGGTTCCTATCAAAGTCGGCTGCACAACTTGCCAATTTCTATTCTGCATACAAATTCCTTGTCCTCCATCCATATCATTAAAAAATGGGTAGTTACAATATTAATAAATGGTAAAAAAATAATGTTGTTGCTGGCCTCTGTTATAGATATTGACCGTATAGTCTAAGAAACGGAGGTAAAACCCCATTATTATACATAAATATGGTCAGTACACAAATTATAGTAAAATATATTTGCTACAACTTTACTCATGACAATATTATGAAAGATATTTCATTTTTAGCGAATTTCCTGCAAGGAAATAGAGCTATGGTCCCGTACCGAAGTCAAAAGTTCGCATATATATATATATATATATCTATGAACATATATATATATATATATATATATATACATATATATATATATATATATATATATATATATATATATATATATATATATATATATATATATATATATATGTGTCTGTAATTACTCTAGTGGTCACAGTTTTCATTTTATCAGAATGAAATTTGGTATTTGAGGCGCTTTTGGTATTCAAAAGGTCAAGTTCGTTAATGGGTAAAATCGGACAAGGGGAAAGGAGGGTTTAGAGAAAGGGGGAAACACAAAATTTGACATATCTCCCTGGATATTCGAAAAATCGAAAAATTTATAAAGAGTAAAGTTGTAGGCAATAAGTTTTACTGTAATTTTGTTTCTTATCATTATTTCTGTTACACTAATATTTACAGAAATATTGACGGTTTAAGATTGAAAACTAAATTCCTCACTATCTCTGTACACATTAGAGTGTCAGCAAAAATGATAAGGTGGTGAACTGTAGCAAATCTGATTTTCTACAACTTTATATCTTACGCATTTTTCGATTGTTCTAATATTAAAAGAGATATTTTGTATTTTGTATTTTCTTCTTTCTTTATGACCCCATTTCCCCTTCACGTATGACATTTATTAATAAAATTGGCCTTGCAAATATTAAAATCATATACGACATTTCATTTTGATCAGACTAAAATTGTGACCGCTAGAAAGTGATTTATGTATTTTATAGAAATTCGCTAAGTTGAAGCAGCTCCTGCGTAACGAATTTTTTTTATTTTTATGCCTTTAAATCAAAATTTAAAAGCATAATTATTGTAAATGAAATTATTCTCAAGAATATGTTATGTACAAACATTGAAATCGATATAAATGAAAAGTATTCTACCTCATATAGTCCAATTGCTAATTCAGTTAGTGCAGTTCGTTAGTACCTTCTATTTAAAATTTATGATCTTGAATCTACAAATATTTTTAACATAATAAATTTTATGTGGGTACTTTTTACTGAACTCATTCTGCAAATAAATTATTTTCCAGGTACTTATAATACATTTTGTGGACCAAACCGTCCAAAGATCTTTTGTCTCGTAAAAATAAGTATATACGAAAAAAACTGCACATATCCTTTCATCTAAGAATGATAAAGGCGAGAAAAACGAATTTATATGAATATATGAATTTATTGAATATATTTTTTGTATAATTATGAAAACAAACTGTTAAACAATTTAAATAATTTGTATGTAACATTTAAAAAATGGTACAAAAATATATCTAACGCCGTGCATGTAATTCTTTATATGTTCCATATAGTTGACTGTATACAACTGTTTCTGGAACAAATCCTTCTTCCTGACCTTCTCCATCTTTCTGATTTAATGTTTGTGTTAAAAATTTCCATGCCTTATGTTTCATATCTCTTATAGTTGAACCATATATTTCTCCTCCTTGTCTTTTACAGTCTTATTTTATTAAAATTGCAAAAATTTACAAAAATAACGTAGTGTTTGCTTATTTTAAGTGCCATTAACATATCCTGATTATATGCATACACACACACACACACACACACCCACATAGCCAAATATATTTTACATAAGTTTAGATAAAATATTTCGCCTCTTTACATATTGTATCCCAACGTGCCTTATCCAGGAATATATGTATGCAATTCCATTAACTTTATATCTTGTGTTGTAAACAGAAAATATTATTTTAATAGAAACTCTGAAGGTATATACGAGTATAGTCATCATATGTACTGCTATTGCCATCCTAAAGAGGAAGACTACGTCTTAGGGATTTTAAGGGATCAGTGTAGATTATTTAGGATGCTATTAGGAGTGTGAATGTTGTAACCTAAAGTGTCATTTGTTTTCCGTTTTATAATGTAAAGAGAGTTGGTATTGTGTTTTTTCAGATCAAAATAGATAAAATTTTATTATAATATTTCCACTATTTCTTTTCTCTTTTGCAACGTATATAAACAATAACTTTGTTAAAATATGTTATATAGATATTTTTATATATAAAAATATAGTTTATTAGGTCAATATTTTTATGTATGGCAATTTTATGCATTGTATTGTGTTCAAGGCAATTTTTTTTTTATGTTAGACATTGTACTTTAGTTGATTCAGTTATTCAATACAAATATAATGTGTTGCCGAAAAATTTAATCTTTCAATCAGAGTATAAGACTAATGTTTAATAATTAACATATGCAAATATGATTATATATTTCGAGTCGAGGATACCACAGATTGTCGAGTATATATTGAAATGAAATTAATCCCTTTAATCGTTGTATTCAAAAATTTACTGAGCGATTGTGAAACTCATTATTTGCCCTTTTATTGTAATTAGTTATTACTCAACTACACAGCTCACATAGTTGACTTACGGTCATTTAGTGTTAACATAAGTTCGTTTCTACATATTATCGTTTGTATTCATTTATATGGGAATAATTATTTAGCATGTAAATAAACATGTGGCATACAAGTGGAGACAAGAGTAAAACGACACGGTATAATAAATAATCAGATCACTTTTCGTAGCCAATTAATTCTAGATGAACATCGGCATAGTTCGTATCACAGTCGACTGCAGACGCACAACCTACCAATTCCTAGTTTTCATATGAATTCCTTGTCCTCCACTAACACTAATGAAAATTGTACAGTTAAAAATTAATAAAAAAGGTTGAAAAATAATGATGTGGGTGAATTATGTTATGGACCGTGGTGTCTTAGAAATGGAGGTAAAAAGCCCCATTATTATATTATTATAATGTGACATACAAGTGGAGACAATAGACGTGAATTAGTAAAACGACACGGTATAATAAATAATCAGATCAGTTTTAAAATAAATTAGTAAATCGAATTTTTTTCTGTGTGTTTTGATCTGCCGAACACGATTGTCGAAAGTGCTTGGCTATGTAAAACAGGACGATAAATTGTTATAAACTAATGAAAAGAAAAGATCATTTAAGCAAAAAAAACGAAAAATTACCGAAAATATTGTTAATGTTATCGTTCCACTTTACACTTTCAAAAATTGCTGTGTTTCACTGGTCCGAATAAATACATAGAAAAAAATTTGTTGCAGCCTCGGACCTCAATAGGCAACAAAAAGTGACCTGACGCCCGGAATATCAAACATACGTAGGGTAATATAATACTGAATCACTGAAGGTGAATCATATATGATGAATTGTAAAGACAAAATCCTAGATGTTGGATGCAATGCAATTATACAAATTATTTTGCTGAATATTTTTTCTTAGAATTTCATCAGCTACCATTTGCTCCCAAGATTTTGTCATGAAAATAATAAATCCACAACTATACAAATGTCATGTCTTGCCAAATATATATATATATATATATATATATATATGATTTTGAAACATAAAATGAAAAATCGGCCTAATGAAAAATAATAGTATGCCCTTGCAACATACTTCCATGTGCTTAAGACAAGAGTTTGTTAGAAATTATGATTTTGTTGTTTGTACTTTTGTATAATTACAACAACTTATTATAAAGATTCTTAAGATAATCAAAGAGAACTCTGTCAAATTTTGCTCCCATTTCTAGAACAATTATTTGTATTTTATAAATACGTATTTCGACTACAAGGTAGTCATCATCGGTATGAATTAGCTAATCGTAACTATCTCTGGGATATGGAGTCAGAGATATATTGCTTATTTGGTGCGTGTCTCACAATAATATTAAAAAAGTTTTGTCTTTTATATGATCTGACTGAGATAGTACATGAAGGATTATTTGCGTTCACTGACCAACCCATTAAGGGATTAAGTGTGTGATCAACCCAACTCATTTATTGGCGGTATTCTTTTCTGACCATGCGGTGTTGTTATTATCAATAAGGTGAGGGTGTTGATCAAAACTAATCTTGATATTTAGGTATTAAATTTTGAATATGGTTTAATTTTATTAAATCAGAATGTGGAATTAGAATTGGGCCATTGTTTAAATTTATTATCTGTTTATTTAATTTGTGTATGTAGATACTTTCGTATGCATCTAATTCTGTGGGATTTTGTACTGAAATTAATACAAAACCCACAGAAATAGAAATTAAAAGCTAAACAATTGAAATTACCTTGAAAAGTGTGATGGAAATTGTATTTGTATTCGATATTAAACTACTAAACTTCAAACACTTTTCTCAAAACAACATTTTCAAAAAAGTGTGCACTTTATTCTAGGCATTATAAACTAGACCCTGGTCGAAGGACATTTTATACAACAAAATTATTAGTTTAACAGTTAATCTAGGTCTTGATCGAAGCCTCTTTTTTTCTAATTTAGCATAATGGTCTCCGAAAGTATAAAAAAACTTTCGGAGACCATTATGCTAAATTAAAAAAAAAGAGGCTTCGATCAAGACCTAGATTAACTGTTAAACTAATAATTTTGTTTGTTTCATTGATTATAGATAAACCAGTCAGAAGTACTGATACATATAGTGTCACTGTTAGACACTTTGTAAGAAAAGGGGTGAACAATCGAGCTGATAAATTTTGAATCCAATTAAAATTTTCATTTGAAATTTTTGTGAAGGATACATTAAAAATAGTGCTGTTCATGATAGTCAAAACTATAATGAATTAAATTAAATACATTACACAACAATTAAAAAAGATTCTTGAAAATGTTTATTTTTTCAAGAGTCTGAGTGCACGTAACGCGTTAAACTAGAAAAAGTAATGCAATTAAAACTGACGAATGCTCCTACAATTCCCACTTAAAAGTATATTGCTGTTCATAATAATAAGAAGACACAGTTTACTATGTTAAAGTTGTAAAGAAATGAAACTGAAAATGTCTTTCTGGATCAATGTATAGAAATGACGTTCGTATAAAACTGCGATATTTTTTTTGAAACAAATAGGATAAGATTATATATGGTATTAGATTCATATAACATATATAGGTTCTAACAGATTTATGACACTATGAACAATTTTCAATTTAAATTCGAATATCCCCATAATAATTTTTTGTTTATAAATTGAACATACATTTTCATTTCTGGAAAATCTATCGTATGATCTATTATTCAAAAAGAAAAATTGTTGATAAATTCGATTGGTATTTATATGGTTTGTTGAAAATTAATTTTATTGAATAGTCAATAGAAATTTCAACTGTTTGGTTAGTTTAAATAATTGAATGTTTAATATTCAACCTAGCGAATGTTTGAATTGTCAAGATGAAAATTTTTCTGGACAAAGAACTGCCTCTAAGGCAGGGCATAACAAATGTTTGTATTATTTTACTCTTTATCTTTTATCAACATACAAATATGATAAAATTGACGTTACTGTCTGTGATTTCTAAATAAGGGCTTTTTCTTAAGCTTTTTGTATGTCTATCTGTGTGTCTGGCGTTTGTCTGTCCCACCTCATCTACGAAAAGGGTGAACCGATTTAGGCGGGATTTTCGTTCACAGGTAGAGGACTTTTCAACTTATCAGAGAGTAAAATATCTAACCTTGAAACCGTGAGAGAGAGAGAGGAAAAATTCAAAGACAAAAAATGTTCATTTCTTAAAACTTGCACTTGCAAAGTTGTTTAACTTGCTCAGTTGTTCCTCTTTGTTACTTATACGCCCACGACAGGGGGCGAGGAAATATTTAACTTTAATACCATAAGGGATAGTAACCATAAGAGATAAGGCGCGTAACAGATAGTGTATTTATTAAAACGGGAACATAACGTGAACTAAGTTTTAAGTTACTGCGAAGCGGACGAGTAGTAGTAAGAGCATTAGTAGCGGAGGGGAGGTCAAAGCCTGGCAAGTAGGCCTGTCTTACAGACCCCTAAAAGACAATATAGCCGGTTTCTTACGTTCTTATCCATACGCCAACGGTTTAGTCAATTAATCTCCCCATAAATTTTTTAAAATTAATTTAATTGACACACTACCTCGGTTGGGTATCGAACCAGCAACCTCCAAGTTTCGTGAAGAGTACCTTAAGCAACTGGACCACTTGGACTAGTCATAGTACTAGAACATAAAATAAAAAGTAATGATACATTTTCTTAAATGTATACTGTTTAAAATGTATATTTAAATTTTAAATATATATATATGTCGGGACCACTAGTATATATTTAAATATATATATATATATATATATATATATATATATTATTATATATATGTAGGTATACTCATATCATTCAGTTGTCTCATTTATCAAATTGCATAATATATAGAGAACATAACTAATGTATACGAATGAATGAGTGCATTTAATAATAAAAATAAAATCATAAAAAATGAATTGAATTGAATTTTTTTAATATTTCACAATGCAAAGCAAATACTAAAAATAAAAAAGTGCATTTTTATAATAATAACAAATAATAAAGCATTTCTATTATTATTATTATTATATATTATCTGATGTTATGAATCATTATAACGTTCATGTTATAAAAATAACACAAAAGGCTATATTATAATCATTATTGTAGGTACACACAATATTATAAAAAACTGAGGCGATATTATATGAGTTACAAACAAACAAATCTAAAATTTCACGAGACCAAAGCCATAACGTACTTTAAGTCAAACTTCAGGGAAATATTCGCGAAGAGAGGTTAAATAGATTAAAATACACTTTTTACTTTATTTGTAACTCGCTAAAAAGTTAAAAAATTGCTAAAGAGCCAATTGTAAGCGTGTAAACCTAAAAATCCACTTTAAATTTCGTGGGTAGTCAAAATCAGTGATTGTATTTGTTCCGAGCGCAACTGTACTCAGCGCCATGCGAAAATAATTAATTTAATTTAATAAACAACATGTAAAAGCTAAATTAACTTTTTGTTAACCGCCTATGGGTTTAATAAACTGACATTGTCCATAAAGTAGTATTTTTGACCACGCATGGCGCTGATTACGGTTGCGGTCGGAGCAAATATAAGAAAACTAAAAAAATAAACATTTTTTTTTCTTCAAAAAACAACTTTTCTTCATAACTATTGAGGTTGAGTTATTAATTTATACAGTGTGTATACGATAAAAGTAAATTTAACGTACGTAAGTTTACACACTGATATTGAACTCAGTGTATACAGGGTATATAAACAAGAAACTCAAGCAGTTGTTATATTTCACTTTTTCTTAAACAAGGTTTTATAAAATTAATGTAACTTCTCACATTTTCTTCCTTTTGGTATACCATCTCGAACCAAACCATTAACCAGGGGTGCAACTCATACTGCCAAAAAAATAAATGATTGCCGATTTAAAATGAAGTAAATCATCTCAGACTGCGTCTTTGAAATGGGCACAGATATGTTTCCCAAAATATACTCCTTTTCAAAAGGGGGGTAGTCAAGGATTGTCTGGAGGAACTGCTGTAGCTGGCGAAACGGAACCAATTTTAAATTGATCTGGGTGCCGAGTCAGCCCAGAGCCTATTTTAGGAATTCCAAGCAATACATGTAAACAGATGATCAACGAGTGATCAAATGCTTAACACCGTGATCACTAGGAAAAAGTACTGCGGCAGGATCTCGGAAAACACTGCTTCAGAGTGCAGCCAAGAGGCTTTCTCTCGATGCACTGGAGCTGATGCATTATCTCTTGCAGAAGCACCTACACACAATGGGACTACATAACGTGTCCATTGTGCGCAGATTGTGTGACGAGGAGGAAGAAACATATAGCCATATTATTTTTGACTGCGAACCTCTAGGTTACAACAGATACAGGATATTCGGTGCATCTCACCCCGAATATATGAACCTTCAGGAAGACCTAATAAGCAGGCTCCTGTCTATTGCCAACATATGCGAGAAGCAAATCTTGTCGGACTGAATTAGAAGGGGGAGCACAATTGACCATAAGGTCAGTACAATACTTTTTAGACCCCAAGATGTACTATCTATCTAAAATAAAATAATTGCTTCCTTTTGATATTAATTAATTTTTATGATTATTAAGTTTCTTGTGTTTCAGGTATTAAAAGTTAATTCAGGGTTTTATTTTCATTTCTATGGCTTATAATTATTAAATTTATTTTAGTTTCATTTTTAGATAACATTCATTTTCTAGACCGCCAATGTACAATTCTCAATATTGTTATAAAAAATAAATAAATGTTATATTATTATTACTACTTAAATATTTTCTACTTATTTTCATATATAGTACTAGTAGGAATATTTTTAAGTATTTATTAATATGATTGAGTTCTTTAGACTGAAAGATCGTGTAGTGTATAGAATTCGTTGTTATGTACAGGGAAAGACGATGTTATTATTATTTTAAAGCGATTATGTTTGCTTGTCTAAACACGTAATGTAGTCATGTATAGTAATAATATTACTTATATTAAGATATTGAATTTTGTTTGATTATTATATAATAAAGTTTAAATTTACTAATGCTTTGCATAATAATAATCGAATTTAACGAGTTATAATTATTTGGGGTCGATTAAGTACGAGAAAATTATTATAGTTTTAATGAATAAATTCATAGAGGCCACAAAGTCAAACATAAACACACTCTCTATTAATACCATGCCAGAATGAACTACTAGCCGCCTCCGTTGAGATTATTATTGGGTTAATTTTGAAAAATTGGATTGTGATGTCACAATTAGAGAAACCCTCTTGTTCCTCCACGCCACCAATGGTCACATGTTTTCAGAACCCCATCCTCCCTCATACGTGTGACTTGCGTACATATACATAAAAACAAGTACTGCCATCAAGCCGTTTTTTAAGTCAAATAAGCTTAACAACGTGTAGATTGTGCTTCAATATGTTGACCGATAGATTGCAGGGAAACTTGATAAACAATGGGCATAAGTCGATGTACAAATATACATTAAAGTAATGTTAATAAAGTATGAAAACAAATAAATAAAATATTATCAGACTTTTATAAAATACTTTAAATAAAAATTCATAGCCAAAATTTGTATTTGTATTTAAATATTACCTCCTGCCTTCTATCAGTCAATGTATTGCAACTTAAGGGTCGAGCCTCACTATAGTGCCGTTCACGGTTCGTTCTCGGTCCGATCTCGGTCTGGTATAATATTATCAAGTAAGAAACAATGTGTCTATTCATATTATCCAGACACGAAGAATAGTGAACGTCCTTTCTGTATACAAAACTACATATCTCAAATTGAATTGTGGACGCGTAGGAGAGTAAAGTCGTTTACACAATTTTATTGTTTTATGATGACATACCACAGAACATTGATAGCTAAAACTTATTATAATCAACAGTGAATACCGTCAAGCACTATACGAGGAACGAGAGGCAATCATATGTACTATCGACTGCAAAAGTCGCTGTATCATTTCAATATTTTATAGTTGATTTGTGCCTTATTTATTCTCTTTTCGAAAAAATACTTCTATATACTAACAACTTTTATTCAAACATTTTCCCGAATAAATAATTCACAAATCAATTATAAAATTTTATATTATAGCTTTTGAAGCCGATCTTACCTGTTGAGACTTGGTTTCAAATATATTGTCAGAAAGTAACATTTTTTCACAAAATTGAAATTATAACTAATTAAATTTAGATCTTTGACCTTTATTAAATTCTGTAATATCGAGTAAAATTCAAATTAGAACTAATTAAATTTTGATCTCCTAATCTGGAATGGAAAATATCTGACAACCGCATATCGTGACTAATAAAAAATTACATGAGAACAAAATTTGAACTTAACTTAACGCAAATGCTAACGCTGCGTTCGTTTTACAAGGCGACTAAATTTTGGCAGAACTGAACATTTAACACAGATACCAGTTCATCCCGACGTCACCTGACCCTCTCGTGAGCGGTTTGTCGTACCGGTCAGGCTTGTGAATTGTGATGATTTTGGGGGCTATGCCAGCGGTAGATAGTATAACACTATCTACTGGTAGGGACTCTCTTGCTGGAAAGGTTCCAAATGAACAATCAGACTAAGACTCACGAGGCCAACCCAAGCCAAGGTGGGAGACATCGTGCCGAGGGCTGAATGGTATGGGGTTGTAAAATATGTATGCCATGAACGATTTCTTTGGGGAACCTGGGGGCACCCCATAGTATTGAACCCCTTACCCCGGCATGCAAGGCTCTGCCGGGGTGGACCTCATTTCCTATGCTAATCGTGGGACCCAATATGGATTCTAAAAAGAAATTTAATTTTAAAAAATTTACGCGGGAAAATACCGCTACAGACCTCGTCGATCAGATGGAGCATGAGCTCCATCCTGTGAACGAGGGCAGGGTTGTACAACCGGGCATACGACCGGGCAACCGTCCTAAGAGGCAGAGAAGTCCTAGAAGTCCTAGAGGCTATCAAGTCCATTACAGATTTGGAGCGATCCCTGTTCATGGACTGAAGGGGGGCAAATCGGGCAGAGTAGAGCAGGAGGAGGAGGCTCAACTCACCGGGGCTCCAGAGATGGAGGTGGAGCAGGTGCAGGTGGCACGCGAGGAAGAGCTCAGCCTCGACCCTATGTTAGCAGCCCCGGAGGGAGAAGAATTACTCTCAGACGGGGAGGAGAGGAGGCTCCTTGAGGAGGGAAGGGCAAGCCCTTCCTTCCAAAAGGAACAATGATTAGAAACAACACCACCAGGGTTGCCCAACTGAACGCCCACCACTCCAAGGGGGCATCTTCAGTTATAGCGAGTCTCTTCGCTATGCAACACCTGGGAGTCGTGCTGATCCAACAACCCTGGAACTACAGAAGTCAGGTAAGAGGACTAAACTGCCGCGATGCGACAGTCATTTGGGACAACAAGTCAGAAATATCGAGAGCTTGTTTGCTAGTTCGGGATCAGGTAAACGCTGTGTGCATTTCAGAATTTGTGACGAGAGACCTGGCTACTGCGCAGATAACCCTGCAAATGGGGGGTGTACCCCACAAACTGGTCATCGCATCAGCATACCTAGCCGGAGACAAGGAGGTACCGTCAAATGAGGTCAGGAAGCTAATGGATCACTGCAGCAAGCATCGCCTGCCTTTGATCATCGGCTGTGATGCCAACGCGCACCACGTAATATAGGGCAGTTCCGACTGCAACAAAAGAGGTGAGTCTCTCTTAGAATTCTTACTAGCATCCAATCTCGAAATCCTAAACGTAGGCACAACGCCAACTTTCGTAACAAGAGCTAGAGAAGAAGTGTTAGATATCACTCTGTGTAATCTGTCGACGGGGCAATGGGTCAGGAGATAGAGAGTTTCGTCGGAGCCATCCCTGTCTGACCATAGAATCATTCAATTTGAACTAGAAGGGGTCAACTCGGGACCTTGTAGTATCAGGAACCCGAGAAAGACCAATTGGAATAATTACGTCAGCAACTTGGAAGACAATCTAAGGTTAGTGAACTCCAAAGTCAGGGAACCCCTGGCACTGGAACAGGCTGTTGACGAACTTGATGAGGCAATTATGGAGGCATATCGATCCACTTGCCCACTGACCGTTAACAAAACGAAAAGGCAGGTGCCTTGGTGGAATACCAATCTCTCGAGGCTCCGTAGTGAGACTCGCAGGCTCTTCAATAGAGCACAACTGTGTGGAGATTGAAAGCAAAATTGACCGAGTATAACAAGGAGATTAGGAAAGCTAAACGGAACAGCTTCAGAGTGTTTTGTGCAGGCATCGCCACTGTCCCTGCAGCGGCCAGACTGCATAAAGCTTTATCCCAAGACACTCAATCCGGGGCACAAGCACTCAAAAGGCCGGATGGAAGTTTCACGGAGGACGAGGAGCAGAGGGCTCTTCTACTCCTGGAGACTCACTACATTTGCTAGTTTTCAGGTAATTATAAATTATTATCACATGAGAGTATTGCTTCAAAATTTGACAAAAATTCTTTTTAAACCGAAGTATAATTTTTACTTTTACTTTTGCTCGTCATATTTTTCGAATTTTTTTTTCAAAAACAATTTTTTACCTTGCTAGATTTATGTACGGTGTTATGAGTTATGTTTGTTTACATTTGTGGAATAATATTCAGTATCACTGACAACAATAGGATATATTTCAAAGCAAATCAGATCATCGTATACATGTGAATTATTACGGAAATTGACGAACACAAACGAGATGATCTCAAGGTTCGTCTTACTAAAGATACTCTTAAACCGAATAAGAGAATGCTTGAAACCATTGTCTTCACAAGATGATCTTAATGTATATCTATGATCTATGAAAACATCATGTCTTTAAACCAATAAGACGATCCTCATGAAGATAAGCTTAAGCACTTGCTCAACACTGGACTATGAATACGGACCTGAGTTTTTATACAGTCTCGTAAATTCAAACACATACACACACTTATAATATGTGATCCAAAAAAAAGTTAAAAGAAGTTTGTTTAGGAGTTCATAATATTATATATTTATTATATGTCTTATGTCTTCTGTCTCATTATTTATTGAACCAGTTCGTTAAACTCTATCTGTATAACATTGTTCGTTGTTCAACTTCTTTATATAATAGTGGTACAAACATATACAGAAGAGACATTACACATACTTCTTATGACAGTTTCGGCCAATAATGGCATCAATAATATATATATATATATATATATATATATATATATATATATATATATATATATATATATATATATATATATATATATATATATATATATGGTTACAATATTATATTCAATTTAATAAATGTATTGTCTTATGTATATACACTATGTTTAGTTTACATCTTCGCATAGTAGATCTCCCACGAGTATGAGAGAGTACCTATGGATACATTAAGCAATGTGTATGAGAAGGAGGTCTTATAGGTTTGATAAACAAGCATATTTTTCATAACTGTTCGAGTGGTCACCAACCACTCAAACCTATAAGGCCTCCTTCTCATACACATTGCTTAATGTATACATATGTACTCTCTCATACTCGTGGGAGATCTATTATACGACGATGTAAGCTAAACGGACGGTATAGCGTGGGTTCCTTTTTGTGAGATCATTTTTTTCATGAAGAGGCTTAACATCGGGATTGGATATTTTTCATGTAAATAAGAGAATAATACAACATTTTGGTTTGTGTATTGTTAACGTACTGTTATATACTGATTAATGAATGGGCTTTTAATTAATATTTAATCATTTAGTCATTATAAAGCTTTCATAAATTTTGTATAAATGGTAATTTTTTACTTCTGTAAATTGATCAAATGCCAATTTTTAACTGACATAGAACCGCTAACCAAAATATCTTCCTTAGAACCATTAAATGCCATCACAAATCCTACTCGACAAAAACCAATACCAGAAAGCAATAAAAGTTTACATGAAGTGGCTTACCATCGGGATTGAATATTTTTCATGTAAATTAGAGAATAATACAACATTTTGGTTTGTGTATTGTCAATGTACTGTTATATCCTGATTAATGAATGTGCTTTTAATTAATATTTAATCATTTAGTCATTATACAGATTTCATAAATTTTGTATAAATTAAGTCCATTAATGAGTAATACATAACAGTCAAGGCAAAAAGTTTTAAATTAGTATGATCAATAAACTTACTAACACTACATCTAATGAACATAACTACTATAACATATATAGTGTTTTTATCATTTATGATACAATATATTATATTATGCTGTACGACAAAAGAAATGCGTAGATTGTGATTATTCATTATTTTTGTATCGCAGTTAAAACATTTAAATATTAATATCTTTAAATATTAACAATCTGCATTATATATTTTTCAACTTTATAACATAGTTCAACTCTATAAGATATGTTATTTTCAAAGAATAGTAGAGAATAGTTTACCAGTTTTCTAAAAAAAAGGTATGCGAGAACCGTTGGCTTACACCGTGCTTGCACTTGTAATATGCATATTACAAGTCTAAACATTAATTATGGATATCTACCTTCACAATAATTATTTAAATTAAACACTGGACACAAAGCTTAATGTCTGTTTACGAGTGAGCGAACTTAAATTGTTAATAACTTTTTATTTATTATGTTTCTCCTGTTTCTTCTAACATATTAAGAATAATAATATTGCTTGGTGCTCAGGTGTTCTAAGTGCTTGGTGCTCAAATAAGGCAACAATAAAGTAGTGTTTCACCGAGGCTACGAGGTAGCCTCGCCTCGTAACCGAGGACCGAGGCGAGGTTCAAAATTTTAATCCTCGTTACAAATAGAGGCGAGGCGAGGTATATTGTCCGAAAAACCTCGCCTCGGCCGGGCAAATTTACAAAAAGTAACATGTATTTTTATTTTTAATATAGTAACATGCATTTTGAATTTCCGGAAAGGAAATAGAGTTATTGGTCTCGCACCAAAGTCAAAATTTTGCATATATTTTTTCAAATGTCCATCGATCCTACCTAGTAGATGTCGAAAATCATCGTCTCTAAAATTTATATATATAAGTTTTTTTTACCATATTATGTACATTCATGCAAAATAAGTCAAAGTTAGTAATAATTTTCCCTCGCTTCACCTCGCCTCGGCCTAGGCGAGGCGAGGCGAGGATGATAGCTAACTCAGCCGAGGCGAGGCGAGGCTAGCCAGCATGAGGCGAGGTGAGGTGATACCAAAACCTCACCTCGCCTCGCCTCGTGCCTCACACCTCGTGAAACACTACAATATAGTCTATTACTTATTATGACTTTATAATTACACTTCCAGATGATGCTTTGACGATATTTTCGATATTGTGCAAAAAGCCAATTAATACGTAGAAGTAAACATATTATTAAAGGCGAAGGTAGAAAATACATCTGATACTGAAATTATTATCGCAATGAAAAGTTGTAAATGCACTGCTTAGTTGAATTCTGATAATGATTACAGATTTGGAACGAGTACCTACTATTTACATTGATAGTTACTTAACGAGTATTATTAGTTACTTAATAATTAAGTTAGAGTAAAGATATATATATATATATATATATATATATATATATATATATATATATATATATATATATATATATGATCCATCAGTTTCATGATTTAATGACACTTTTCGGAGTATACACCTTACGTTAGTACTTTTTTCCTATGTAACTTTGTTTCTACGTCATTATTTCGGTATTCGTCATATTCCTGGCTCATTTGAATTAACGACTAGTTGAGATGAGAAAACACTTAACATAAAAATTTTTACACATTTATATCAGGGGGATTTTTTGTTTGTTTGAAAGGGTATACTCATTCATAATGGAAAAATAAGAGACTTTTTTGAAAAAAGCGAAACCAAAAAAATAAAAATATTTTACAAAAAAAAAAACAAAATGCATGTAAAAAAAACTGAAAATCTGTTATAAAAAAATACACTAAAAATTAGTAGGTCGTTTAGTAGGCCTACGCATATTCAGACAAATAAAATCAGTTATAAAACTAAAAAGCGAGAAATAAAAAAAATTTTGATAAAATGGAAACCCGACTTCAAAAATCAAATATCTAAAACCAAAAATGCACTAATAAGTAACAATAATAATTGCATACTCTTGTGTCAATTTTAGTTCAAAAATTTCTAAATCTAAGCAAAAATTTTTAAATATATGTATAGACTGCTTAAAAGACAATCAAATTATTAGGATAATAAAATGTACAATTATTGTTATTTTTGGAGTCGGAGTCCAAATTTTATGTGAAACATTAAAATTTAAATAAATACAATGTTTTTTCGAAATAAAACGACAATATTTTTTCAATTTCTCTTGGCTGACACTGACTCTAAAAATAACAATGATTGTACATTTTAGAAAATTTTAGTACCTATCCTGACCAATAGATGACAATAGCTGTTCGATTTCGGTATTTAGTGCCATTACCAGCACAACCAACTGGATTGTTTGGCAGAACTTTGTAGCAGTTGCTGACAATTCTGCCAAAGATAAGTTTGTTGTGCTGTTAATGGCACTAAATACCGAAATCGGACAGCTATTGTCATCTAGTGGTCAGAATAGGTACTAGAGAGGTAGAGGTAGATTGTAAAGGCTGCCTTGGACGAGCTACACTTCGACCATAAGGTCCATTGTGACGCCTTAGGATGTGAGGATGTGAGTGGAGTGGAAGGAATTTGTGAGTAGACTAGGAATTGGTAGGATATGCGGCTGCAGCCGAATATGATAGGAACTATACCGATATTCATCTGGAGTTCGTGAAGGAAACTGCAGAAAACCTTCTCAAGCATAGCCAGTTAATTCGTTCTTGTCCATACGCCGACAGTTTAGTCAATTAACTGCCGCTTTTTTTTTTTATAATTGACAAACTGCCGATGTCGGGATTCGAACCCATAACATCCCAGTTTCCAAGTACTGCATCTGCACGCCTTAGACCGCTCGGCTACTTGGACTGGTATGATAGGAACTAAAATTTTCAGTGACACAAAAATCGCACTTATACGCTTCTATGTATATTGTATTCTTTAATAATACATAATATTGTTATAATTATCTATATAAATGTTTCTTATTTTGACTAATATAATTTAAATATGTTAATAGTTCATGTATTTTTGCTGTTAACGTAGTAGATGGCTCTAGTTTATCAAAAATATGGCAATTTTTATACTATAGGATATAAATTCCATATATAGAATGGTGAAGGTCAGTCATAGAATGGAGCATACAACGAATATTAAATAGACATATTTCAATGTGAAAAATAAAATAAATTTTAACATAAAGGATGGCGCATAAGTAAAGTTATGATTTAAGTAGTGAACAAATTTTTTGTTTACGTATTTTTTTTTTCACAATTAACTTTGACAAACTTGGGAAATTTATGATGGAAAGACTCAGCACAGAACAAAGAAACCAAAGTTGTTCACTTTTATTTCGAAAGTCAGCATTCGATTATTCAGACACAAAGATCATATCGAAATTTCTTGTTCGAAATGCACCTTGCAACAATTTACCAATTGGTTCCGCGTATTTGGCAACATGGGGCTGTCTGTGATCTTTCTCGTGCTGGAAGACCTCGTTCAGTTCGAAATGATGTGAACATTGCTCGAGTGCAAGCAAGTGTTGAAGAAAACACCAAAACTTCCACCAGGCGACGTTCACAGCTCACACTGCTAGTCCAAATATGACTCTTCTGCGCGAAATTTTTGGCGATCGAATAATATCGCATTTTGCTGATTTCAACTGTCCACCGCGTTAGCCCGATTAAACGGCTCCCGATTTTTTTCTTAGGAGCTATCTAAAGGATAAGGTTTATGCCAATAAGCCAAAAACCATCCAAGAGCTTAAGGCAAATAGGGACCTGAAATTCTAAGACAAGTTATGGAAAATGCTCTGGAAAGAGCAAGTCAGGTCGCAGTAAACAATGGGCAGCGTTTGAAAGGTATTATCTTCAAAACAAAATGTAAACTTGTTTCCAAACTGTAATCTAAATTTTAATAATTGCCAAAGTTAAATAAAATCAGAAAGAAAAAAGTTATTCATTAAATAAATCATAACGTTACTAATGCGCCACCCTATACAATGTAATCATTCTAAATACCTGTCCAAATTAAATGGACAGCCGTTGTCAATGATTGTCTTTTTTCTGCTGATGTAAACCGAATTTAAAATTTTTATTTTACTTACTGTAAATATTACTATTTGGAAACTAACAAAAAATTGAATTGTGAATGACTATTAATTTGTAACAACAATTGATAAGTATGCAGTCGACTTATAATTATAATTCACTATGTTGATTCTGTATTTTTCCAATAATCAAGAATAATATTTTACTAAAACTGTATAATCTCTACATAAACAAAGCAATTATTCGAAACAAATTAATTGAAGAGTTTCGGTATCAATAAAATAAACATTTGTAAATTTGATTTTTGTAACTTCAAGTCAACTTAAATCTGCTACATATGTTCCGACCAAAACGATTAATCAAGGTGAAAATCTTGTATTCGTAAAATAAATCTTCCTATTGGATTTTTTTTCATATTCACGTTTTAAACATGCCTCTGAAATAGAATTAAGATTTTTTCGTACGAAAATCTGGTCCCAATTTTTTTACCAACTCGAATGACCGAATATTTTGACCCAATTGATGTTTATCTAGGCAAGTTGGGCTATTTGAGACAGAAAAGAATCACAGATTATTCTATTCTTAAGCTTTATTTTTTAATTGTCAAATAGACAATTTTTTTTTAAACTAGACAAGTTTTTATTTTGTTAACCTGAACGACCAAATATTTTGACCCAAACAAACTTTTTTAGGTATTTTGGGTCATTTAAAAGATCTGTTGTCATTTTTTGGTAAACTTTCCCATATCCGAGTTAGTTGCTGAAACGTATGTAAAACGTACATAAATGCGTTTCTCATTTATACCTTGGAAACGGTCAATTTAAGTATTTCTCCACAAAAAAGCACCCAAGGAAATAATAATGTGTTTTCTTTTCGTAATAAATTTTAATTATGAAATGTGATGTATTGTAAAGTTATTAACCTGTAATTAACCTAAACCTGTAATTAACCTGTAACCTAAAATTATTGTTATTTTTGGAGTCGGTGTCAGCATAGAGAAATCCACATAAAATTTGGACACCGTCTCCAAAAATAACAATAATTGTACATATATATTAAAAAAATTTTTGCTAAGGTGAAATAAAATTGACCCAAGAATATGCAATTATTTTTTTACTTTTTAGTGCATTTTTTGTTTTAGAATATTTGATTTTTGAAGGCGGGTTTCGATTTTGTCAAAATTTTTTTTATTTTCTTATTGTGGTGTAGCTTTAGTTTTAAGTTAACCCACATTTGATCGTATACCCCGTGCAGTAGAAAATGTTGCTATCTCCAAATTGGGTTTTTAGTTTCATTAATGTCGAATTTTTAATTTTGTCGGGTTTTTAATTTCATTTGTACATCAATTTTTGTAGTAAATCATAAAAACCAAACAAACAAATAAACATAATCAAAGCAACGGATACAGTAGGCAAATATTACAGCAGTGATATTTGTAGTACCTACATGCTGAAGTGGTGACTCGTAGAGTAATTTTATAATTTATTTCTATAGGGAAATAAACTGTCCATTTTAATACGTAAATAAACTTGCTTGGGACCATGTACAATAATAAAGCTGTATCTGCCTGTGAACAATAGAAAAAGCTTTTCTATTTATTTCGTAATTTCGCCTCTTTTATTTATTCACCAGATAAAAACTCGTTCAAAAATGACTAATACAATAAAGCATAAAAAAAAATTATTATAGACTCACAGCATTATGGCCATATGCTTTATTTGTAAAGTTATAAGTGAATTTTTTCAATCATTAATTATAGATTAGTTTATTAACTAGTTAAAGCAATAGCACGTCAAATTTTGATCGGAGAGGCAACCGGATGGCGAGTGGTAATCTGGGTCTTGAAGCGAAACTGAATCCTCCCCCCTACCGTACCGCACGAATGAACCCCAAATGTACGGGGGCGGAAATAAGGAGGGGGAACGTAAAGTTTGTTGATGAGGCAACCGGATGAAAATGCGGTTGCTTTGAAGTTTATACCCTACTTACATAATAGCATTTTTTTGCGAAATACGCGGACCGTTTTCGCACTCACTTTAAGCTTATTTATTGGTACCACTATATGTTGTAAAAAAATGGCATCCGATCCAGATGGGCAGTTTCTGAGAATCAATCCTTCAAAGTCGCTAAAACACCCCTTTTTTTAAATTTTTTTAACAAAAATCGAAAAAAATAGTTAAAATTGTTAAAATCGGATTCAAAATTTAAGCTCTAAGAAGTGCAGGCAATTGTGTGTACCAATGCCATCTGGTTTTGATAAAATTCACCCTCATTTTGACTTGCCATTGCCTTGAATAAATGTGATTGTATGTAACTTTGAATAATTCAATATACTTTGTCCAATAGTTTTAATTATTAAGGAATTTAATGAGTTTATTTATTTTTGGCAGGGTTGTCATTAAATATTTCGGATAGAGTGTGCGGTATATGAAGTTCTGGCATGAGCAGATATTGAGCAGATATTGAGATACTGAGCAGATATTGAGCAGATACGATAATATGACCTATGTGTAAAATTGTTATGACTGTTTCAAAAATCCTGTTGGGATGATTTCCAGACTTTTATTGTAACTTTTATTCAGCAAAATCTCTCACTTGTCAAAATCTACCCAATCCTTTTGTCATAATCTCATTGCGTGTTTCCTGTAGAATTGAATTACATCTGTTGCTGGAGCTTCAGGTATGTCAACATTAGTTTCAAGTATTTTTGATATAATTCATTTTTATACATATTATTTTTGTTGATTTTTATTTCCAAACAATCGTTTTTTTATTCCGATTGACCTCGTAAAAAAGGGTACACAATCTATTCCAACCGTTAACATTTATAATTATAAAGTTTTCAAATAATTTTGTTACAAAACACAAAATTTCGGGCATAAAAATTTACTATAAAAGACAGGACAGAAGATATTAACGGTAATTAACCATATCAAATGTTTGGTTCGCCTACTTGAAGAAAGTTATAGTTGTATGTTTTTGCAGTATGAAAAAAAGATGATTAGTTTAAATGTGTTTCGGGTCCGTGGTATTATTCTTCCGAATACACTGAAATATATTATATATGCCCAAAAGTATTAATCCGGTATATTATTTACTATATTATATTATTTACTATTAAAGTTGAGTTTGATACTCAAGTTGTTCATATTTATGTCAGGAATAATTTTGTAAATTTTACCAATTGCTCTAAGTCTACCTCTAATCCTTACTTTGTATGTACCACCATGAATGGCTACAAATATGGCGGTCAGTCAAAATTTCATAATTGATTTCAGTTCAACCCATTTCATTTTCTCCAAATTTACAAATACTCGAATACATTTTTTTCACTTTCATAAAAATACTAACAAATTTTGTACAGAAAATCAACTACGAAATTTTGAACTTTAATGGTTATATGTACATACATACCCATTATGGTATATTTAATATACATATAAATATACCATGTACATAAATCCATTACAATAAATAAATTATAATTTCTTGCATGAAAATAATAATAATTACGTTTGAAATGAGATCTCAAATTGGCAATCTAAAAATGGATATTTAGGGTGTAAAATTGAATCGTTAAGAAGGTGTATTACCATTATCCCAATGTAAATTATAAGCATATACATACGTATATATATGCATATGTATTATATCTTTTAACGTATTCAAGAGCTAGCTAGCTATAGGGCATTATTAAAATAACTTGGATATTTAATGTCAACCTTTATCATATTACTGTGGTGTGACAATTATTGGCCGTGGTACATAACTGATCTTGTTCTATGCTTGCAAGGGTACCTAGGTAATAAATGTTTCAGGATTAATAGCCTGAAAAGTTTGTTTGTAGTTGAATTTTTCGTGTTTTTAGCTGTCAGTTATTTTTCTTTATGTATTATATTGTTTGCGTGAGAGTCGTATGACCTAGTAGTACGAACTTTTAAGTTTTAACTATCAACGAATGTCACTCATAATTTGTTAACACTTATACATTGACTCCACACAATTAATTGTAGTTCTTAGAATAATGTCAACTCAATCATCTCTATCATCTGTTACCGTATGCGTATGGCGTAGAGTATCTTTTATTTAACTCTATTTTTAAGTAAAACTTACAACTTTGTCTTCGTATTGATTAAACTCCATCGTTATTCGTCTTTTTCTATGCACGTGAATTTATTTGCTTAACTGAATAAATCCCTACATTTTCCACTAAATATCATTGGTTTAATAGTTAGTAACACTGATAATTTAACTTCTAAATAAAAATTTAGAAGTTAAATCATTTTTCTCTATTTAAAAGACTGATAGTTATGTTTTGGTTATATTTTGGTTGCAAACATTTTAAATTTGTTCTTATAAGTAAATTCCCTTTAAAATATTTTGTTTTTTTTGAAATTAATATTTAGAAACTTATCGAATTATAGTTTGGGTTTTATTCGTAAGAGTCGTATTTATCGGCTCCAGAAGGTAACGAGTATTTCAAACCTCAACCACCAACCACTGCGTGGAAACTTTTAATGTGAGGTACTGCTTAGTTGACATGGGAAAGGATCCTCATAGAATTCATAACACCTATGCAATTCGTGATTCTGAAATGGCCAGATTCAGTTAAATGTGTCATCCTGTATATACATAAACATATATATATATATATATATATATATATATATATATATATATATATATATATATATATATATATATATATATATATATATATATATATATATATCATATAGATACCATATATATACCATATATATACCATATATATATACAGTGTGTCTACTTTAGTTGGCTCCATATGGAAAACTTTTTTATTATAAGGTTTACGAAAAAAAGTTATCCTTTATAAAAATCTCTGCTTTCGAAAATATTAACATGCAGCTATTTACTTTTGACATCGAATGTACAGGCTGTGCATAAATAGAAAAAGTTCAATAGGAATTTTTTTTTCCACTTCAATTTTAAATTAAATTTTGCAAATCCTACTTATAAAACACGTTATCTTTTATTTTAATTAACCAGTCATCGTACTTCAAATGTTTATTTGCTGATTTGAAACATTTAATGAATGATATGTAACAAAATAATTAATACCGAACATTTATTTTTCATACATTACATTACAAATACAATTATTATTGTTGACGTAAGTAACAACAGTTATCTTCAGTTCGTTTTCGCCTCAACGTCACCTTCCGCGTTCCATACATGTAATTGTTCTTTTACAAAATTCTTTAAATCCGCTCCTACATATCTCGGGAGTGATTTCTTGAACCGTTTCCCGTATAATCTGTTCTATTTGGTCTACATTTAGAACAAAAATATACAAAATTTAATTTAAAATTAAAGTGGTCAAAACATTCCTATCGAACTTCAATTTTCCAACAATTTCAATTTTTAGACACCCTATACATTGATGTCAAAAGTGAATAGCTGAATATTAATATTTTCGAATGCAGAGATTTTTATAAAGAATAACTTTTTTTCGTAAACCTTATAATAAAAAAGTTTTCCATATGGAGCCAACTTAAGTAGACACACTGTATATATATTGTATTAAGTTTTCATTATAATTAAAGACAGACCACTATCTATTAAGTAAACCTAAAACATTTTATACATATTACAAAATATAATCAAAATAATAAATAGGTATGTATAATGGTCAATTTTGAACACCATCATATAATTTATATATAAAATAATAAATTATTAAAATTATACACCACAATTCTTAAATCGATATTTAATAATAGAACCTTTTATTTGTCTTAGTGACATTTTCATTTGTTAATTTTTACTTTCCACATGAGTTTCAGAATGAAATTTCTACCAATTTAAACACGTGTATTCCTTTTATTAATTTCATTGTGCATGTAATGTATACAAGGGTGATACAAGACTCGGTGTTACAATATGCAAGGGTGTTACAATATGTACGCACTCCATATTTTAATGATGATACTGATCCACAATTTCAGTTTGATGGGAATGAAATCTTGTTAAGTTTTCGTTTTCTTAAAGCTCGTGATCTTTGTTGTCCACTTTAACGCGTTTGTTTGTTCGAACTTTGTTCCATATAACATTACAAATCTATATTCAGTATGCAAAGAAAAATAAACATCTGCGAGGCTTTAAAATGATTTATCCAACCACCAAATTGATCACATGATTAGAGTAAGAAATGTTATACTTAGAATCAAAGATTATTTTTTATCTTGAGGTTATTAATGACAGCATGGATTAATTGAAAGAACCGTCGTTAAAAAATGTCTATTAGTATCATCTAATAGCAAAATTTTTTTCAAATATTTGGAGAACTCCTACACCTTAGAATTCTAAAAGTTTTTCTATCCACCACTAATCTCAAAGAGTGAATAATTACTTAAAAAAACTAAAATTATAAATAACAAGTAAAAAATAACAACTAATTGAGTTAATTCCTTAAATACCCGGTATTTGCTGAGTTTATGTAAAAGAGTTTATATCAAAAGTTGTTTATTTTTAAAAAAGGAACATTTTTTGTCTTTACATTTTTTTTCTATCTCTTACAGTTTCAAAGAGGTGCATATTTTCCCATTTTGCCCAAACATGGTCCGATTTTGCCTATTCACGAATTTGCCGTACTTTTTTTGTATTAGAACACACACACAAAATTTCAGCTCGCTATCTCTTTTCGTTTTTGAGTTATCGGGTCCACAGGCGGGTGGGCATGCGGAAATGGCCGAATTAGGTCATTTAATGAAGACCTATTCCAAACATTTATATTTGCGATCAATATGAGCGTTACAAAGTTGGGACTAAACTTTATATACCCTTGTATATTTATATAGGCCAGGTATAAAAATACGAGATAAAAAGTTATTAAAATGATTACTTTTTAACAACATAGACTTGTTTGACCATCACACAACTTCAAGTCAAATCAAACCCACTTTCAAATTAGCCCTTCATAACTCGTAAACTTGTACGTTTCATTTAAACTAAACGAATTAAAAGTACGGTTAAGTCAAACACCGTGTATACAGATACATAAAATATATATACACCGTGTTACGGAGAAACCGTGTTTTTATTTAAAGTAGGCGTTTACTGAAGCTCTGTGTATTTTTTGTAAACTTATATTATAACAAACTTATATTTAGTAACATTATTAGATTTTTTAATTATATTATATTTATTCTTTTAATTTAAATAAAATGCTTTTTTATAATTAAGTAATAGATTTTTAATTTAGAATAATTTTTTTAATGTAACATACAACTAACTCTAAAGTTTATATAATATTAACAAATTACAATTATTATTTTAATTTTATAGTATAGTTTTTTGTTTCTTATAATAGCATTTGTTTAATAAATTAATTGTATTGCCTCCTCACGTTCCAACACATTATATCAACTAATATTTTTCTCTAAAATATTTAATTTCAGTCATACGTGTATATCGAATCGTGAGGAAACTTAAATTTAAATAAGACAAGCATATCAAAATATAGATGCAATCATGTTATCCAGAGCTGTGGTACACATTTTGAACAGTTTATGCATTAAAATTTGTATATAATATTTAACACCATTTATTGTTTATATTGTTCAATAATTTGTTAATATTAGAGTTTGCTGTTACATTACAAAAGTTTTATAAATTAAAAACCAATTATTTAATTATAAAAACGCATTTTTTTATTTAAATTAAAAGAATAAATATAATATAATTTGAAAATAAAATAATGTTCAAATAAGTATAGAAAAATGCATAGAGCTTGAGTAAACGCCTACTGTAAATAAAAACACGGTTTCTCCGTTACACGGTGTATAACATGTAAATAGTTAAGTGACAACCTATTGTCAATCAAATTGTTCTAGATATTCTATATCGTATATACATAGTAGACGGGTGGATGGTGGATGTTCGTACCGTAAAATATTTCTGAAAATTGTTTTCTATACAGAATGTCAATTCATTTTAAACATAAACTTTTCTATCAAACTTATCTTAACCATCCCAAAAAGAGAAATTTAGTTTTTAGAATAGTTGTAGTATTCCATTCATTTTCAACAAATCGACATTTTCCAAACTATAAAAAAGCTTTCTAGTTTTGGTAGGATAAAATGGTTCGATAAAATATTTTTCATACAACAAATAGTTTAGTCACAATTTTAATTCGAACAATTTTTAACCAGCTCGCCAAGACTTGTTACTGAAATTGTGACTAAACTATTTATTGTATGAATAAATCTATCTTTATAATAAAAATTAAATGCTGTTCGTTGGTTTCCGCATCAGTTGAGAACGACTGGACCGATTTGATTATTTTTTTTAAATGTTCGTAATAGTCCGACTATGGAGTTAAGAGAAAGAAAAATTAGAAATGTTGTCTGGGAAATAAGGGAAAAATTGAAAGCTACGGTATACGATTTTTGAACAGGACAACGTCTGTCGAGTCAGCTAGTAATATAATAAAAATATACTATTCAAAAGTTATTTTTATTGGATAAACATTTTTTATATACACGAACAAAATCAGATGGTCAAAAAAAGATTACCGCCAATCGACGCAGTTGATGGGTTCATCACAGACTTAATCCTTTAATTCGTCAGTTAACTCAGGAAATCCCTTAGTTACTTCAGTCCGATTATATATAAGACAAAACATTTTTAAAATGATTGTGAGACACGCACTAAATTAGCAACGAGTAACATATCTTTGACTCCATATCCGGAGATGGTTACGACTAACTAATTCATACTGATAATGACTACTTAGTAGTCAAAATACGTATTTATAAAATATCTTTTTGTAGCAATCCATCAACAGGCTATTTAACGTAAGAAGAATTTTGTAAATCAGCTTGGTAGTTTCCGAGATTAGCGCGTTCAAACATACAAACTCTCCAGCTTTATAATATATTCTTCAATCGCAATAAGATTTTTAAGTAAGAAACTTATTTCATCATTTGGATTTTACACAGTTTATAAACTAAAGGCAAAATTATTTCTACTTTAATAATTACATTTTTCAGATAAATAAAATCTTGGTTATATACATATAATCTCATTTTAATTTATAATATTAATATTTTTTTAAACCTGCAATCTGAACAATGTATTTAAAAGATAAATTAAACTCATTGAAAATGAAAGCTTCGATAAAATGCAAATAGATTTGAAATTCCAAATATTCCAGTTAAGAGTGAAAAATTATATGTTGCCATGTTTATTGACGAAAAAGGGGACTCTCCTTTAAGCTATCTCTGTAATTAAGATTTTCTGTCCGACGGGAAAAATTGATTTTCAAATGAAGCTTTTAAAAAATTGTACTATTTTCTATAATGATGTTATGAGGTTCAGGAAATTACAAAGTCACATAAAATTACTTAACAAATGGTTACAGACTTTTTCTTAAGACATTTAAAATTTTGTATTCTAGGTGGCTGATGGCTTTTGAAAATGAGATCTTTTTTGTAAATAATCGACAAGCTGAAAAACACAGGCACTTGTCAGAGATATTTAGGAATTTAACTTTCAAGAGTGTGACTGAGGATTCATTCTTTATAAGTTTTTGTAATATTTGTAAGTTATTCATTTCTGTTATCGCCTTTCTAAACGGATTATTCACTTAAAATTTATAATTTCCGATTTCTATCATCCTTAAATTGAATCATGGAATGAATATCAACTAATTTTAAAACATGAATGCTTTTAAACTGGCATATAGTCATTGTGGCCTCTGGTTAGTATACTTGCAATGAAAACATGTTATGCAGATTGATAAATAAATTTAAAAAAAAAAACATTTACTGGTTTATTCTTTTTCTATAAAAGTTGTACTACGTCTGTCTATGAATATATAATGCACGCACACTTTTTTCAACTACGTATACGAGAATAAGTGAAATATTAGTAGCTATAACATAATTTTATTTTCATTATTTTCCATGTTATTTATTAGTTTAATGGGAATATTTTCACTATGTTCCAATTCAATGAACATTAGACACAGCGTACATAAGTATTCACAAAGAGTATATATTCTTGTCTTTTCAATACTTTCCGTCTATTGTAGTTTATTATATAGAGGTATGCCGGGTAGTAAATATACACATATCTCTTTCTTTTGTTATAGATTTTAAATAAAAAAAGTAGAGCTCTGTTTTCCAAACTTTATAGTTCATTTGTGCCATATTCGTACGGTTTTTGGGAAAATCCTTCGATTAAAAGTGGTTTGTAGGTTTATATTGACGAACTTTTAGTCGAAGCATTTTATTTGAAAACCCAATGCATAAAGCACAAATCAATTGTAAAATTTTGAAAATTGAGCAATACTTTTATGGCCTAAAGTACCCATATATCATTTATTTTGTGATTTATTTTAACACTAAACTGATTTGTAGTGATAAAAATTTTAAGTAAGTGTTAAAATTCGTTTATTCTGAGCATTTACTACAAACATCATATAGAAGATTGAAGGCTTTCTTTTTATTAATTTTCCAAAATGGGGAAACTATAGTAATCGGTCCGAAAAACAAAATTAAAATTGTCACCCTGTCTCTCCGTATTCAGCTCACCAGAATCTACTTTAATTATTTTTGAAAAAATGTATGTTCGTGAGCTAAATTTTATTCGTGCATGAAATCTCACGAATGAAGAACGATACCGACTTCTTTGGGAATCCAATCGAAGCGTGTTAATGTGAAAATATAATCTGATAAAAATTTTATCTATTTCAGTCATCTCGAAAGAGAGACTTGGAGGAAGGTGAGAAATTTGGATTATATCTCTTCCGTACTATTGATTGATTGATTGATTCTTATTGGGATCTACAAGCTTTTGCACTTCGACCTTAAGGTCTATTGTGCTACCCCTTCTACCTCAGTCCGACAAGATTCGCTCTCCCAAATGTTGGCAATAGCCTGGAGCTTGTTTATCAGGTCCCCCCGAGGTTAAAATATTCGGGGTGAGATGCACCGAATATCCTGTATCTGCTGTAACCTAGAGGTTCGCAGTCAAAGATTACGTGGCTGGATGTTTCTTCTTCCTCGCCACATAATCTGCACACAATGGACCCGTTATGGAGTCCAATTGTGTGCAGATAATTCCCGGAAATGAATCCGGTAACCTTCCGCAGTTGCAACCGGTTCAGCCTCAGTGTATCGAGAGATAGCCTCTTTGTTGCACGCTGAAGCAGTACCTTCCCGAGCTCTTACCGCGGTACTTTTTCCCAGTGATCACGATGTTTAGCATTTAACCACTCGTTGATCACCTGTTTCCGTACTATTAGTAAAATGGAAAAATTTACCATAGATCAAGTTGTCGTAAATAAAAATTTTTTTTTAACTGTGTTTACTAATAAATGCGGTAATTATTATTACCACGTTATCTCATAATAATAATAATAATAATTTTTTTTTTAGAAACAAATGAAGTATAACAGAAATTTGTGTTTTAATGGAAAAAAAATTTGATTAGAAATTTTATTTCTTGCAATACAGATAATGTTCTATACCGTTAAAAATTTACAAACGTGTGACCTTCATGCATCGCAATATAGTGAACTGTAAAACTCATAAACAAATGAACTAGTCTATTTGTATTAAATAAAATAGACTGATAAAATTGTTTTCTGAAAATTCAGAAAAAAAGTTATAAAATGTTTTTCACCTGTACTTTATCCTGAAAATTCAGAATATACGTTCTTAAAAATTCAGAACGTATGATTCTAAAAAATTCGTTACGCAGGAGCTGCTTCAACTTAGCGAATTTGCTTGGAATACATAAGTTACTCTCTAGCGGTCACAATGTTAGTCTGATCAAAATGAAATGTCGTATCTGATTTTAGTATTTGCGACATACGTCAAGGGGAAAGGGGGGCATAAAGATAGAAGAAAACACAAAATATAAAATATCTCTCTTAATATTAGAACAATCGAAAAATGCGTAAGGCATAAAGATGTAGAAAATCAGGTTTGCTACAATTCATCACCTTAACATTTTTGCTCAAACTCTAATGCGTACAGAGATATTGAGAAATTTAATTTTCAATCTTAAACCGTCAATATTTTTGTAAATATAATGTTACAGAAAAAATGAGAAGAAACAAAATTACAGTAAAACTTAATACCTACAATTTTACTTCTTATAAAATTTTCGATTTTTCAAATATTAAGGGAGATACGTCAAATTTTATTTCCAATCCTTCTAAACCCCCCTTTCCCCTTGTCCGATTTTACCCATTAACGAACTTCTTTTGAATACTAAAAGCGCCTCAGATACCAAATTTCATTTTGATAAAATGAAAACTGTGACCGCTAGAGTGATTACAGACATATATATATATATGTATATATATATATATATATGTATATATATATGTATATATATATGTATATATATATATATATGTATATATATATATATATATATATATATATATATATATATATATATATATATATATATATATATATATATATATATATATATATGTCCATAGATAATAGATAATAAAAACAGCCTGGTCACTAATAAACGGTCTACAAAATAAATCTGTTATCAAGAATGAAAGCATTATGTTAAAAATTGATAACGCAAAAACAAATGATGCACACACCATTGCCGAACATTTTAATGAATACTTTATTAACCTACCCTTAGAGGCAGCACAGAAAATACCAGCCAGTGATTCAATCGACATTAACGCAAAAGTACTCAATTCTTTTTATTTGTACCCAACTGATGAAACAGAAGTGATCAAAATCATCGAATCATTGTCCAATACATGTTCTAGTGGTGCTGACGAGCTTTCAAATAATATTATTAAGCAAAATAAACACATATTAGCAAAACCATTATCATTTGTAATAAATGTGATCTTTCAGGAGGGAATTTTTCCGGAAAAGCTAAAAATATCAATGATAAAACCTGTCTATAAAAACAAAGGTGACAAATTATCAAAAGAAAATTATAGACCGATAGCCATAATATCATCCCTGTCCAAAATTATTGAAGGACTAATAGCAAAACGTCTCGTTGCTTTTTTCAACAAATTCAACTTATTTACAAATAAACAGCATGGTTTTACAAAAGGTAAATCTACAAATACAGCATTGGTAGAGTTTTATGTTAATGTGCTTAACTAAATTGATAAACAAATGAGTGTAATAAATGTGTTCTGTGATTTAAGTCGCGCATTTGACTGTGTAGATCATAAAATATTGATGAACAAACTTAACGGTTATGGAATAAGAGGATTACCGAATAACCTTGTACAATCCTACCTTCATAAAAGAGCTCAATATGTGTGCGTAAATAATAATAATAGTGCGAAATCGTCTGTGAAGTTTTCATACGTTGGCGTGCCCCAAGGAAGTGTACTTGGCCCCTTACTGTTTCTGATCTACATAAATGACCTTCCTTTGTTCTTGGATCATCCGGAAGTTATTATGTATGCAGATGATATAACAGTGCAGTTATCCAGCAAAAAAAAAAAAACATCCGACATAGAAACAAAAACAAATAATATACTTGGTAATTTGTCAACATGGTTCAAAGCAAACAAGTTACATCTGAATTTACAAAAAACAAACTACATTCATTTTAAAACAAGAAACTCAAATATAACATTGGAAACTTGTGATATTGCGTGCTCGTCTGAGACAATATTAGGGATCGCTAGTACTAAATTTTTGGGAATATGTGTCGATGAAAATTTGAACTGGCGAGAGCATTGCTACAGTTTAAGTAAACAGCTAAATTGTATGGTGTACTTATTTCGAAATCTAAAAAATAACCTAGCCAATAACATCTTAGTGTCACTGTATTATGCATACGTCAACAGTAGAATCAAATATGGGATACTTTTATGGGGAAATTCAATTCTAGCAAAACAAATATTTATTCTACAAAAAAGGATCATAAGGATTATTGAAAATATAAATCAATTCACTTCATGTCGAGAACATTTTCGAAAATTGAAAATTTTTCCGCTCTCTGGAATATATATTTTTGAATGTTTAGTATATATAAAATCAAATCTAAATAATCTTGATCTAAATAGCTATCATCACACGTATGACACACGATATTCGGAAGACATTAGAATACCAAGGCACAATTTAACACTTTTCGAAACTGGCCCACTTTACAATGGAATAAAACTGTCCAATGCTCTCCCAGACGACATTAAAAGTATCACAAGTATCAATCATTTTAAGGTTGCCTGTAAGAAAATCATAACTAAATGTAGTCCATATTCACTAGATGAATTTTTTTCTTTTGTTGACAAACCTATATGTACTTGTACGTCTATAAGGTGAATAAAGTATTATTATTATTATTATTATTATATATATATATATAAATTTTACAGATGGTGATTTTTGACATCTACTAGGTAGGATCGATGGACATTTGAAGAAATTTTTGCGAAATTTTGACTTCGGTACGGGACCAATAGCTCTATTTCCTTTCAGGAAATTCGCTTAAATTCAGAATGTAATGTTTTGAAATTCAGAATATATAACTTCAGAATGTATGATTCTGAGAAGATTTCATAATGTATTCTTTTGAAATTGTGATTGTATGGTTTTTTCTTAGTTACGTTCTTTATCACCTTTTTGCTTTGATTTGGAAATATTTGTACTTTCATTCAAATAACACATAGTGTGAATTTTATTATACTAAACAGTGTTTGATAGCTATATATATTAATTACAACAGAACATGTTACTTGTGAGAGTAAGTGGTTTTTTAGTTAATTTTTATCGCTTAGGAATAATTTCGCAATATTTAAAAACAGTTGATTTATTATTGAGGTTTAAACTCACTATTTATTGTTTTTGATAATTAATTTCAATTTTTAGATAAATCTATTATACTCTTATAATTCTCAATTTTTTTTATTATATTTATTAATATTTATAAATTTTTAGATTTAATGAAATAACAAAAAATTTTCTTGAAAATACAACAGCTTTATGAATTCTCCACTCCTTTCCTAAAATCAGAACTATATTATTTTAACAAGACTTTCAAAACGTTGGTTCTCAATTTTCAGAAACATTCGTTGGTAAAATTTCAGAAAATTTTCTTAAAAATACAACAGCTTTATGATTTTGCAACCACTCTCTTCTAATTCAGAACTATAGTAATCTTGAAACGGATTTTTTTTTTAAATTTCTTAAATTTTAGAAAATTTTCTTAAGAATAGTGCAACTTTCTCAATTCTCAACTATTTTCTGAATATTCAGAATAATATTATTCTTGACACACATCCAGAATGCTGATTCTGAAATTTTTGAATAATATTATACTTGAAACGTTTCCAGAAAGTTGATTCTGAATTATTAGGTGTTCCTGAAGGTATATATATTCGGGTGTGAGATGCACCGAATATCCTTTATCTGCTGGAACCCAGAGGTACTACTTCATACCATTTTGACTAAGCTGATTTAAGAAATGGTATCTGCAAAATGTCAACAATTGTTTACAAACTATTGGTGTATGATTCTAAGAATATTCACACAGTGTATTATATAATAACACGGGTTCGGTCTGTGATTCCATTTTCAAATTTCACAACGACGTTTATGCTGCGTATATAAAAAATACATTCCAATTAATATAAAGAACTACTGCACAACTACTGAAACGTTCAGAACAACCACAAGCGTAAACTGTGTCCTACCCTACCATTTTATGAATTTCACCTCTCAGACCCAACCCATGTGTTGTAAGTTTATGATTTAAATTAACGCTACAATATCACTATGAGAAATCAATTAAAATTTTAATAAACTTTAAATGGATAAACTTCAATAAAGTATTTACGGTTTATTAAATTTTTCTCTTGTTCAAAAATAACATGTAATTTGACTGTTTTTATAGACTGGTAGATGTTTTTATAAAGTAGCATAATGTATTCGCAAAACAAACGATAATACAATACATTTCAGAAAATATATGAAAAGTTTTGCTAAGGTAATAGAGTATAGATGAAACATTTTAACGCCGTTCTTAATAAAAAAGACGAAAATACAATTGAGCGCTTATTTTCAATTCGTTTACAGGATTTATTTGGATAATGTCTTTTTTATGATATTCTTATATAATCTAAATAAGACTGAAGGCAATATTTTTATCGATATGATGCACCAGCTCTCATTACTTTCAATCTTTTACGGGTGTATTAGTTTACAAAATGTGCTTGAAACCAACAAATTTTTTGTGACATAAAATATCTGGTTTATAAGATTAGTTTTCCTGTGTCTGCGATCTTATAATCAGTTAAGAATAATCATATATTTAGTCTTATCATTTATAATTGTTCAATCCCTTATCATTATGATAAAATTATTATTCAAACAACAATGAAACAAGTGGATAGCTATAAATATCTTGGGAAAATGTTGAATTTAAATAGCAATCAGACAATTGAAGTTAAATCGCGAATAAGCCAAAGTAAAACCTTTTTTATAAAACTTAAAAAGTTTGTTCACAAATACTAAAATAAAAAAGTTAATTCGAATAAGGTTCCTAAAAATTTTTGTGGTGTGTTCTACTGTATTGCAACTGCATGACGATGATAATTAACAATATTAACGCAGTGAACAGGAATGAGCTTGGAACCACTAATTCCTACAACAACTCAGAGAAAAATATAGAAGAGTATGGTCTCTAATCAATCATCATGAAATTAAATTATCAAAGTCCCATTTGCCGTAATTTACGAGTTACAAAATTTTCAGACTAACAAAAATTTTTACGTCGTTTTGTTTATAAATCTTAAAAATAATTTCATGGTCCTTTCTCGCGACTACGAATACATTAAAGTTATATGATATAGATACAACTTACCAAAACAAGACCAGTAACTAATACATACTATGGTCCGAAAATGCTTTGTTTTCAGAAGGTTACTTATGAAAAGAACGTTTCATTTACATATGCAATATTTTTTAATGAGAAATTTGACTTTTCAAGAAAATATATTGACTTTGATTGGAAGAAAAATTATTCGTGCAGTCTTGCCGAGTATTGGTAAAGGCATTATTTTGTTTTCATTTCTATGATATTTTTTACTGACGGTAGTCCAAGCAATTTAATCGGTAACGTTTTGCCCAGTTTTTTAATGACGTTCTATAATGTACTTCGTAAACCAGCCGTGTGGTATAAGGCGTTATGTCTGCGCAGTATGCCTACTTGGAAACTGGGAGGTTATGGGTTCGAATCCCGACATCGGCAGTTAGTCAATTATTAAGAAAAAAACAGGGCGGTTAACTGACTTAACTGTCGGCGTATTGACAAGAACGAAGTTACCGACCTATGCTTGAGAAGGTTTTCTGCAGCTTCCTTCAAAAACTCCAGATGAATATCAGCATAGTTCCTATCATAGTTGGCTGCAGCCGCATGTTCTACTAATTCCTAGTCTGTACACAAAAATTCCTTCCTCTCCACTCACATCCTCGCATCCTTAGGCATCACAATGGACCTTATGGTCGAAGTGTAGCCCGTCTAGGGCAGCCTCTACAATCTATCATATCATATTATTTCGTAATTTATGTTTAAATCCAATTTTTGTGTTGTTCAAATCTTTCAAAAAAAAAAATTAACTACAGCTTTATTATTTAAGAAAATAAAAAAATTTTATGTATAACCAATTTGTTTTCTTTTCGAAAAAGGCTTTTCGAACAACACAATATACTCATGTGCACGTTATAATGCATGATCGATGTATGTGGATCTTATTTCTATGAAAGTTCAAATATGCACTGATAAAAGCATAAAAGTAACAAGTGTTAGAAAATATTATTATGTTACTATGTTTAAAACTCGATGATAAATACGATCCTCTGCATAGTTATAAAACATAATGGCCTCACAGTTTTACATTCTTCGAATCTCTAAATTTTGGATAAGTAATACTATACCTTAATACCACACAAGTAATGTTCAAAGTAATCAATCAATGATTTACAGCTTCAAAAACTATTCAGGTTATGCACTATTTAATAAGGTATAGGTTTCTCATTATGTATTTTATTCTGATAAAACTTTTTTATTGTACTCTGTAAACAGACTGCATTTTGTTGATCATTATTGATGTAGAGGAGTTACTAATGGTAAATAACAGAGATACGCTTAGTGTTGCACCGAGGCTACGAGATAACCCCGCTTTGCCTTGGTTCTCGGTACTTGGTACTCGGTTCAGGATCATTTTCAAGTATCAAGTAACATTTCTAATATCTTATTATGAAAATAAAGTAAATATGAACCCATATGTATAGATAAAACATTGGCTATTAATAAATTAAAATTTTATTTTTATTTTGTCTTTAAATTAAAATTTTTATTTCTAATTCATTCTAATTATTCTGCATAATTTCAAATTATTCAGACGACCGGAAGTGAGTGAAAACTCACTCACAAAATTCCATTACATTCATAAATAAAGGCATGTTAAAAAAAGCATGCCAAAAACTCACAATAAGTTCCATAAAAGCATACATTATTTATATGCCAAAATATATACAACCAGAGTTCCACTAGTAACTACTAGATGGACTCTAGGTATGCTTGTCGAATAGAACCAGCTAGAAAAAGCTACCTTACGGCAACAACATTCGCTTCATTTTTCAATAAAGTTACGAACGCAACTTTAAAAACTATTAATTTTATTAATTTTATATAACGTTATAAGCGTGTTATATAAAAATAGACTTCTTTAAATATTTTACACGTGTGGATTACATTTAGAATAGCATAAAGCATATCTTAACTTTCATGATAGAGAAAAAGTGGTACATCTAGGATTGTGGTCTAGGATTGTTTCTCACTAAGAAATAGACAAATGCTTCAAATAAAAAAATTTTATTTTTTTAAAGACATAGTTTTGCTACAGTTTCACCTCAAATCTTGGGAACAACGCCACAAAATATATATAAAAATTATTAAGATAATCAAAGAGAACTCAAGGTTTCTATGAAATCATTTGAGAAACGCACCCAATTAGCATACCTTCGACTCCATCTTCCGGAGATAGTTACAGTATGACGATACTAATTCATACTGATGATAACTACTTTGAAGTCGAAATACATATTTATAAAGCACAATTCATTGTTCTAGGAATTGAAACAAAATTTGAAATTAAAAACCACAAAACCTTTTTTAATCAATATCCATTGACACAGTATCATTGATAACGTATACAGTTAAAATAAAATTATTGACAGGGTAAATTCTGCCCATGACAAATACTTAAAAATAATTTATACCCAAATAATAATTAATTTGATTAATATACTGAAATAGCTACTACAAAACTGATATTAAACAATTTCTCAATAGGAGTTAAAAAAAATAAAATAAATTAAAATTAGGCTACGACAAAAAAACTAAAAAATTATATGCAATGTAATATTACTAAAAATCTAGAGCCAAACACCTCAAGGCACCTAAACTGCCTTCAAAGGTATACTTTTTTCGTATATTCTGTTTGATATTTATAATATGATTTTAAAAAAATTGAAATTTTCTAATTTTCAAACGAGTAGCTAATTAAAAGAATATAATTATGTTTGAGGTTTTAGTATTCAGGTATTCCTTATCAGACGTGATTATAATTTACAAGAGTAAAAGTCTACAAATAACCACATTTTTAAGTTTTATAACGATATTTAATCCAAAATTTGGAATTTAAAAAAAATATATAAATATATAAATATACATATATAACGTCAGCCGCGGAAATCCTAGCATGTAGTTTTGAACCTTTTTGAACGCTCGTTAACCTTTGCGGAATTTCTCCATGCCTCACACACACAACTACAAGTATGTGTATAATAGTTTTATTTGGTATTCAGGTTGGTAACAGTTGTTTAATCTAAAATAACACAATTTTTGTAAAACACCACAACATGTTTCAAACATAACACAAAATAACATATACTGTGTGTTTTTGACAGCTTTTCCTATAGAGAATCAATGATAAATATTATTTATTACTGCCTGGCCTTGTGGTACTGTATCAAGTCAGTCAGTACACATGTGATGAGAGTACATTTTAGTAGTTTAGTATGTGGATTGTGCATCACAAAATTCCCACTCTTAAATGAGAAACAAACAACCATACGCGTACAGTATAGCTGCTATGAGATGACTGATTGACTTTATTTTCATTTGAACTGACTGACTTGATACAGTACCACACGGCCAGGCAGTAATAAATAATATTTAACATTGATTCACTATAGGAAAAGCTGTCCAACACACACTGTATACCTAATACACAATATTTTAGTCTTCAGAATATTTCAAAATATAGAAATATTTTTGTTCCGTGGACTTAAAACGAAGAATATAAGTACAATGGAACTACTATCAATTGACCTGGAACATTTTTTTTCTAAGTTGAATAGCTTTATCTTTAAGCGATTTGACTAACAGTATAGGAACTCGTTAAAACCGTTTCAAAATTTTTCAAACAATCGAAAACATGAAAAATGATATTGGACAAAAAAATAAATACCGAAAGAAAGGATAAATTTCATCTTCTTTTCCTTTATCCTCCTTTATCAATAGGACATAGAACACTTTACCCAATATTTTTAAAATATGCTATTCTAAATGTAATCCCCACGTGTAAAATATTTAAAGAAGCCTATTTTTATAAATAATATTAAAGAGAACTCTAGGATTTTTCACCCAATTAGCAACAAGTAACATCTCCTCGGAGAATAATTACAATTGGCTAATTCATACTGATAATGACTACTTTTAGCGAAATACGTATTTATAAAATACAAAAAAATTTTGATCTAGGAAATTGGGGCAAAAATATAAATTTAAGCCTATTTTTGTATAATACACTTATAACACGTATTCGTAACTTTATTCAAAAATGAAGCCAATGTTATTGCCGTTAGGTAGCTTTTTCTAGCTGGTTCTATTCGACAGGCATACCTAGAGTCCATCTAGTAGTTACTAGTGGAACTCTAGTCGTATATATTTTGGCATAAAAATAATATATGCTATTATGGTACTTCTTGTGAGTTGTTGACATGCTTTTTTTAACATGCTTTTATGTATGAATGTAATCGAATTTTGTGAGTGAGTTTTCACCCATTTCCCGACGTTTGAATAATTTGAAATTATGCAGATTATTAAGACCCGGTGACAATACAATAATTAACAAAAAAATTTCATAGACAAAATAAAAATTTTAATTTAAAGACAAAATACAAATACAAATTTTAATTTATTAATAGCCAAAATACAAATTTGCATATCTCTTATTAAAGAGATTGTCAACAAAATTAACGTAAACAAAAGCATGGGCTTCTATTTACTTATAATGTATTTATTTTTGAAGAGTAAGTAGAGAGCACCCCATGCTTTTGTTTACATTCAAGTTAGTTTTGTTGTCAATATCTTTATTCTATTCTACATTATTTTAAATTATTTTGCATTTTTTAACTCATCTGCAATAAAAGCATGTATTTTTAGTTTTTTTAAACTCTAAAATTTTATTTAAATGAATGATAATTAATCAACAATATGCCCTGGGCCAATAACCTGTTGGTTGATCGTGGGTTGTTAAATAAAAAGGCTTATGTATTTGATTATTAATTATTTATTGATTCAATCACTTAGAATATAACTCCTTATTGGGTGAAGAAACTTTCCATACTAAGTTAAAAAGTTTAAGTCCATACTAAGTTTCCATAAGTTAAAAAAAATAATCTGAAACATTTCTCTAAAACATTTTCCTGTAATTGTATTGTATCTAATAATATTTCGTTCTGTACAAATGTTTAGAATAGTACATTGTTAGTTATAACCATAATATAATGGACATCAGCTTGAAGTCAGTAAACTGAGACCTATACTCGTATATTGTGTTTTGGGCAACGTAGAACGGTCTGCTTAATTTACCTGCTTTACCTGACTTACGTGAAAAAACGCCAAGTCTAATACACTTTATAAACAACATTATGTCTGTTACTATAAAGTTCTCCTTTGAATTTTTCGCTTTAGTTAATTACATTTATATGCATTAGGTCTAAAAATTTAAGTGAAGTTTGATATGTAGTATGTATGAAAATTGAAGTGATGTTTGATAAAAGTATTGTAATCATTTAAAATTCCACTGGTTTATTCGGAAAAATATTTAGTACTAAAAACTTGACATCATATAACTATCCGAAACTTCGGTTTGACTGATTTATCTTGAAAGTTTTTGAGTATATTTTGTAGTTAAAACATACTGACTGAGTACTTTTATTTCCCAGAATTTTTCTATTCAATAATTCCTGCCAATGGTGCATGGCTTTTTTGCTCCTAGAGTGGCTCTCAAAAATAACTTCATAAAATAATGAAAAACTTTCCAATGAAGTCTATATATTTTTTATTGTTGATTAAATCAGAATAATAAAATAATTCATAATATTTTGTTTGAAAAACTTTAATGAGATTTATATATATGCAATGCATTTATGATGTAATAACAAAAAAACTAAAAGCTTTATATGCAACAAACACTCCAATATTCTGTCTGTCTCTTTTATGTGTCGTGTCGTTCATTTATTCATTTTGTCCGCATGGTTACTTTCTATCCCCATACAAGTGTAGTTTGGTACAGTCTCATGGACTATATATACATATATTCCCTTCTGTCCCTTCTGTAAAAGTTACGACCAAACGATGTTTAAAAATAATATCTATGTCTACAATAAATTGCATTGTAAAATTTATTTTTCACTTGAATGAAAACTGAAGTCCTTCTTTTTAGTCTATGTTTGCTTTCGATGGTTTTGAGAGTTTGGTGATGTGGAGGATTTGTTTTTCTTTTTAACTAAATGTAATATTTATACTTTGACAATTTTAAGATTGTAAAAGTTTATTACTAGTACTACTTTCATGTTGAACTGTTCGATCGTACTTGGACACTAAAATTTGAGTTTGAATTGATGCGACAAAATTTTTAATTAGCGATTTGCACATACTTTTAACGGCATATGTAAAGAATTCGCTAGTGGCCAATCCAAAAATAAAACCAAAATCCAATTACGACAAAAATGAAGCATTAGTTCTTAATGAAATTCTGTAGTCGGTATCAGAGATTGGCAGGAACTGACTTGAACTTGGTCTTCAGCCAGTCTAATAATCATAGTTTTTGTAGAGTGTCAAACTGAATAATAGAAGGACTATCGTTTAAATTCTTAAAAATTTCAATTTATTATCCTACGAAAATAGTTTCACAGACGAATTTCAGTAAAATTCTGAATGTACCAAAAAATTGATGCGTTTTTGACAAGATTTAAGAAAACTTTAGTAATAAAGCAATCTTAGAAATGAAAAACTACTCTTCGAAAATTGTATTTTTATTCGAGTTTGTTGAATTCATTTCAAATAAGATGCAGAAAGGGGTATGGGGTTTAGATGAGTTTGTATTTGTAAGCGGATCATCGTGTTAAAAGATGCATTTGTCAATTTATAGAGAGTACATATATTTTTCATATTCTAAAGGATATTTCTTCTAAAGATATACGTTTATATATAGGTGAATGTATACATACTACAGACATATAAATATGTATGTAGCCTGGCCTGTATGTTTTATATACCTTGTAGTCTGAACGGTGCATTTACAAGTCTATTGATGAATGGATGATTATATGAATCCTTAAGGGTATATGTTCTTTGAATTACATGAATAAAATACAGTTTTTCATTTTATTTTATTTTTTTGTTTGTTTAAATTTGTAAAATACTAGGTTATTTTCTGCATATATTTTTCTAATTAATTTTGTTTAATTTACTATTGAAAATTTGTTTCTTTTAATTTAATAATTCAAATTTGTGGAATAGTTTTTGTGTAATTGAATTCTTAAACAATTTTCAACTCATTAATAATGTTTAAGTTCAGTCTGATTTCCCATGTGTCACGAATAAAGAGCCAAATAAACCACAATAATACTATCGGACATTTAATATTTATGTAAGTAACTGAACAACATATATGTTTTTTTGCCCGAACACAATTTCTTTGAAACTAAAATTATAATCATTTATGTAAATATTATTGTTGCAAGAAAAATGGTGAGGTAATAAATTGAGACAAAATTAATTTCTTGTCTGAGTCATGTTAAATATGATATTTATATTATATTAAGAAACAAAAAATTCTAGAAGCTACGTAGATTCATATTTACACTGATATTTTTAGAATTTGATCGTAGCTGCACAAATATCGCAAATAAACAAACTATGAGATATAAAGATTATTAAAATAATCTAAGAGTGCTCTAGGTTTTTTGAAATTAAATTTCAAATTTTGCCTCAATTCCTAGAACAATTTTTTGTATTTTATAAATATGTATTTCGACTACAAGGTAGTCATCATCAGTATGAATTAGCGAATATAAAACTATTAATATCGGTTCATAACCCAACAGTATTAGATGCATACGAAGATACTTTCGTGCATACGAAAGAATCTACATACACAGATTAAGAAAATAGAAAATGAATTTAGACAATGGCCCAATTCCAAATTCTGATTTAATAAAATTAAACTATTTTCAAAAGTTTAATACCTGCATATCAAGGTTAACTTCGGTCAACACCCTCAATAAATGGGTTGGGCTCTTCGCACACTTAATCCCTTAATTGGTCAGTCAACTCAAATAATCCTTCAGGTACTATTTCAGTCAGATCATATAAAAGACAAAACTGCTTTTAATATTATTTTGACATGCACCAAATTAGCAACGAGCAATAAATCTCTGGCTCTCTAGTTACGATTAGCTAATTCATGCTTATGATGACTACCTTGTAGTCGAATTACGTATTTATAAAATACAAATAAGTGTTCTAGGAATTGGGAATAAATTTGAAATTTAAACTCTGAGATAACTAATAGTGAGTGACCTAAGCACGAAAAAGCTTATAGTACAGATAAATGGTGGGGGGGGGGGGCATACGAACTTCAGCTAACTATATATTAAAGTTAACTATATATTACAGCAAAAACTATCCCTCTGTAACTTTCGAATCAAATGAGTTATGTTTTCAACTAGAAAGATGAAATGATTGATATTCGATATATCAAGTATATATACCGAAATTGATATCCCGAAATCGAAAATTAATATAATATTTTCACTTTAAAAAGTATTGATACGAAAGAGAGGACCAAGTTATTTACCAAATGTAAGCATTTGAATACAAATATTGTATGTATTTGATATCGTATCGTGGCAAGTATAAAGATTTTAAATTATATGAAAAAAAAAAACTTGCCAGTATAAAATATTAAATACGTTTACTAAATTTATATTCATTGTCTTACACTTGGTAATTAAATTGCCTCTCATATCAGATAAACTTTTCTCACTTTCATGTAAAGACTAACAAACTCTTAACTTTTTACCGACTTTTCGAAGTAAATGTAGCTATTGGTTTTGTACTGATGAAGGAATTTCTTAAAATTTTAACCTACCTTGTAGATAACGAAAATCACCATTATATATATATATATATATATATATATATATATATATCACATTTATATATATATATGTATATGTATATATATATATATCTATATATATATATATATATATATATATATATATATATATATATATATATATATCTATATATATATATATATATATTTATATATATATATATATATATTTATATATATATATATATATATATATATATATATACATATATATACTTATATATATAGTCTAATCAAAATGAAATGTCGTATTTGATGTATTAATAAATGGCATAGGTCAAAGGAAAATAGGGCATAGACAAAGAAGAAAACACAAAATATAAAATATCTCTGTTAATATTAGAAAAATCGATAAATGTATAAGGGGTAAAGTTGTAGAAAATTATGTTGGCTACAATTCACATCTCGATCATTTCTCAAACTCTAATGTGAACAGAGATATTAATCATTTTAACTTTCAATCTTAAATTGTAAATATTTTTTCCGGAAATTAAATTTTTGGGTGATTGAACCTCACTTTTAGCTTCTGCAAATTTATGAAAAGTCTAATTGTATCGTAAACTTACAGTAAACAAGTTTACGATACAGTTTACGATACGAGTTTACATACAGTTTTTGTGTATGTAAAACTCTACACGTTTAACCCCCACCCACACTCTCTGCCTCCAATGCGATTCTGCAAAATGCGGCTCCTGCTTTGACGATATCATGGGAAACTTATGACAAAAAATCACCATTATATTCGTTCAGTTCACTTTTACGTAGTCGATTACCTAGCAGTTCACTCTTAGTCTATTATTATCAGACACGAAAGCATATTTAATTATATATGTGTCTGTCAAAAAAGAAGTGATATATTTATTCTGAGCAAATTCGCTAAGTTGACGCAGCTCCTTCGCAACGAATTTTTCGGGTTATCATCATGTGTTACATACTTTTCTTTGATTTTTCCTATGTAATTTTTTCGTTACATTTAAAGAATTAGGAGCCAAATTTAAAACTCAAAACTATTTTTAATATGAAAATATAAATGGCTACATGAAAACATCATAAAATATTTTTGTATTGCTTAGCTCGTACAGTGTATTTCTTATAGAGTTTATGTGTACTATTTTATTTTATATGTCCATCGTAACTCGTTTGTTATCGTTTTAAAAAAGTATTATATATTTTATTTTCATAACGGTAAAGTAAATAAAACTGAATTAATTCCCTGGTTTTAAAAATTGGACATTTTCTTTTTTTGCTGGAACATATATATCTTGTAGGTATATTCGAATAAACTAAAATAAATCATAAAATATAAATATTGTGTATTCTTATAAAGCGTACTATTCTAGACTGAAAATATAAAAAACATGCCAAAGAGAAACCAATAGAATAATTTAATTTGCATTCTAATGTTGTATTCAAGGAGTCGTTACTTCAAAAATCATTATAATTAATTAAAACAAATATTTGACAGTTTCGTAACAATATTTTAACACCCGATATTTATAACATATACAAAGTAAAGTAAAGTCGGGACTAAACTTTATAGTCCCGACTTTGTGGCGCTTGAAAATATTGATCGCAGAAAAAAGTTTTTAGTATAGGTGTTCATAAAGAGACTTAATTGGTTCATGTGCGCTTGTCCGTCCATCCTTCTGTCTGTGAACACGACAGCTCAAAACGAGTTGAAATTTGGTGTGAGTGTGTGTGTACTTTTGAGGTTAATATAAAGCTCTTCCTCCTGAAATTATACTATAAGCATGCGTTGTACGCGATGCACTGTAAGGAAAAAATAAATATTTGCACGATCTCTAACACTTAACGCTACGCTGTATAAGAAGGCACCAACATTTCTGTCCCTCACATAGCGGTATTTTAATGCATCGTTACCTTAAGTAATGTTAAGTTGTGTTAAGTATATACCTGCACCGTACACTATATTCACGGTAAGTAACGCTTCGCGTTGAGTAATACTTGGGGTATTCCCGAGGAATATCCTATTGTTTATCGAGACCACAGGACTCCTGGAACACCTTGGAAGGAAAGGAGGTTAATCAAATTTTTCGCGGTTCAAAAGTTTCTTTATAAGACTTGCACCTGACTAGAATATAATCTAATCTAAGAGTATGAGTAACACTTCGCGTTACATATGTCAAAACGATCTCTAAATCCTAACGCCACACTACATAAATGCACCATGAAAGTATACAAAATGTCTCTAGCATCACAAGCTTCATTATATTAATACAATCGAAAGTATATATTCTTGGTTTACTTTAGCTCCTTCGATATATAAATTTAAAAATGCTTCGTCTCGCGAAAGAAGAAACAGGTGACGCTGCGTATTTTGAATAGCCAGAAATTTGCAAAGCCAGGAATTATAAATATTTACAACGCAGACTTTAATAGTAATGGTAAAGAAAACAATTTTGGAAAACTAATACACACGCCGTAAGGTGTCATAACGCGAAGCGCTAAGCAAACTTAGTTGTTAAAATAAATTTAGTTTTTGGAACATTAACGCTTCGCTCATGTTATTATTATTATTTACCTCTAATACCTAAACATGTATCTTACGGTGAAGTGTTACGTAATTATAACTATTTGCTAGTCATAAGGTTACGCGTTTCAAAATAAATTCACCGTGACGCGAAGTGTTACCCAAATGTAATTAAAAATAACATTAAATGACAAATAAATGGTTATTGATATAATGCTTTCTTATCTGGTTATCCATACCCTTGCTTCAAAACACTTTTGTTATGTTTGGATAACCCTTAAATACTTCCTTTAAATAAGTCTTTAATTAACATGCCTCGTCTCTTTATAATTCTTACCATTTTTAAGTGACCTTACAAAAGGATTGATGAACCTAATCAATAACTATATGTTATGAACAAAATTTGTCTAATTATGAACAATTTTTGACAATTTCGCTGATTTTGTTGTTCTGGCATATTTATAAAATAGCTATACGTAAAGAACTACCAAGTACTCGTATACTTGAGCATGGAAAACAGATTAAAATCACATGATACATTCGGTTATTTTATATTAATAGAATATTTTATATATTCATATACTAAGTGCCAATTTCATTGGATATACGAAACAAAAAATTATCAATCGAAAGTTGTTCATTTATAAGGTAAGCATGCATAAGGTAAGCATTTATGAGGTAAGATAAGTACAAACATGCACATGTCTATGCCATGCACAAAAACTTCCTAATATATTGGGAAATTAATTGTTGAACAAGAACTAGAATTTGAATCTCGCGGAATGCGAAAAATATATGAGAGCACTAAACAGTGAAAAATCTTAATAATTTTTAGAAAAAAACCAACTTAACTTAAATTAACTCAAAACTCCTACCAATAATTAATTAATGAATATCTTAGTTATTTTTCTAAATTTTCTCATCAACCATGAACGCGAATACATTTCTGTTTGTAGAAGATATAACCTCAATTGTCAGTATAGCATACATAGTCTATATAGATGATGCAGTCTACATATACAGGTTGACTCCCAAAGATATAATAACTTTAAGGAAGTTGGAAGGGTTGTCGCTCTTTCTTTCTCCATTTGGGTAGAATTAAACAGCATATTTCAATTTCATGTTTCAGATCTTTTACTATGTAACATGGTTTAATGCCACATCATGTGTTCACGTCTGACTCACATATTCCATTGTCATTTCAATATCAAAGTAATTCCATACCGATCAGAGTGGAGCCGTTCATAACAGTTCTTGTATCTCGGCCATATTTAGAAGCCAGACCTTTGAATTTTCCTGCCCAAATGATGGTTTTACGATTTGAAATTGTTCTAAGCCAACCACTTCTCGCCGTACTCATATGCTTGCCGAATACATTTTAAACAAAAATGAACAAATATATACGGCAAACATAAACAGTCATTGTTTTGCGAATCTCTAGCTCTGGGCGGTATACCAGACGAAATACATCGAGTTTATAAAATTCTTACAGGCGGTGTGTTTGTAATCTTCAAAACTACTAGAAGAGATTTGATGGGGTTTGTTACACATGCAGGTTAAACTTGCTAATGGATTAATTAATTGATTGATTTATATCGGGGTAAACAACTAATGCAGTTCGACCTTATGGCCCTTTGTGCTCCCCATTCTACTTCAGTCCGACGAGATTTGCTTCTGTCATATGTTGGCAATAGCCAGGAGCTTGCTTATGACGTCCTCCCGAAGGTTCATATATTCGGGGTGAAATACACCGAATATCCTGTATTTGCTGTAACCCAGGGGTTCGCAATCAAAGATTATGTGACTGGATGTTTCATCCTCCTCTCCACACAATCTGCACATAATGGAGCCGTTATGGAGTCCCATTGTGTGCAGATGCTTCCGCAGGGGATAATGCCCGGTAATAAATCCGGGAACCCTCCGCAGTTGCATCCTCTTCAGCCTCAGCCCATCGAAATATAGATTCTTTGTTGCACTCTGAAGTAGTACCTTCTTGAGCTCTATGTTTAGCATTAGACCACTCGTTGATTACCTGTTTACACTCAGTCCTTGGAATTCCTAACATAGGCTCTGGACCTATGAAGGGCATTCCGACTCCCTTCTTTGCTAAGGTATCTGCTTTTTCGTTTCCTTCGAAACCACTGTGACCCGGCACCCAGATCAATTTAACATTGTTCTATTTTGCAAGTTTCCCAGTTTCAGAAGTTCCTCCAGACAATCCTTGACTACCCTTGAGGTAACCTCAGTTCCAGGCAAGCTTTTAAAGCAGCTTGACTGTCCGAAATAATACATACGTTCTGGTTTATGTAGTCTCTGTGTAGGTTCTCACGGACGCAAGCCAGTATGGTGTACACTTCTGCTTTGAAGACCGTGGCATATTTCCCCAAGTTGAGGCTTTTGTTTGCATTAGGTCTCTCACCGTAGATTCCCGCTTATGAATGTAATAACCTAAAAACACAGAATCTTGGGATCAATGCGGGAGGTCTTCGCCCAAATGTGAGCTGATTACGAGCTATATTATTATTAATACAAATGATAGATATAAATAATATAAATTTGTAAACCTTTGTAGTAATGTAATAATGAATTTGAGAATGATACAAATCTACTTGTGCATATAGATTCGATTAATAATTTTTTAATAAATATATTATCAAATAACCGCTTAATACAAATGGTTCATTACCATATTTTATGCACAATGTAAATATAACAAGTAATGTAACAACTAACTGAGTTAATTGTTTGATTACCTAGTCTATACTGAGTTGTATATCATTGTGTGAATTGTTAACAATTCTGCCTATTCAATGTTTATTTAATTAGCATTATTTATAAATGTTTGTTTTGTGTTAATAATATTGAAACAGTAAAAATGTTCTTGCGTTTAAAAAACTGGATATTAATGTACCTCTTAAGCTCGGCCTGTCGCACTACCTTGCTCTAGATACGAAATCTGGTATACAAAACTGAAATTACAATAAAAACAAAAAGTATTTGATATGTTATGTATGTACATATATCCGCATACGTTCTACTATTTATAGGTCTACATACTATTGAGAGGTTCGTAATTTGCTCTCTTATGTTTCAACAGCGAAATCTATTGAGTTTATGAAAAAATGATTAAAACAAAAGTTCTTTATTTTGAAAAAAAAAACATTTTTTGTTCTACAATTTTTCTTTAATCTCTTACGGTTTCAAAGATGGAAAAATTTTTCTCTTTCCGGGTTACAATTAGGCATAAGTTATGAGAAAACGATTGAGTTAATAACAAAATTTGATTATTTTAAGAAGATTTTTTGTTAACAAATTTTTTTACTATCTCTTACGGTTTCAAAGATGTATATTTTCCCCTCAAGCGGGGAAAAAAACGTTCCGATAATGCCCATTAACGAATTTGACCTTATATTTTTGGTCTAGAACATACACAAAAAAATTTCAGCTCGTTATATCTTTTCGTTCTTGAGTTATAGTATCACAGACGAACGGGCGGAGGGACAGACATGCGGAAATGGCCGAATTAGGCCATTTTATGAATACATTTGTGCATAATTTGTGTCAACAATTAATATTTTCAAGCGTTACAAAGTCGGGACTAAACTTAATATACCTTGTATATTTACATATACTGGTTATAAAAAGTGTATTGAAGTCAAGTTAAAATTCTAAGTAATCATATATTATTATTTGTATATAATTAGGCGTCACAATACAATACTTAAGTCAAATTCCATTACGATTACGTAAGACATAATTTGAAAGAACTATTGTATACTATATAGACAAATGTGTCATTGTTTTTTCAATTAAATATTGATATAAAAAAATTAACTCATCAACCAGGAATCGAACCTCGGACCTCTGGACTTACAGCACAGTATGCTTACCACTGCACAAGTGATATTGTTAATGATGTAAGAACGTTCTTTTGGCGCACATGTTTTGTGACCTAATTGTTAAATATTATGTACTGTATAATATTTAAAACTATGTCGTCTCCAGCACAGCACATATCATGTAAATTCCAAATATAAATAAGCAATCATACTTATTTATTACATCCTGTATGCTACATATACTGCATAAAGTATATATATTATATGTATCGCCTGTATAAGATTATGAAGCATAACTATATTTCATTTATTCGCCTATATAAACAACAGATAGATACATACGAATATACCTAGATAGATACAACATTTATCCAACATGAGTATCTATAAAAATTTTCTCTCGCAATTTATATAAAATATTAGCATAAAAGAATGAAAAACAAAAAATATCTTTCTCTTTTTTATAAGTAAGAGATAGTATACATATTGTGTACAACATACACATATATTATAAATATATAACTTTTCCACTTTAATACACGTCATTTGATAAATATTATTTAATTCAATTGTGAAAAATAATATATTTACAGTGGTTTTATGTTATCAGACAGAGAGTTTTTAAAACATCCAAGGTGTACATGTTCAGAAATGTATATTAGCAGCAAACAAAAGATCAATCTCCATCATTCAAAAGCCACATCAGCGGTCATGTGTTGGAGATTTTTAGAAAACCGTGAGCGTTCATTCCAAACTCCTGGATTTACAAAGCTAAGATCATGGGGCTAAATACTGCAGGAAAAAAGCCCAGAGCATGCATTTTATTGAATAAAATCGTACGTATGCATCTATAATAACAGAAGATCACTGGAAACCAACTTATAATTGGATGTGACGCTAACGCCCATTACGTGGTCTGAGGAAGTACAGACAATAAGCGAGGTGAGTACCTTTTGATTTATATCTTAAGAAATGACTTTCGGGTATTAAAGAAAGGCAACGAACCTACCTTTGAAAACATACCAAGGCAGGAAATCATTCACCCGCAGTACAAACTTGAACATTGGAAATAGGGTCGTAAAATGGTACATGCCCAGTGATCAGTCAATGTTAGATCACAAATAAATTTGTTTTGGCATTGAGAGTGGCTTTTCAAAGGACACATCATATAGAAATCCAAAACTATTGGAAACTATGCAAATACATATTATTAGAGACAATGAGAAACACAATAAGCTCAATTAAAACAATTGAGCGCATTGATATAGCAGTGGATTCAATAATCTCGCCTGTTACCAATTCCTATAATGAAAGTTGTCCCATTAAAACAAAGGAATACTTGGGGACAATTTTGCAAGGAAGTTGACGATACTCCCACGGCAGCTCGCCTTCATAAAATAATTTCCCAAGAACTAACGATAATGGTAGAGTTACTTCAACATCTGGACGGACATTATACTGAGAATGAGAAAGAAACATTGAAGCTACTAGCTTAACAACACTTTCCAGGATCAGTCATTGTAAATAGTCAAACAAACTACAAAAAAAAAACAGTCCAAAGTATCTTCAACTTGATTGGAAAGACGCTGCAATTATCTTCAGGCGAAATGTGGTAAAGAGGACATCATCCTCCCAATATTCTTAAAAAAAGGCAGTAATATACTTCTTTCCACCTTGCTGAAGATATTTAGAGCATCTTTTGCTTGGGGATATACACCAGGCCCTTGGAGTAAGGTAAATGTGACGTACATACCAAAGGTTGGAGGCAGGTGTAAGAAATAAAGAAATAGATGACTCTGATTCTCCTCCACAAGGAGGAGTATTGTGTAGTCCTTATTAGAGAATTCACTATTATTAATAATAATAATAATAATAATAATAATTTATTATTTAATAATAATATTTGTTAGAGACCAAAAAACATGCTATACAAAAATAAAAGTAATTCATTAAAATCATATGGAATAATTAAAATTTTGTTTCAACAATCACTTAAAATTAACAAATTCATTACAGTTTCGAACTTCACTATGTAAGTTTTGAAATAATTTGTATCCCATATAAATGGGTGTTTTCTCATAAAAAGTAGTTCTATATACGAATCTGTATATAAATTTGGAAAGTGTATTATAATTATAAGATACTTTCATATAAAAGTATAATTTTTTTTCCACGTAGATTAACAGTTCGAATGCATATATGCTATTGAATGTAAATATCCTGTTTTCTTGAAAAAAAAACTTACAGGATTCTTTATTTTCTAGCTTAAACATAGCTCTTTAGATTATTTTTTTTAATTATCATTTAGCCTATGTAGGTTTCTCCTTAAAAAAACAGTAAAATCACCTAAACTCCTGGAATCCTCATGTTGAGGTACACATAGAGCAACAGTAGCCCTGTAGACAGATGTTGTAGAGTCTCAGATAAAACGTGAGGGATCAATCCCAAAACTTCACTAAACCATTCTGAGACAAATGATTGCTTAAGCAATGTTATTGTGGTGGGCGAAAACCACTCCAAAAACATACATGACAAAGCTGTCTAAGCTACAATGACTAGCAAACAGCAGCATTGCGGAATCTATATCTTCGACACCAACCATGGCAATGGAGGCCATGGTTGGTGTCCGCTGCATATATTCATTTAAAGCAACCTTCGACTGGATAGAAACTGGACACTGGATATTGATTATACAGAAATTAAAATATATGAGAGATTGTCATGGGAGAATGGTGCGATCTTCTTCAACAGCTAAGATAAAATCTGGAGTATGATCCGTACTAAACTGTGCGCGACCAAGTATGAATATCTTTATCAGTCTTGCTAAATACGCCTCGGTATTCCAGAATGAAGTGTATAAATAGATGTGCAATCGAGAATCTTCAACGAAACTACAAAGGTAGACTAATATATACTGTATGTGATTGTTAGACCCGCTTAAAGCGGAAGGTTCACCTGAAATAAACTCCAAACCTGTCCTGGAGTGTATGGACTCACTAAAAAATCTAAGTATAATTAAATATAAAACAAAAGAATGGGTGGTACAAGAATCCAACCGTTCTTGGGTAAATATCCATGGTCGAGATCATGTAAAGGCTGTCATTTTCTCATGGAAAAAAACCTGACTGTTTACAATAACGACAAAACCAACTGAGGAGACTGACTACCCTTCCTACTAGCCATTGCTAATTCAATAAACATATGAACAAAATCAATCTCACAGGGAATGATCTCTGCAGATTTATTTCCTTAAAAAGCTCGAAATAAAATTATAAAATTCATACAAATTTCTTTTTTTTTTCTTAAACTATAAGCTTTTTTATGCAATTTTACGCCCACATGAACATAAACATATACGAATTTATAAAAATGTAGTTGATATGCATAAAAATTCTAAAGAAAATACTTTCAATGAATTTTTGTAAGTGCGCCACTTTTTTTGCTGTGGAGTGAATAAAAATAAATTATTTGATTAAGAATACTTCTCTCATAGGACACTACCAACTGCTCTTCGGTTCTTAAAGTTCTTAACTAAAAAACTTTACCTAAATATCACATATTTATTTTTTATATATAATCATATGATTTAGTCATAATTCAAATTTTGCGCGCACCATTTTTTCCCTAGAAAACATTAATAGTGAAATGCTGTCGTTTATCAACAGGAACAGGGGTCAAATCACAATATAAAATAACTAAACAAAAACTGTGCGGCAAATCATATCAAAATTTTACGAGTAAACGTTTCAAACATTGATCTATCTATTAAAAAGTTTTTTTTTTACGTGCAGTTGCTTTACAAATCATCAATTTTCGGTTTTATGATATACTAGCTATCCTCCGCGGTTTCACCCGCGTTAAAGTTGTTTATAGCCTATAACCTTTATCAATGAGCGGGCTATCTAACGCCTAACTAAAAATTTTAAAATCGGACTGGCAGTTGCTGAGATTAGCGCCTTCAAACAAACAAACAAAAAAACTCTCCAGCTTTATTATAGATAGATATAGATATACTTTTTTTAAATTTTTTTAAAATAATTTATTTTTAAATTTGTTTTTATTTAATTTAGTCTATAGCCTTCCTCATTAATGCGGCTATCTAACGCAAAAATAATTTTTCAAATCGACCTGGCAGTTCCAGAGATTAGCGCGTGCAAACAAACAAACAAACAAAACTCTACGGCTTTCTTATATTATTATAGATAATTATGATTTAGGTAAAAAATTATAATTTTTTTTCTAAATGCATTTATATATATTCTTTTAAATAAAAACATAAAATGAAGGATCAAGTGTAAGAAAATTGGAACCAACTTTACCTTAAAAGAAGTAAGACTAGATTTGGTATACCAATAGAAGTTTCTTCAACTTTAAATTGTAGTTTCTTCTTATTAATACATTATTGATTCTTTGGATGAAGGTAATCCGATAAAAAACATAAATGTGAGAGGAACCAACTTTTCGCATACAAAAAGTATTGATATTACAGCAGAAAGAACTGCCATCAAAAGTAGTGAAAAGGAAGAACCAAGTTTTTGAACCAAAGTGGGAAGTTTATTAGGTTGATAGTTTTCATATTTTACTTAAGTTTATTTCTATCTATACTTACATTATTTTATTTTTCTAGTATTAAGAAAGATATACCAAATTTCGACGTTCCGCTGCCTTTAAACCCACCTTTTTCGGTGTTTGATTTTGCCTATTAATGAACCTAGCCTTTAAAATACCAAAAGCACTTCACATACCAAATTTCATTCTGATCGGATTAAAGATGGTCACTAAAGTGGCTACAGACACATTACTAATGATAATTAACAATGTTTGAACAGAAATTATGGCAAACTGATGAATTTTATGAAGAAAAGTTTCAAACTAAGTTTCTTTTCAGACAAGAAAGTTTTTTTCTATCTCTTACTGTTTTTGAGGTATATATTTTTTGGGGAGGGATATTTCCGGGTTTCAGACTTTTCTGGGTTGTTTCTGTAAATAAACTATCTAGGGCATAGAATACTGTTAATGAGTGAGTCAGCGAGTCAATCAGTCGGTCAGTCAGTCCCCTAAATTGCAATTTTTGGGGTTCAATAACTTGGAAACTAATAATGCTGTAATGTCAAAACTTGGTTCGTACCATCAGATGGTAAGTCTCACGCCACGTTTTAAATTCCATAGCTTTTTGGTTACTTAAGATACAGAGAAAAATCTTCTCTAATTGCTCCTGTTAATGAAGTACGGTATGCTGGCCCTTGGTCAGCCGCAATAGTGTGCTGTATGAAAGATAGATAGATACATCTTGGGGTCTAAAAAGTATAGCAGTTGGACCTTATTTCAGTACGACGAGATTCGCTTCTTCCATATGTTGACCATAGCCAGGAGCTTGATTATCAGGTCTTCCTGAAGGTTCATTTATTCGGGGTGAGATGCACCGAATATCCTGTATCTGCTGTAATCTAGAGTTCGCAGTCATAGATAATTTGGCTGGATGTTTCTTCTTCCTCGCCACACAATCTGCACATAATGGACGCGTTATGGAGTCCCATTATGTGCAGATTCTTTCGCAGGGGACAATGCCCGGTAATGAAGCCGGTAATCCTCCGCAGTTGGATCCTGTTCAGTATCAGTGCATCGAGAGATACCATCATGATTGCACTTTGAAGCAGTACCTTCCCGAGCTCTTGCCATGGTACTTTTTCCCCGTTGTCACGGTGTTTAGCATTTGACCACTCGTTGATCACCTGTTTACATGCAGTCCTTGGAATTCCTAAAACAGACTCTGGGCCTACGAAGAGCATTCCGACTCCCTTCTTTGCTAATGTATCCGCTTTTTCGTTTCCTTCGAAACCACTGTGACCCGGCACCCAGATCAGTTTTACATTGTTCCGTTTTGCCAGTTTCAGAATCCTTGACTACCCTTGAGGTGACCTCAGTTCCAGACACGGTACTTTTTCCCAGTATGATAATAATGAAAGAGTTTATTCCAAAATTGGTGATTGATATAAAATTCGAATATTATACCAAAGTTGAATTGATATTTCTTGTAATTAAGATTAAATTTTAGTGATAATAGAAACATACCGTTTCATGTTTAATATCGCTATCTAGATACCGTTTTTAAACAACATAATTGATAAGAAATAAATTTCGATTTGATTTACTTATTTTCTTTTGCAAACGAAAATTATAGAAATACTCTGTATATATTTATATAGTAATAATTTTATTTTCAGTTTTTAGAATAACATTTTTGTTCTTCTCAATTTCACAAAAATTTTATACTCACAAAATATTATTTTTATTTTTTATATTTTTATTTAGAGGGTACAAAAAAATAAATAAATTTAAAAAAAAGGAAAATACATAATGGAATAAGCGAATTAGTATATAAACAATGATGGATTTGTATTTCGGAAAATATGTTGTTATTATATGAACTATATTATAAAAAAGTCCAAGAGAATGCTTTATACAATGTGTTTAAAATGATTTTTAAATGATCACAAATAAAAAATGTAAATATCTCTAGAATTAAGTTATACTCCTATTGTTAAGAGACTTTTGACCCATTCTAAGTCAGAAACAAATTGTTATATTAGTCCAGTCTGTGAAGGAAATATTCAATTTTGTATTTTGAAGTCTAAAAAATTTCACCACAGGCGGCAACTGACATTTTAACCATCATGAACAAAATAGATAAATAGGTAGATACATTTTGGGGTCTAAAAAGTAATTCACTTCGACCGTATGATCCATTGTGCTCCCCCTTCTACTTCAGTTCGACTAAATTCGCTTCTACCATATGTTGGCAATAGCAGGATCTTTCTTATCAGGTCTTCTTGAAGATTCATATATTCGGTGTGAAATACACCGGTATCTGTGAAATACACCAGTATCTGTTGTAAACCAGAGGTTCGCAGTCAACGATAATGTGGCTGGGCGTTTTCTTCTCTTCTCCACACAATCTGCACACAACGGACTCGTTATGGAGTCCCATTATGTGCAGATGCTTCCGCAGAGGATTTTGCTCGGTAATGAATCTGGTAACCTTCTGCAGCTGCATCTAGTTCAGCTTCAGTACATCGAAAGACAGCCTCTTGGTTGCACTCCGAAGCAGTATTTTCCCAAGCTCCTGCCGCGGTACATTTTACCAGTGACCACGGTGTTTAGCATTTGACCATTCGTTGATCACCTGTTTACATGCTGTTTACATGTCCTTAGAATTCCTAAAATTGGTTCTGGGCCTATGAAGGGTATTTCAACTCCCTTCTCTGCCAAGGCATCTGTTATTTCATTTCCTTCGAAACCACTGTGATCAGGCACCCAGATCAATTAAACGTTGTTCTGTTTTGCCAGCTTTTGCAGTTTCTCCGGACAATCCTTGACTACCCCTGAGGTGACCTTAGTTTCAGGGAAGGCTATTAGAGCAGCTTGACTGTACGAAAGAATACATACGTTCTGGTTTATGTAGCCTCTACGTAGGTTCTCACGGAAGCAAGCCAGTATGGCGTAGACTTCTGCTTAAAATACCGTGGCATATTTCCCCAAGTTGATACTTATGTTTGCTTTAGATCTCTCATCGTAGATTCCCACCCTGGTCCCTTCTTCAATTTTGGATCCTTCTGTATACCAGACGATCACTTTCTTAAGATAGGCTGGTTCACCTTCGTCCACATGTCCCTATCACAAGCTACCATGAAAGGTTTTGAGAAGCAGTAATCGTGAACAAACGGAAAACACAAAATTCTTGTTTCAAATATATCAAAAGGTATGTGGTTATACAGTGTAAACTAGAATTAAGGAATAATTTAAATTTTTAATAAAAAATGATATTAGATTTTACTGAATTCATTGAAAACAATTGAAAATAACAACTAAATGAGTTTATTTCTTAATTACTCGATAGATACTGAAAAAAGTTTCAAATTAAAGTTTATTTTGTCGTTTAACTCCTTAATCATCAATTTTATAAGAAAAATAGTAGATACAAAAGTTGAAAAGCATTAAATTCTCAATGATAAAGGATCAATTCATTTTTTTCGAAAAGTAGCTATAAAAAAATATTATTTAGATTATAATTGAGTATTTACTTGTAGGTTAAAAACTGAATAATTATTATTGAAAACAACAAAGTACATTGAAAAGGAAATAAAATGAACTTTTATAATTTGTCATTATAAAAGTTACTTCATATTTTATTGCTCTGTTAAAACTTACGAAAGTATTATTTTTCTAGTAAAATTGATGATGAAGGAGTTAAACATCAAAACCATCCAAACTTTTTCAATATGGCAGTGGTCCCGGAATAGGAAGCCAGAATGATCGTTGTCACCAAAATCAAATTCTCGCAGCTATTATTATACCCAGTATATATAAATATACAAGGTATATTAAGTTTAGTTCCGACTTTGAAACGCTTGAAAATATTGATCGTAGGCATGGATTGTTGGCATATGTGTTCATAAAATAGCCTAATTCGGCCATTTTCGCATGTTCGTCCGTCCGTCCGTCTGTCTGTGAACTCGATAACTCAAGAACGAATAGAGATAACGAACTGAAATGTTTTTTATGTGTTCTAGAGCAAAAAGGCAAGGTCAAGTTCGTTAATGGGCAAAATCGTACCATGTTTGGCCAAAATAAAAAAATTTTAAAAACAACAAATATTTTTATCTTTAAAATAAACAAATTTTGTGTGAAAAATTTTCCATAAAATCAATAGTTTTCTCATAATTTGTGCTCAAAGAGCAAATGACATAGTCGAAAAAAGGCAGACATATGTTTGTGTGTTCTTGAGCAAAAAAGTAAGGTCAAGTTGGTTAATAGGCAAAATCGGAACGTCCTCCAGGGGGTATATTCCCCCCATCTTTGGAAACCGTAAGAGATTAATAGAAATTTTTTAACAAAAAATCTCCTTCTTTTTAAAATAAACAACTTTTGTTTGAAAACTTTTTCATAAATTCAAAAGTTTTCTCATAATTTGTGATGTTCCTCGGGAAGCGAATTGTTAACAATTTGAATACGCAGGATTAAATTTAATCAATGTTATACAACTCAGTATATACTGGGTATTCAAACAATTAACTCAGTTAATCATCACAATACCTGTGTCGTAGTTTACATATTAACCTTCTGTCGGGCGCATTTGATCTCAAAGTCACAGGACTGCTATTTTGTAACTTTGCCTTGACAGTGTTTCCACCTGGTATTCCCAGTAGCTGTTTCTTTCGACCTACTCTATGCGACCCTTTCATTTAGTTTCATCTTAACCTTTATTACGGAGAGTTATTCACGTTTTGTTCAGTTACGTTCATTGCGCCTAATGTCATCATATTTTTGAAGGGGATCCTATCATGGAAGATTAGGTGACTCTATCTTGGAAGATTAATATAGATATAAATGCTCTGAACACTTTTCACTATTTCTTACCTTTATTCTTTTTTACTTTTATATTGCACCCTAATATTTTTTACTTTATACGACTTTTGATAGTATGCTACAAATTTTATTGACATTTGTTCAACTAATTTTCTGACAAAAACACAGTTTTTTACAGTAGCTTTGTATTTTTTTCTTTTTTTGACACCCCAAATTATGATATACACTACTGGGAAGTTGTATAAATGAACTTAACCAGGTGTTTATTATGCTTTTTGATTGTGTGCCTATTAAGTAAACTGCGCCTGAATCTGCGCCGGAAGGTTAAAATAATGAAAAAGTTTTGGAAGAGACCATAAAAATCTTGCACACCTTGTACTGTGTTATAAATACACATTGGTAACACTACATACAATATTATTTAACCCTTTTTTTATCTGACAATTTCAGACTATGTACAATATTATGTACGTTGTTATATGCCTTGTGCATGTTCAATATATTTATTATATATTGTGTTGTGATGGCAACATATACATATGATGAAGGTACTATACACATAGTTCAGTCATCATCATCATCATCATCATCATATAAGCCAAATCAAAACTCTGGGGGATCTATTTGGTTATGTCTAGAATATTAATATGTTTTCCGATAGGATAAAAAAATTGTACGTATATGTATGAAAATTAATTTCATTTTGAAAACGTGTTCACATTGGGGAAAAGTTTTTAAATAAATTAAAAATAATAAAGTGCACATGGTAAAAAATGTTTACTGATGCCCATCGGCATTTTAATATTTTTTTTTAAGAAGTATTTTTATTAGGTTGTGCTAGTCCGTGTCGGACTATTATTACAAATATGTTACAGTTATTAGTGATTCATCAATTATTTTTTAATAATTAAGATTTTTAAATTTATAACATAATATGCATTTTTTATCACAATTGAAAAAATGGAAAACACTACCGTGTGTACCCATTACCCTGTGATGGATTACACTATGATAGTGAGACCCATAATTACTTATGGGGCAGAGGCTTGGTCTGAAAGAGGGTATAAGAAGAGGAAAATGTATCGGAAACAGAGAGTGATAATTCTTTGCCGATTATGGTCCTCTTCTGGACCAACTCAGGGATAGAACGGGAAAGAAATATAGCTCAAAGATAGTATCTGATTGGCTAGACAAACTTAACAATCTGGGCAAGAATGACGAAGTCATCATACACTGGCTACATGTGGGAATAAAGGAGAATGAGATAGTGGATGGTCTGGTGAGGAACAGAGGATTGAGAACCCTTACAGGACCGGAGCCATTCTGTGAACTGGATGATCACTTCTATCGAGAGGAGAACAGAAGGGAAAATGACACTAAGAGAGCCACACTCCGAAGGCACCTTCACGGGCTCAGGCAGACCAAGAATCTTCTCGGCAACTAAAATTGCAAAAGATACAAAACCTGCATTGGCCTGAGAAAAAATAGATTACGGCTATACACAAGGTTTCTTACGGGGCATTATAGACTCAAGTACACCTTAGGAAGCTAGGCTTGGGAAATAAGGGCAACTACAGGTTTCGTTAAGAAATGGTGGAAATTCCGGAACACATCGTAATAGACTGCGACGCTCTCATACATAATATAATAATAATAATAATAATAAAAATAATGGGGTTTAACCTCCGTTTTTGAGACACGATAGTCTATAACAGAGGCCACCCACATCATCTTTAAATTTTTATAATGTAAGTGGAGGATCAGGGATTAGAGTGCAGAGAATTGGCAGGTGTGCGGCTGCTGTCGACTTTGATAGGAACTATGCCGATATTCTTCCGGAGTTCGTGAAGGGAAATTGTACAAGCATATCCGGTTACTTTTTTCTAGTCCACAAGCCGACAGTTGAGTCAGTCAACCGCCCCATTAATGTTAGCGAATTTCTTGAAAATAGAGCTATTGGTCCCGTACCGAAGTCAAAATTTCGCAAAAATTTCTTCAAATGATGAAATTCGGTATTTGAGGCAATTTTGGTATTCAAAAGGTCAAGTTCGTCAATGGGTAAAATCGGACAAGGGGAAAGGGGGGTTTAAAGGAAGGGGAAAACAAAAAATTTGACATATCTTCCTTAATATTTGAAAAATCTAAAAATTTATAAAGAGTAAAGTTGTAGGTATTAAGTTTTATTGTAGTTTTTTTTCTTATCATATTTTCTGTTACACTAATATTTACAGAAATATTGACGGTTTAAGACTGAAAATTTAATTCCATAATATCTCTGTACATATTAAAGTTTGAGCAAAAATGATAAGGTGATGAACTGTAGCAAATTTGATTTTCTACATCTTTATTCCTTACCATTTTTCGATGGTTCTAATATTAAGAGAGATATTTTATATTTTGTGTTATCTTCTTTCTTTATAACCCCCCCCCCCATTCCCCTCGACGTATGTCATTTATTAATAAAATTGGACTTGCAAATACTAAAGTCATATACGACATTTCATTTTGATCAGACGAAAACTGTGACCGCTAGAGAATGATTTATGTATTCTATGGAAATTCGCTAAGTTGAAGCAGCTTCTGCGTAACGAATTTTTTAATTGACAAACTGCTGGTGTCGGGATTCGAACCCATAACCTCCCAGGTCCAAGTAAAAACAACGCCTTAAAAAGCGCGGCTACGTGGCTGTTCTCATACAAAATATATCAAACACGTTTAGGGGAGCTAACATCCATAGATACAATCCAGATCCTGTATGTCCTAAAAGAGACAGGGCTGAATGAGATACTTTAAGACGAGACCATTCTTCGTCAGGCACCAGATGGGGGAACACAATAGATATTATTGGTAACAGTGCAAAAACTACCCCCCATTATCATTATATCTATCTTCTGCGCAGGAGCTGCATTTACATGGCTCATAACATCATTTCTCTTTTGGAAATAGATATCTCATTAAATTTTTTGACTAAAATGTATATCATTTGTAGACTCTCTAGCGGTCACAATTTTATGATCAAGTTGATGTCTGGTATCTGATATGCTTTTGGTAAGGTCAAGTTCAATAAACAACCGAATCAACCTAAGTTATTGAGGAGGAGGGTTAGCTTATAGAAAGAAAAAAATATATTTTTTAGATGTATGCAATTTAATACAGGATTTGAAAATCATCAACTGATTTACGTCATTGTTTCCAGAAAGGTCATTTAAAAATAAACAAAATTATGTAACATGGTGATATTATGGGTATAGTATTTAACTTTTCTAATTCTAATTCTAATATAAAAATTTTTGTATATATTAGAATTACAACAAATATGGTCAAGTAATGAATTTTTTAGTAATAAAGTTTAGTGAGTCAAGTAATAAAGTTGTAGTGACTCTATTTACTACAACTTTCTTCATAATAATTTTTTACAGTTTACTAATATTAAAAGAGTAATTCAAGATTTTATTATCCCTTCCCTTCTTAACTTAGGCTTAGACTTTCAAATACAAACCGCACGTCACATACAAAATTTTATGGCAATCAACCCAAAATTAAAGATTTTATATTTCTTCGATTTTATAAGTCCCCTCTCCAATTGTCAGATTTTGTTCATAAACGAACTTGCCTGCCAAAATCAAATAGCACGTCACATACCAAATTTCATTCCGATCTATTTAAAGTTGCGGCCCCCAGAGCGCGCACAGACACGCTTTAGGAAAAACCTAAATAAAAATTGTTTTGTTCGGACAGGAATGTCTTATGGTAACCTTGATCTGGGTTTCAAGGTTATTGAAGTGTAAATTTGTTTTTCAAAAGCGAATCCATTATTTTAATCTTATAGCTGAGGAAAATAACATATGAACACTGAGCAATATAGTCTATTTTGGCAAATAATAACCCTTTTTAATTAACGGATTTTGGAAGATAGATTTTTTTATTTTTGGTCAATGGATACCACTAAATTTTTCATCATTCTTTTACATTTTAATATGTTTTTACAAAAACGATTCCTATTCATCGACCCAGACTAAAAACTTTTTATTCTTATTTATAATGGGGTTTAACCTCCGCTTCCGAGACACGACGGTCTATAACAGAGGCCACCCACATCATTATTTTTCATCCTTTATTTATTAATTTTTACATTACATTTTTATGATATGAGTGGAGGATCGGGAATTCGTATGCAGATTAGGAATTGGAAGGTGTGCGGCTGCAGCCGACTTTGATAGGAACTATGCCGATATTCATCTGGAGTTCGTGAAGGGAAACTGCAGAAAACCTTCACAAGCATAGCCGGTTACGTCGTTCTTGTCCATACGCCGACAGTTTAGTCAATCAACCGCCCCATTAATTTTTTTTTTTTTTTTAAATTGACAAACTGCCGGTGTCGGGATTCGAACCCATAACCTCCCAGGTCCAAGTAGTTATTCTTATTTGTATTATTGAAGGAGCTTATTTGTGCCAAAAAATGCAATCGGATCCTTCAAATCTATTTTTTAAGGAATTTTCAATCCGTTAATTATCGTCTATTATGTCTAAAACTTAGATAAATATATAGATATGTCTTAGGGTGTATATATATATATATATACATATATATATATATATATATATATATATATATATATATATATATATATATATATATATATATATATATATATATATATACCTATATATATATGTATATATACATGTATATATATATATTTATATATATGTATATATATGTATATATATATATATAATACATACATACATATATATATATACATATATATATATATATATATATATTCATATATATATATATATATATATATGTATGTATGTATATATATATATATATATCGACCTTACGGCCCATTGTGCTCCGCCATCTCATTCAGTCTGACGAGATTCGCTTCTCCCATATTTCGGGTATAGCCAGGAGGTTGAATATCAGGTTTAGCTGAGGGTTCTGCTCATGGATCCAGTAATGCACAAACCTTTGGATCCTGGAAAGCTTTGTGCATGCTGTTATTTGATTAACTTTTGGCCACCACACTAGAGCAGCTAAGGTTATAATTGGCCCAACTACTGTTTTGTAAAGCCATTATTTTGGATCATTTTGGGTTTTAAATCCCAGACTTTTCCACATGCTCTCTTGCAAAGCATGAGAGAAGATTTGCGCTTATTTGTAATGTATTCCATATGAGAGTTCCATGTTAGTTTTACAACATTTCTCATAAGAATTTGGTTGCCCTAATATGTAGTCTTTCAACGAAGAGGATGGGTAGTTTTATTTATCCATTTTCATGTGAATGGAATAAATGTGATTTTACCAGGGTTTATTTTTAATCCCTCGTTGATACACTATTCCTGTACAACTCTTGAAGCGATTTGCATAAGCTCCGAAATTGTGCTTTCACAGGGTCCTTAGATTGCAATTGTAATGTCATCCGCATATCCCAGCGGATCCTGCGGACATCTTTTGGTATCTCTCACAGTCAGATTTGGCAGGAAGGGAAGTTTGTATTATTCTACCTACCAGCATAGAGTATATCAACCTAAAGAAGGTATCTTCTACTCCGTGCTGACTTGCAGAGTCAATCATGGAATTATAAGAGGCATTAACAAAGGCTCCCGCAATGTTAAGAAACACGCACAAAGTGGTCTGTTTCCGTGTAAATCCCTCCTAAATCTTGTATATTAGGTTGTAGAAGGGCTTATTGACAGGATTTTCCCACTTGATACACGTGCTGGTTGGCATGAAGCGGATTTCTCGACAGTAGCCCCTAGCGTAAAGTGGTATCCTATTAGTCTTTCCATTGTCGTTAGTAGAAACGATGATAGACTAATTGGTCCAAAATCCTTTCCCGTAGAGTGATTGAGCCTCTCTGGTTTTGGTAGAAAGATCACTCTTTCTAGCTTCTATACTGTTGGGGTATAATCTGTAGCTAGGCTTGACCTGAAAATGTGACAAGGCAGAGTTAAAAGGTACTCTGATCCTATTTTAATGAGTTTATAACCCATTCGATCTTTGAGCGATTGATGGTAATCGCCGATCTTTTCCAGTCCTCGCTTGTCGCTAGAAGGTTTTGGTTAGTTTGATTTTGAGATTTCACTATTTATTGCCACTGAATCAGGAAAATGAGTCTGGATGAGTGTTTCGAGAATATCCTTCTCGGAGCAAGTGTACTTCCCATCGGGCTTACGCAGTGACCGAATGGTGTCAGCAGGTTTCCTCGCTAGAATACGATGGAGTTTTGCCCCCTCAGATGTGTTTTCAACATCTTGACAGAGTTTCCTCCACGAGTTTGTATAGATTTTTTTCAGATACCTTTTGTATTCAGTAAGAGCTTCATGGTAGTTGTCCCAGTTCCCCATTCTTTTTGCTCTGTTAAATAGATGGCGAACTTTTTGCCTTTGAATACTTAGGGCTTTATTCCACCAGCAAGGTACTTGCTGATGTCTTTTGAGACCTCCGGGCAGTTTTCTAGGAAAGAGTTAATTATTGTGGTCATAATTTTAGTGTGATCAAAATGAAATATAATATCTGATATGACTTTAGTATTTGCAAAAATTAAATTTATTAATAGCCAAAATAGAAAAATAGAAGAATGTATAACGATTATACTTTATAGTTTCTATGGAAACGACAATCAAAATTTTTTTAAATAAAATATATTTCATGTGTCAAACAAACACAAAATATTAAATATCTCTCTTAATATTAGAATAATTGAAAAATGAATAAGGAGTAAAGTTGTAGAAAATCAAGCTTGCTACAATTCATTACTTGATCATTTTTCTCAAACTCTAATGTGAACGGAGATATTTAGAATTTTAACATTCAATCTTTAGTTGTAAATATTTCTGTAAATATTAGTGTAACAGAAAAATGACAAGATACAAAATTACAGTAAAACATAGAACCTACAACTTAACTCCTGATAAATTTTTCGATTATTCAAATATTAAGGAAGATAGTCAAGTTTTGTGTTTCCCCCTCCCTCTTAACCCCCTTTTCCCCTAGTCCGATTTTACCCATTAACGAACTTGACCTTTAGAATACCAAAAGCGCCTCAAATACCTAATTTCATTCCAATCGGAATAAAACTGTGACCACTAGAGAGTCCACAGACATTTTAAACAGTCTTTAATTGTAAATATTTCTGTAAATATTAGTGTATCAGAAAAATGATAAGAAACAAAATTACAGTAAACCTTAGTACCTACAACTTAAATAAATTTTTCGATTTATCCAGTATTAAGGGAGATAGTAAAATTTTGTGTTTTTCCCTCCCTCTAAACCCCCTTTCCCTCGTCCGATTTTATTCATTATATATATACATATATACAAATTTTAGCGATAGTGATTTTTAACATCTAATAGGTAGGATCGATGGACATTTGAAGAAATTTTTACGAAATTCCAACATTGGTGCAAAAACAATAGCTGCATTTCCTTTGGAGGAAATTCGCTAAAACAAAGATTATCTCAAACAGTAGAAAACTAGGCCTGTAGTAAGTTATTCAGGATTGGTTATACTAATACAAGGTGAAAATAAAAGTATGCAAATAAAAAAACCTTCCCGGCACTAAATTGCTATTTCGGCACTCATTTTCAAAATTCATCATACGATCAGCTTACTTATATACATTGCGACAAAAGTAGCATTTTTCCCAAATTTTATAGCTGATTTGTCTTTTGACAGCTGATTGTTGAAAGTTGATTATACTAACATTGGTAGAACATTGATCTAGAATGCCAGTGGTCGTGAATTCGATCGCAATTCCTAGATGTGTATGGTTTTTCATGTCAAGCATTTTAGGTCAAAGAATGTTATTAATGTTCAAGCATTACTTAAATTTCGAATTAAGTAAACGCTAGTCACTTCCGTTGGTATAATATAACCGAAAGGCAACCATACTAACAATGGATATAAATAGACGCTAATTAACAAAAAATTAAAAATTTGTTAATTGTAAATAAACAAAATAAATATTATAACGACACCAATAAGATAGTGGAATATCAGATGCAATGCACTACCATAACATGTGAGGTAGCTCAGTTGGTAGAGCATTGATCTAAAATGCCAGAGGTTGTGGACTCGATCCCGATGTCCAGATATGTATGATTTTTTCTGTCAAGCATTTGGTGTCAAAGAATGATACGAACAAACTTTTATTTCAAACATTTCCCCAAAAAAGCAATAAATAAACCATATATAATTTAACTACAAAATTTTGAAAAAAGAACGTTACTTTTGTGGCTTATTTTTAATTAGAAATTATCAATTAATCAGAATAAATGTTAGGTTTCCAACCGATAAAACATTTAGCTATGATGAAAATTTACTTTCGAAATATTATTTGTCACATTTTAACTAAATAAAATTCGTTAATAAGAGCTGCGTATCGCATCGAGTTTTCTCATTGAAAATAATCATAAGGAATATGATATGAAGTTAATATGGTAACAACTGAATATAGCAAACTGTCAATCTGTGTAGACGTGATTTAGAAGAGCTGCTAAAAATTGTTATAAAATTGTAGTAAAAAGTGGAATCGTGCAAAGCAAATATAATAACAAGTGTTTCTAGAAATATTTTCTTGTGATATTAACTGTGTAGTTAAATTTAAAGTGAAAAATCTTAAAAAAAAAAAACTTCAAAACATTTGAAACAATAAAATAAGGTTATTTTATCCCATTTTAATATTATTCACAATAATAGAATATTAAACACATAAAATCCTCACAGTTTTTGTATTAATTGCAAGTAATTTGATGGTCGAGTGGTTATGATATCGGACTTCAAAACAAACAGTAACAATTAAGTTGAGTTCGATACCGAGCAAAGGCATCTAAAATTTTTTTTAAACTTTTTTTGTTTATCTTTAATTGAATAATTTTGCAATTGGTTTATTTTTGTCTTGTTGTCTTGCTATTCACAAAGTGTTTGTGAAGTTTGTGACGTATCTTAGTGTTAAAAAAAAACAGAACAACATTAGTATTAATTGTAATTAGAAGAATGGATATGGAAAAATTAGTAATAATCCTGCAAGAAATTAAGCAAGAGATGAAAGACGAAATTAAGAACTTGAATGAAAAACTTGATCGAAAGCTACAAATAGTGGGTGACGAGTATAGTGCAGTAATGAGTAAACTAAAAATACAAGAAGAAAAAAACAAATTCATAGAAAAAGAACTTTTAAAAAATAATATAATAATACATGGGATTAAACAGCATGAAAAGAACTATTATGAACTGGAAGAAACAGTAGTTCGTCTATTTAGAGAAAGATTAATGCTGGATTTTTCAGTGGAAGACATAGATTTTATTCATAGAATTGGTTCAAAAAACAAAAATAATAGGCCTATTGTAGTTCGTTTGTTAGCATTTCGCAAAAAAATTTTGATAATGCAAAACAAGAAGAGGCTTAATAACAGCGAAATTTATATCACAGAGGATCTCCCAGAACATGTAAGGCAAACTAGAAAAACAATGATGCCTTTTTTGAACAAATTCAGAGAAGAGGGTAAAAAAGTATTTTTTAGGCAAGATGAATTAGTAGTTGATGGAAAAGTTTTTCGAATCAACTCACAAATAGAGAATAGAAATACCGAACAAATTCTGGAACAAAATGGTACAAAAGAAGTTAGACATTTCAAAGAACAAGAGCCAAATACAGAAACGAAACAAGAGGTATCAAGCATTGGGACTAAAAACAAGCGACAAGATAGTAACGAAGAAGATGAACAGGGAACAACAGAACTGGGAACAACAACGGCGACAGAAAACAAAATTGTACAGAAGAATAAGCAAACAAAGAAAGATAACGAAACTCGAGAAAATCGGCTAATAAGCTCTTTTTTGGTACGAAAAGTATCTACGTCCGACATAGAACCGTTTCGCAAGGACATTCAGAAGACGAAGATATAAGCCAAGCAGCGTCAAACAGATTGACAAAACCGGTGACAATTGGAAATGAATCAAGGATAACGAATACTGGAAACAAAAATCGAACAAACAAATCAGATTATGTACAGAAAATCGAGTCGGTAGGAAATGGCAAACTGCCGACTAAATCTGCTCAGGAAAACTATGCTTTTTTACTAAATACTGAAACTAAAAATGAAAACATTGATATGAACGTTAATAAAAATAATACAAACAAGAAAATCAAAAAATCAAAAACTTATAAAGAAATCAATATCGGAACATGGAACGTTAGAACATTATACCAACCAGGAAAGCTCCAAAATGTGATCAGAGAGATGAACAAAATGAAAATTGATATTCTAGGAATAGCCGAAGCGAGGTTAACAGGAATTGGGAAATTCGAGTCAGAAAACTATTGTATTCTTTATTCGGGAGGGGAGACACATGATTATGGTGTTGGTTTTATCTTTAACCAGAAAATGATTAAAAAGATAAAGGACTATTGGTTGATATCCGATAGAGTATTAGCGGTGAAAATAAAGACAACACCGTATGATTTGGTCATAATCCAAGTGTATGCTCCGACATCAGACAGTGATGAATTGCACCTCGGCCAATTTTATGAACAACTAGAAATAGCATATAACGTCGTTAAGTCGCAGGATATTGTGGTAGTAATGGGGGACTTGAATGCTAAAGTAGGAAATATGAGAGATGGGCAAACTGTGGGACCTTTTGGGTTAGGAAAGCAAAATGAAAGAGGGCAACGGTGGATTGAATGGTGCAAAATGAAAAACCATACGATATGCAATACGTGGTTTAAGAACAGGCACAGCAGACTATGGACTTGGATTAGTCCCACAGGAACAGTTAAGAACCAAATAGACTATATAACCATAAACGATAGATATAAAAACTTAATTAAAAACGCGAGAGCGTATCCAAATGTTGACTGTGGTAGCGACCATAACTTGGTAATGGCCAAATTAAAAGTAGGTTTTAAAACAAAGAAAAATAATAATGGAACGAATAAAATAAATCATCGCAAAAAATTAAATAAAGAAGACCAAGATTTACTTACCTCCCAAGTAAAAGTAAATATAGGACAATGGCAGGAAAACGTCAATGTGAAACAAAAATGGCTATGCTTGAAGCAAGCAATACATAAATCTGTTATGCAGTTAAAAACAAAGGAAGACGTAATTGAAAAGAAAACTAATTGGATGACAGATGAAATAATTGACTTAATGGAGCAGAGGAGAAGGCTCAAAAACGTCGATAGATATGAATACCTACAGCTAGACAAGCAGATTAAGAAACTATGTAGGATAGAAAAGAATAAATGGCTGGGAAAGGTTTGTGATGAGCTGAGTACAACAATTAATTACGACCCAAAAGGACAATTTATAGTTCTGAAAATGATATGTGGGAACCATGCATCAAAACAGACAATAACAGGAGCAATAAAAAGTAAAGGTGGAAAATTGCTGATGGATAAAGAAGAAATACAGGACAGATGGGTCGAATATATTGAAGAGTTATACAACGACCAGGAAAGAGGGGAAGAAATTGTGATCAACGTAAACTTTGGAAACACAATTCTAAAAGATGAAGTAACCGAGGCTATCAGAAAACTGAAAGACAATAAAGCCGTAGGCACAGATGGCATATCAACAGAAATGTTAAAGTGCTTCGATGAAGAGCTGACTGGGAAAATGCTTCAGATACTGAATGATATCTATGAAACAGGCGATATACCAGAAGACTTTCTAACTTCAGCGTTCATTACCATTCCAAAACAAAATAAAGCGGTCGAATGCGAAAAATTCAGAACAATCAGCATAATTAACCATACGATGAAAATTCTTACTAATATAATCATGAATAGAATAAATCGGAAAATATCGGAAAAGATCAGCGAAGAACAGATGGGATTTGTTAAAGGAAAAGGGACTAGAAATGCATTATTCATCTTAAGGCAAATTACGGAGAGGGGCTTGGAAATGCAAAAAGACATCTTTCTATGCTTCCTGGACTATACCAAAGCCTTCGACAACGTGAAGCATGAAAAACTTATTGAAGTGCTCAAGAACACAAACATAGACGACAAAGACCTAAGGATCATTGTGAAAATGTACTGGGCCCAAGTAGCGAAAATGAAGAGCAACAATGGTATGTCGAAGGAAATCAATATAAAAAAAGGAGTGAGGCAAGGATGTATATTATCGCCAGCTCTATTCAATATATACACCGAAGAAATTTTTGATAATATCAAGAACATTGAAGGTATCACAATAGGGGGGAAAAATATCAACAATATTAGGTATGCCGACGATACAGTTCTTATCGCAGACAGCGAAGAAAAAATGCAGTATTTACTGGATAATTTGCAGGAAGCCAACAAAAAATGGGGTATGGAAATAAACCCAAGGAAGACGGTGGGAATGGTCATTTCAAAGAACAAAATAGAAACCTCATTAAAACTGAATGACCAAAATATTAAAATAAGTGATAAACATGTATACCTCGGGTCCTTAATAACTAATGACGGAAAGTGTATTCAGGAAATAAACAGACGTATTACCCTTGCCAAAGTAACATTTAATAAATTAAAAAAAGTTCTTTTCAATAAATCAGTGACATTAGACATTAAACATAAACTTTTAAAGACTTGTGTGTGGTCGGTTCTAACATACGGATGTGAAACTTGGACTATATGCGAAAGTATAGCTAAAAAAATCGAAGCTTGCGAAGTGTGGTTTTGGAGAAGAATCTTCAAAATTAGTTGGAAAGATTTTGTTTCAAACAATAAAGTGTGGAAAAAGGCAGGAATAGATAAATGCGTAATAAAATGGATTCGAAAAAGGCAACTGGAATTTCTTGGTCACATCATCCGAATGCAAAAGCTAGAACACCTTTCTTTAACAGGGAAAATGGTTGGAAAAAGAGGAAGAGGTCGAAAAAGAATAAAATTTTTGAACAGCATTTTGCCAATTACAAAACTTCAAACCACCACAGATCTTATTCATAAAGCCCAGGACAGAGCATCCTGGAAAAGCATAGTTGTCAAAGTCTGGAATCAGACATGACACAATATATATATGGTAACATTAATGATATCAATTAGTATTAAGTAATACAAAATTAAGCTTAATATATCTTATATACACATTCCTTACTTCAAAAAGGAGGATGGTTCTTAATTCGTCTGTGTTTTTTTTTTTTTTTATGTGTGACCTCAGAACTCCGTCATTTATGAACCGATTTTGAATTTTTTTTTGTTTTAATGGGTTGGGTTTCCCATTGGTCCCATTGGCACCAAATCGCATTCTGATGGAATCCTCGGGAAATCGAGGAAAATCCTCATTTTATATGTGATAACCGATTTCTGCGAAATTTTTTTTTTTTTTTTTAAAGGGTATACTCATTTATAATGGGAAAATAAGAAATTTTTTTTAAAAACCGACTTCAAAAAAATTTTTTACAAAAAAAAACCGACCCCAAAAAAAAAAACAAAATGCATGTAAAAAAAACTGAAAATCTGTTATACAAAAATTCACTAAAAGTTAAAAAAAAAAAAAAAAAAACGGGTAAAAATTAGTAGGTCGTTTAGTAAGTCTACCCATATTTAGACAAATAAAATCAGATATAGAACTTCAAAGTCACTAAAAAGCGAGAAATAAACCATATTTTGACAAAATGGAAACTCGACTTCAAAAATCAAATTTTCTATAACAAACATTCTATAACAAACAATGCACTAGAAAGTAAAAAAATAATTGCATATTCTTGTGCCAATTTTAGTTCACCTAAGCAAAAAATTTTAAATATATATGTACAATTATTGTTATTTTTGGAGGCGGTGTCCAAAAGTTATGTGAATTTCTCTATGCTGACACCGCCTCCAAAAATAACAATAATTGTACATACATATTTAAAACTTTTTGCTTAGGTGAACTGAAATTGGCACAAGAATATGCAAATATTTTTTTTACTTTTTAGTGCATTTTTTGTTATAGAATATTTGATTTTTGAAGTCGGGTTTCCATTTTGTCAAAATAGGTTTTATAAATATACACTTTTACCTGTATGAACAATAGAAAATCAGTTTTTGGACAGCTTACAATTTTCCAATATGCTTAAAAAAACCTGTAGTAGCATTCAAGAATATAATATTAGTCTAAAAATTTCTCTATATATTCTGTTATACAAAACAATAGAAATTTAAAAATACATAAAAGAATATGAATGGAAAATAAATATTGCAGTTAGTTTTAACTAAACTTTCGTATGTGTGAGTATGCATCATGCAGTGTGTTTCCTAATAATTTACATATTTGTTTAAAACTGGCGTCGAATTATAGTAAAAACAAAACTGAATGCTCACACATTTTATCAAAACATATACACAAATATAAATTGTAAGTATTAAATTTTATTTTACACTATTTTTGTATGTTATCATAAAATAAAAGTATCATTTAAAAAAATATTTTTTAGTATTCGTACAACACCCCGAGTTAAGTTATAGGTCTATTATTGTGATCTGTTGTATATAAATAAAATATATATTTTACAGTTTACACTTTACACAAGCATGTTACAAAGTTTTTTTTTAAATAGTCACAATATTTCTTTTAAAGAGGGCATTAAAAGTGCGAAATAAAATACTTTTACCTACTTTTTTATTACATTGAATCCCATTTCTAAATCTACTTAATGTTTATGTGGATGAAAATGAGATAGATATAGGTATAATTGTGTCTATATTTTTATTGTTGTACATTAAAAGTACCTACAAGGTGATTCAATTATTAAAATTGACCGTTTCTAGTAAAAAATTGAGGAAAACTCTCTATTAGCAGTGTATAGAGTAAATTGCGTTGATGATTGCACACTGATTACTATATCACTGAATACCACTAACTACTACATCTAGTCGCTCTCCGCGTCTGTCTGTTTATACGCTAGCTCCTTCTAAACCACGCAACGGATTTTGAAACGGTTATCACTATCATGAAGATAATTTTTTCCGGAAGGTTCATATGTATAGTATATCCTAATTAAAATTTCCGTGCGAAGCCGGATTGCTAGTACTGTATATTTAAATTAACTAAAATACTTAATTTGTTATTTGTTAGAGGTCCAAAGAGACTAAATTACTCTTTGGACCTCTACCTATGATAAAATAATTTTTTTAATCTTATCAACTTGATATTGGATTCATTATACTCCAGTAAATCAGTTTCGTGAATAGTTTTTACAAAAGTCTTCGTTTACGAAACAATCCAATTATTGGCCTTTATGAAGCTATTGAGGTTGAAATAACTCATACAATATTAAATATTCATTGCCTCAAATTCTGTTTGAATGAAGATGTTAATTTATTTCTGAAAATTATGAAAGGACAATTTCATTTAAGTTTTTCTAAAGGAATTTAGTAATTCAATATACTACCTTAGGTAGATTGTAGAGGCTGCCATGGACTGGCTACACTTCGACCATAAGGTCCATTGTGATGTCTAAGGATGTGAGTTTGTGAGTGTAGTTGAAGGAATTTTTGTGTATAGACTAAGAATTGGTACGATATGCGGCTGCAGCCGACTATGATAGGAAATATGCCGATATTCATCTGAAACAAAGCCGGTTCTTGTCCATACGCCGACAGTTTAGTTAATTAATCGCCTTGTTTTTCCTAATAATTGACAAACTTCCGATGTCGGGATTCGAACCCATAGCCTCCCTGTTTCCAAGTAGGCATACTGCGCACACATAACGTCTTAGACCGCTCGGCCACTTGGACTGGTTCAATACCTCCTGAGTTGAAGGTTTAAAAAATTTCTAAATTATGATTATTAATAGTGTTGACAGCAATTTTCAGCCAATAATAAACGAGATGTCTATTTTGTTTTTATTAAAATGTATGTTATGCTTAAGTTTTTTAAACACAGTTCGTTAAATTTTTTAACCCCTTTTAGATGTGGTATTCCACTAATATTTTTTAGCTATTAGAAATTTTTATTTCTTTAATTTATAAAAACTTGCTATTCGTTCAAGAGTTATAGAGCCTTATTTAATGCGGTCACCAGATGTCGTTTTCGTCTCGCATCCACACTAGTCAGTTTGAATTTTTCAAGTTATTTGCAGTTTTCGATATTTTCTGTTTATATCAAAGTTCATTCGTTATTATGTCCATATGATTTGTTTTATAAACAAATGAATTAATAAGTTGAAAAAAGCAGCTATCTGCCAAATTGATTTAGAATAATACTCTTTTTGTCCGGTATTTCTCATTGAACGCCTATCCCTGCAAATGTATTTTTGTAAACGAGTGAAATAATTGCAATCCAGGAACTCTGTGAAGGCACAATCCCCGAGTTTATGCAAAACGCTCTAACATTCGAACAGGAATGGTGTTTTAATCAGGGATCGAAAATAAATCCTTTTAAGACCGCAGTAATTCCATTCACACGGAAAAGGAAGATGGATAACATGAAACCACCTATCTTCTTCGGTGAAAGACTACAGATCACAAGGGAAGCCAAGTTCTTAGGAGTAACGTTGGACTCTAAACTAACATGGAACCCTCATCTGGATTACATAACAAATAAGAGCAAATCTTCTCTCATGCTTTGCAAGAGGGTATGTGAAAAAGTATAGGGTCTAAAACCCAAAATGATACACTGGCTTTACACAGCAGTAGTTACGCCCATTATAACCTATGCTGGTCTAGTATGGTGGCCAAAAGTTAACCAGATAACAGCATGCAAGAAGCTATCCAGGATCCAAAGATTGGCCTGTTTGTGCATCACTAGATTCATGAGCAGTATACCTACAGCTGTCATGGAAGTCATACTGGGGCTGCTTCCGCTAAGCTTTGTAATAATAGCTCAAGCGAATCCAGCTATAGACTGTCTTGTAATAATAACTGGATTAATAAAAATCATGTTGGACATGCAAGGATCGTGGAAACATCAATTATTTCAGACCTCGCCTTTGAAATTGGCACAGATATACTTCCCAAGACATACTCCTCCTCAAAACATTTCACTGTAGCCTGTGATAGGGCCATGTGGTCGGTAGAAGAACCACCCTATCTCAAGAAAGGAATTGTCTAGTATACAGACGAACCCAAAGCAGAAGTCTACACCATTCTGGCTGGCGTCCGTGAGAACCTACGTAGAGGCTACATAAACCAGAACGTATGTATTCTTTCTGACAGTCAAGCTGCTTAAAAAGTCTTGTCTGGAACTGAAGAACTGAAGAGTAGTCAAAGATTGTCTGGAGGAACTTCTGAAACTGGCAAAACGGAACAATGTTAAATTGATCTGGGTGCCGGTAAGGATTGCATGTGAGAACAGGTGATCAACGAGTGGTCAAATGCTAAACACCGTGATCACTAGCAAAAAGTACCGCGGCAAGAGCTCTGGAAGGTACTAATTCAGAGTACAATAAAGAGACTATCCCTCGATGCACTGAAGCTGAACAAGATGCAACTGCGGAAGCATCTACACACAATTATTACAGATCACAAGGGAAGCCAAATTCTTGGGAGTAATGCTGGACTAAACTAACATGGAACCCTCATCTGGAATATATAACAAATAAGAGAAAATCTTCTCTCATGCTTTGCAAGAGAGCATGTGGAAAAGTCTGGGGTCTAAAACCCAAAATGATCCACTGGCTCTACACAACAGTAGTCAGGCTGCTTTAGTGTGGTGGCCAAAAGTTAAGCAGATTACTGCGTGCATAAAGCTGTCCAGCATCCAGAGACTGGCCTGCTTGTGCATCACTGGATCCATGAGCAGTACACCTACAGCTGCCATGGAAGTCATACTGGGGCTGCCTCCGCTAAGCATTGTAGTAACAGCTAAAGCGAGATCCAGCGCCTATAGATTGTCTTGCAATAACAACTGGATTAATAAAAATCAGGTTGGACATGCAAGTATCGCGGGAACATCAATTATCTCAGACCCCGTCTTTGAAATGGGCACAGATATACTTCCCAAGACATACTCCTTCTCAAAACCTTTCACTGTAGTATGTGATAGGGCCATGTGGTCGGAAGGAGAACCATTCTACCTCAGGAAAGGAATCGTCTGGTATACAGACGGATCCAAAACTGAAGAAGGGACCGGGGCGGGAATCTACGGTGAGAGACCAAAAGCAAACATAAGCCTCAACTTGGGGAAATATGCTACGGTCTTCCAAGCAGAAGTCTACGCCATACTGGCTTGCGTCCGTGAGAACCTACGTAGAGGCTACATAAACCAGAACGTATGTTTTCTGTCGGACAGTCAAGCTGCTTTAAAAGCCTTGTCTGGAACTGAGGTCACCTCAAGGGTAGTCAAGGATTGTCTGGAGGAACTTCTGAAACTGGCAAAACGGAACAATGTTAAATTGATCTGGATGCCAGGTCACAGTGGTTTCGAAGGAAACGAAAAAGCGGATACCTTAGCAGAGAAGGGAGTCGGAATGCCTTTCATAGGCCCAGAGCCTATTTTAGGAATTCCAAAGACTGCATGTAAACAAGTGATCAACGAGTGGTCAAATGCTAAACATCGTGATCACTGGGAAAAAGTACCGCGGCAAGAGCTCGGGAAGGTACTGCTTCAGAGTGCAACAAATAGGGTATCTCTCGATGCACTGAGGCTGAACATGATGCAGCTGCGGAGGGTTACGGGGTTCATTACTGGGCATTATCCCATGCGGAAGCATCTGCACACAATAGGACTCCATAACGGCTCCATTGTGTGCAGATTGTGTGGCGAGGAGGAAGAAACATCCAGCCACATAATCTTTGACTGCGAACCTCTGGGTTACAGCAGATACAGGATATTCGGTGCATCTCACCCCGAATATATGAACCTTCAGGAAGACCTAATAAGCAAGCTCCAGGCTATTGCCAACATATGGGAGAAGCGAGTCTCGTCAGACTGAGTTAGGAGGGGGAGCACAATGGACCATAGGGTCGAAGTGTAATAATTTTTACCCCGATATCAATCAATCAATCAATCAATCTACACACAATGAGACTTCATAACGGGTTCATTGTGTGCAGACTGTGTGGCGAGGAGGACATTATATTTGACTGCGAACCTCTAGGTTACAGCAGATACAGGATATTCGGTGCATCTCATCTCGAATTTATTAACCTTCGGGAGGACCTGATAAGCAAGCTCCAGGCAATTACCAACATATGGGAGAAGCGAATCTCGTCAAACTGAAGTAGAAGGGGAGCACAATGGACCATAAGGTCGAAGTTTAGTAGTTATTGGACCGCAAGATAAATCATTCAATCAATCAACGAGTGAAATACTTATATTATTATGTATAATACCAGTGATTAATCAACACATACCTGTGATTACTTGCACCAATAAAAATTAAAACACATTTCAACGCGTCTATCCCAATTTAATGTGAAGAAGGTTGAAAGTAACTGAGTCAAATTTTCACGGTAAGAGTTAAGTCGGGTAACGAGGCTATTCATTTGACATGTTTTTGAAAGATGATACACTTTAAAATGTATATTTGAAGAGCAGCAATTAGAAAAAATTAGAAACTAAATCTAAATTTTCTTCACGAAATATGGAAAATTCAGGAAAGTTTCTAATGATAAATGACGCCATTCGTTGGATTATTTCAGGCAGTTTTAGATGAAACTTATATAGCCGACAATTTAACGACATTTATATCGTAAGAACGCCAGTTAGAATAGTATAATTTTTACTTGTGTTTACGTTGCTAATATGTGCATTCCAAAGTGTAACTTTCTCCAATCACTCTGTAAATCTTCTACTTTTAAGTCTTGCGTCTTTTGACAATGTTTGTTAATAATAAGTGCCCTTTTTTAATTTAAATAAACTGCTATATTAAAAATGATGATAAAAATGCTTAGAAAGTATGAGGACAGAGATAATAAATGAGAGATTTATGCAAATTGTATAAACCCGAATGATTATTTACAAAATTTTGAATATATCGTGTTTCGGTGGCATTTTTTGTTCACTGTTTACATGAATTATAAAATTTTGTTGTTTTGTATATAGAAAATGAGACTATACTCATAAAAGAAATAAGGATCCACTGCCAGACAGAAATTTTAGTCAAAGTCTTGAGTAAGAGTGGTTTTGGGAAGAAGTATCTATTAAAAGAATGTAATAATGTTGTAGTACAAAATTATTAAAAAAGGTAGTTTTTAATATATTTCACTAAATAATAATAAATATATTTCAATAAATAATTGCGTATTCTTGTGTCAATTTTAGTTCACATAAGCAAAAATTTTTAAATATATGTGTAGACTGCTTAAAAGACAATCAAATTATTAACATAATATAATGTACAATTATTGTTATTTTTTGAGTCGGTGTCAGCCAAGAGAAATTGAAAAAATAGTCTTTTTTTTTCAAAAAAATATTGTATTTATTTAAACTTTAATGTTTCACATAAAATTTATCCTTCACATAAAATTTGGACACCGACTCCAAAAATAACAATAATTGTACATTATATTATCCTAATAATTTGATTGTCTTTTAAGCAGTCTACACATATATTTAAAAATTTTTGCTTAGATGAACTAAAATTGACATTAAAATACGCAATTGTTTTTTTAGTGCATTTTTGGTTTTAGAATATTTGATTTTTGAAGTTGTCCATTTTGTCAAAATTTTTTTTCATTTCTCGCTTTTTAGTGTTTTTGAAGTTCTTTAACTGATTTTATTTGTCTGAATATGGGTAGACCTACTAAACGACCTAATAATTTTAGTACATTTTTTTTATCCGTTTTTTTTATAATTTTAAGTGCAATTTTTCATAACAGATTTTCAGTTTTTTTACATGCATTTTGTTTTTTTTGAAAAAATTTTTTTTTGGAGTCGGTTTTAAAAAAAGTTTCTTATTTTTCCATTATGAATGAGTATACCTTTTCAAACAAACAAAATTTTCGCAGAAATCGGTGATCACATATAAAATGAGGATTTTATATGTGTGGGATCCCCTCATCAGAATGCGATTTGGTGACAATGGGACCAATCGGAAATCAAACCCTTTAAAACAATTAATTAAACAATTATAAAAAAATTCAAAATCGGTTCATAAATGGCGGAGGTCTTAGGTAACACACATAAAAAAAAATACAGACAAATTGAGAACCATCCTCGTTTTTGAAGTCGGGTTAAAAAAGGATAAAATCATTTTCATCATTTTTTCTGATGAAGAAACTGTATTTCTGAAACTATAGCCATAAAATACAGTTTCTTTACGACCCATTAATGCAAATGTATTTTATATTTACATTTAAAATAGCCCAAGGAGGTCTTTAAAATTTATAGAATGTCCCTAGATTATCTCATATACATGTATTATATAAATTAAATTGCAAAAAAACATAAAGCAATCACTTAGATTATAATAGTAATCTATATAGGTACTCTCGAAATATTAATCAAAAATGCTGAATTTAAATCTTGAATAGATTTTATTGCTGTTCTGAAATTTACTAGATCACTAAAGAAAGTTTCAAAGAGCTTAAAAAGCCATTGTAACTAAGTAATGTGTACAGAATACCTTTTGACATATATGTTACTACGTATCAAAACAGATCTACATTACAACGTATGTTTAGAAAATTCATTTATAACTTTCTTTATAAAGAAAAAATACCAAACGTAAATTGTTCGAAAATATTATGAAAAAAACTATTCACTTCCTACGACATAAATTTTATTTCACTCAATAAATCTCTTAAAACTTTTTTAACAAATTGCCTGTATAATATGAAGCTAATTCAATGTAATATTTAAAAATCATTTTAGGTTGCAATCAGTTTTAGTCTACAAGCAGGTTGCAACCAAAATGAATCTACTGTCCCCCCATGGACAAGACTGGTTTTGGACCAGTTGATTTTAGCTATTGGGTTATTTATTAGTTTCTGAAAAAATGTTTCGAACAAAAAAAGGAACTTGTTTTGTCTTTAAAAACATTTTTTTTCGTTTAGCGTTTCAAAGATGAATATTTCTCCTCCTGGTGGGGGAAAGCTCTATCCGATTTCGACTTTACTTTGGAGCTCTAGAACACACATACAAAATTTCAGTTTGTTATCTCTTTTCGTTTTTGAGTTATCCTGTCTACGAATAGACAGCCGATAGACAGACAGGCGGATATGCGGAAGTGTATCAATACTAAAAACTTCGTCTGTGATTAATATTTTCAACCAGTACAAAGTCGAGACTTAACTCATAATACCTTTGTATATATTATATACACCGGGTATAAAAAAGTTTATAAATATATAATTAAAAAATAAAAGTTAATAATTAAAATAAAGTTAAACAAAATTAAATTAATTTAATTTAACTGAAATTTTTCTTTGTTTGTGTAACTTAAAACAGCAACCACGGGGAACAGTTGCGTGCCACGGATTTGAATCTGAATGTAAACTAGCCATATTTCAATCGACTCTTGTGCTGATCCCCACTAGATTATGTTACAGTCCCATAACGGTCGTACCGTGTATACTTGACCGAAGAAAATTAAATTGATTTTATCATGGTATTTGGTCTAGGAAATTTTTAGTAAACGTTTTTTTCTTTATAAGGTAAAGAAGTTGTAATTTGAAAATAAAAGAAAGATAAAAACAACCAGACAATTGACTAAAATAATTTAACAAAGGACAGAACTAATATTGCTCTGTTTGGTTTAGATCAGCCCAAATAAAGTAAGTTTACAGTAAACATTGTGTTTTTTTCATTGTTTTAGGGATTGTTCATGGTGTTGATTTCATAAGTACAATATAAACAAGTATAAACAACAACAAAGTAATTTAACTGCTTACTACATGATGTATACAGAGTTTATTATCGTAGCGTGAACTGTTTATTTTAGTTTTTAAGTTAAAATTGTGGTAAATCTAAGTGAGATGGATTGAGGCAGGATTTGCTCCTTACATGTCTCCGGGTACTGACGGCATTTTCTCAGCACTGCTACAACAGGGCTTGGATATATTTGTTGGAAGGCTCAAGGAGATTTTTAAAACGTCCTTAGCTTTGGGCTTTATACCCAGGAAATGGTAAGAATACCTAAACCTGAACGCCCAAGCTATGGCGACGCAAAATACTTCAGACCGATAAGCCTGATGTCATTCTTGCTCAAAACTCTTGAGCGGCTAATAGGCAGACATATTCGAGATACATGTCTTGAAGAGATACACTATCAGAGCGCCAGTTTGCTTACCAAGCCAGCCATTCAGTTTATGCTGCACTTCATCGACTAGTAGGGTCGAACGAAGGGGTGCTCTCAGAAATGGCAATGGACTTAGGAGTCTTCCTTGATATCGAGGGACCTTTCAATAATTAACTGTGCGCGGGGTAGAGGACATCTTGGTACCACAACTTTAGGGGGACAATCAGTTGAAGGTTTTGTGGGTAGAGGGTGTATGCAGCGTGGAGTTCTTTCGCCATCACTTTGGTGCCTCGTCGTGGATAGCTTTCTAACCGGTCTCAAAGAATTAGGGATATATGCTCAAGGTTACGTTGATGACATATCGATACTTGAACATATCTATAAAGACAGGAACGAAGGCACCAAGTCTATGATTTGATGCAACAAGCGCTCTCTTATTTGGAACGTTGGTGTATTGACAAAAAACTCTGTCAAACCGGAAAAAACGGGTAGTGTACTGTTCAAATTACGCAAACCAGAATGAATAAGAATCTAGGAGTCATCCTGGATGCATAAATTTAACTGGGGTGATCATTTGGATTGGAGACTAATCAAGGCAAATAGTGTCTTCTGGATGTGCAAGAGAACATTTGAACAGTTTTGAGCACTCCAACCTCACATTGTGTACTGGCTATTTACAATGATCGTAAAACCCATGCTCATATTTAGGTGTGTAGTATCGTGGACAAAAACCTCTCTGGCCATAGCCAGGAGATAATTGGACCACCTGGTCAAAGTTGTATGCCTTAGTGTCACTAGTATGCCTTAGTGTCCTTCTCAGTATTCCGCCGATTCATTTAATGATTAGTGGAGGTCATGACAGCTGCCTACCAACTTAGGAGTTGGAGATAGTGGTACTGTAGGTCAAACACAGGTCATGCGAGTGTAATGAACAGGTTGGAGACTGTGACCCCACTTGTGAAAAATGGCACAGGACTTTTCACACCCTCCGGGACCATATCTTTATACGGATGGATCAAGGGCCGGGGATCTATCTGATGCGGGGGTTTTTGAACCTAGAATAAAGGATTCGATTCCTCTTGGTCAATATGCGAAAGTTTTATAATCAGAAATCTGCGCCATGCTGAGAAGTGCCCAGATTTGTAACACGAAAGGTAACAATGGGCCACACATCAGCATCTTCTCAGATAGTCAGGCCGCACTTCGGGCCCATGAGGCGTCAAGATTCCAATCGAGGATAGTCTACGAATACTTCGAAAGGAGACTAATCAAGGCAAATAGTGTCTTCTGGATGTGCAAGAGAACATTTGAACAGTTTTGAGCACTCCAACCTCACATTGTGTACTGGCTATTTACAATGATCGTAAAACCCATGCTCATATTTAGGTGTGTAGTATCGTGGACAAAAACCTCTCTGGCCATAGCCAGGAGATAATTGGACCACCTGGTCAGAGTTGTATGCCTTAGTGTCACTAGTATGCCTTAGTGTCCTTCTCAGTATTCCGCCGATTCATTTAATGATTAGTGGAGGTCATGACAGCTGCCTACCAACTTAGGAGTTGGAGATAGTGGTACTGTAGGTCAAACACAGGTCATGCGAGTGTAATGAACAGGTTGGAGACTGTGACCCCACTTGTGAAAAATGGCACAGGACTTTTCACACCCTCCGGGACCATATCTTTATACGGATGGATCAAGGGCCGGGGATCTATCTGATGCGGGGGTTTTTGAACCTAGAATAAAGGATTCGATTCCTCTTGGTCAATATGCGAAAGTTTTATAATCAGAAATCTGCGCCATGCTGAGAGGTGCCCAGATTTGTAACACGAAAGGTAACAATGGGCCACACATCAGCATCTTCTCAGATAGTCAGGCCGCACTTCGGGCCCATGAGGCGTCAAGATTCCAATCGAGGATAGTCTACGAATACTTCGAGGAACTGAATCGCCTGGCAATGCGTACCACAGTCAGACTGATCTGAGTAATGGGTCACTCGGGCGTTAGAAGGAACGAAGCATGCGGAATCGTTGGCATAAGAGGGGTCATCTTAAACGCCCCTTTCACCTGAGCCTGTCATTCCCATAGCAAGATGCTCCGTAACTTGCCGAATCTAGGAGTGACTACGACAAGCTCATCCGGATTAGTGGGACTTTGCGCAGGGAATGCGACAGGCCAAGCTGTGCAAAACCACAGGTAGACCATTCGACTGTGCTTGGTTCAAACTCACTAGAATATAGTTGAGAAGGGTGGTGGGGCTCTTGACAGGACACTGCAGATTGAACTACCACCTTCATAACTTGGAGATCTCTGATGATCCGACTTGTAAGGCCTGTATGGAGTACGAAGAAACCTCCATACATATCAGGTTTCTGCATGGTGTCAGGCATAGAATGTTTGGGCCCGAAACCATGGATCCACCAATCCTGGGAGCAATCTCGGCGGAGAAGCTGTGGGCTTTCTGTGCGGCGTCTGGGCTCAACATAATCATATAGCTCCATCTGCTTAAAATAGCACCTCTTACTAGGATAACTGATATTGGTGTATGTATCGGTGTATGTAGGTTTCTATCACTGTATTAGAAACACGATGTATAAATAAACCAAATATCATAATCTATAGCATGGTAGTGGGTATGGGCAAAGTTTAACGGGCGTGGCCATACGTACTAAGTTTCTACAAAAAATATTAGGCCAAAAATGACCCACTTGTACCATTTGAACCAAATGAGCTACAGAGTTCGAATATAAAAAGATTTTCGTATTTTAACACTACTTTTTCGATCTCATCGTTAAGGAATAAATAGTTTTAAAGATATTTTAATACAAAAATCTAAAAACGTGACCACATCCTTAAATGATTAAACTGAAGATAAAAATGTATGTGGTATTTCCGGATATCCATCCAAGTTTGATCCATCATTTTTCATTATATTTTTATTTGGAAAGTCTTAGAAAAATAAAAATAAATATTTTCAAGAATTTTTTTCACTAATTGTTTGGAAATGAGACAGTAAGTAAAGATTTCCAATTAAAACAATTTTTATTTAAATTTCTTAGCTTTTCAAAAAGAAGTGATATCCGATCAAAAACATAAATGTAAGAAACGGCCATGTTTTCGGGGATATCCTCAATATAAAAGCTTTACTTAAAGTAGTAATATAAAGAAAGGACCAAGTAAGTTACCTAGTGCAAACAAATGAAAAATAATTTAGTACGTTTTTATTATATCTTGGCAAGTAAACATATTTTAAAATATTTGAAACAAAACTTGCCAAGATATAATATTGAATACATAACAAAAGGTAATCATCTTATCCTCTGTTTATATCATTACTTTTTAAAAAGAAACTATAATATTAAAGATATCCTCGAAACTTTTCCCTTTTTTACATTTACATTTTTGATCGGATAAGTATATAATTATAAAGTTACAGTGAAAAACATGATACATAAAAACATACTACGAGTATATTGTATAGAAGTCAGTATTTTTGTATCAATAAAAGAGAAACAAGAACAGATTCATGTAGTTTTACCTTGCTCTCTTGTTTGTTTTAATTAATAAAATTTTAGCATTCCAACTATATTTTAATAGACATCGTTCATTTATTCGGAATATGTTTGTTGTATATACTTCAAGTATATATATATATGTAAATAAATAACACTTGATCTCTAAGGAAAATTAATAAAGAATACAATTTGTTACACAGAAATCTCGTTCAAATGTATCTTAAAGTATAAGTAGTTTGCAAATTTAAATTATTTTATTTAGTTGTAGTCGAGAAGGTAATTAATGTCTTTTATTACAGGACAGTTGTTGGAAATTTTATAGTTTTAGTTGTACGGGCTTCTAGATTGGAAAAAATTATTTTTAAACACTCATCAAGTCTATTCTGGAGTAAGATTTAACTTAAACGTGCTAGGAAGGGCTTATCAAAGTCCTAACTAACACGTTTAAGTTAGGGCTTATTTAAGTAAGGGCTTATCAAAGTCCTTACTAACACGAAGAAGAGTATATTCATTCAATTTCAACACAAAGCGCTCTAAGTTGCTTTTAGAAAAAGTACAATGTTGTTTTTTACAATGAAAATGTTTGCACTTTACTAATTAATATTTTCCATGCCAAAATGAACGATTGCTGAATTGAAAAAGAGCGATGTATTAACTACCCTTTGAAAGTGCATCAAACTGATCTTGGATAAAATTTTTAGCGGGTATCAAAATTTAGCTTTTTTTTATGCGCCATGTCTAAACTTCAACCATAGCCGCTCATCACGACAAAGTGGATATTATTTTAATACATACTTTTAAACGAATTACATTAATCGACGAATTTTTCAACGTATTTTATTTAGGCATATATAAATCATAATTTTGTTAAAATTTATGATTATATCTTAAAGACATTTTACATTTCTCCATAAAATATAAAACAGTTAAACACTATTAATAATATTTACATTGGTAATAAAATAAATAAAATAATACAAACTATAAATTTTCATAAACTTACTATCTAGATACAGTCGAGAAACTACTAGCATATTCACTCACAATAATTTATTCCTATGAATTTATATACGTCCATTTTTACATAAAATATATATGTAATCAAATAATTTATACAAAATGGGTTAAGAAGCAAGAAAGACAAATGCGTTGTCCTATAATTCAAATTTAAATGAAAATGGTTTACTTTGTGTTTTTCAAAATATTATGAATTACCCACAAAAAGCCTAGAAATATAAAGCCTTTCCTATCTTAAAGCCTTTGGAAACAATTAACAACTCAGCACTAAGAATAATAACTGGCGCATACAGAACTTCACCAATTCAGAGCCTATATTGCGAAGCTGGATTCCCTACTCTAATCGAAACCAGGAAATTGGAAATACTTAAATATAACCTCAACACACTCCAAAAACCCATACCTGATCTCACAAACATCATTCAATCTGACATATTCAAACACAAATTCAACAAAAACAAATTATATCCAAAACCAATCAACAAATATAAATAATATCTTCCAAACAACACAAATTCAGAACCTCAATCCAGTCAAACTTCAAATCCCACAGAACATTCCCCCTTGGATGAAATGGCACATAGATCTGGATGAGTCACTGAACCACCTCCAAAACCACAACAGAGGCAACATGTGGTTTCACCGAAAATGAAAATAAATACTTATACAAACTAAACAAAGACGCGGCCCTTCTTTTTAACAAATGGCTCTTCTTTTACACTGCCCTTCTTTTAAATTTTTATAATTTTATAAAAATAATACAAATTTCCAATATCAGGAGAAAGATATTCCTAATTTTTCGATTCTCCCACCTTCAATATTATAATTTCAATATTATAATACATAAATATTATTTTATTAATGAAAAAATATTAATATTCCTATCACTTACCACATGTTCTCCTAACACTCCCTCCACTTTGAATGCTTTGGTGTTTATCATATCTTTGAGCCAATCACGAGAGGTCTTCGTTTGTTTCAGGGATTTCTATTGAATGTTATTGGGGAGTGGGAGCATCATAGAAAGAAATGGAGGCATGTGCTATTATGCACCTGGTTCGAGGCACCCTGTATCTATATATCGAAATAACTAACTTCACTTCTATGCGAGTCTGTCACTGTAAAGGCTATGAGAGCATGTCCGCAAGGTCTTATCTTTATTCCTAGCCTGGCCGCTTAAAAATGTTCTGAACGTATTTTTCTGATATTTTCAAATTACTATTTTACAATTTACAATTCACCATTTGACTGTGTATACAATTACGTATTATTTCAAAATCGAAACAAGCAACAAAACAAAATTAATAATAATTTTTACCTCCATAATAAAATTATCATGGAGTATAGAGATTATGTAGTAGATACAATGTTCCACAAAAGATGATGTAATTTTTATAAATTTTAGAGATGATTTGTGCCGATCGATTCGGTTTTCAAAAAAATGCTTCGGATAAAATTTTTGCATTATAAATATAGTAACAACTTATGCGAATTTTTTTGCGAAAACCAATAAATAAGGTACAAATCAAATATAAAATTAAAAAGGTCAATATTTTAAATAAATGGCATTGGTCAAGGAGGAAGGGAGGCATAAAGAAACAAGAAAACACAAAATATAAAATATCTCTCTTAATATTAGAAAAATCGAAAAATTTATAAGGAAGTAAGTTGTGTAAAGTAATGTTTGCTACATTTCATTACCAAATCATTTTTTCTCAAACTCTAATGTATACAGAGGCCCGAGGATATTAATGTAACAGAAAATATGACGTCACAGTCGTCTTTGGTGTAGCGGAAGCATACTGGACTAGATATCCAGAGGCCCGAGGTTCGATTCCTGGTTGACGAGTTAATTTTTTCATATCAGTATTTACTGTCAATACTGATATGAAAAAATTAACTCGTCAAACAGGAATCGAACCTCGGGCCTCTGGATATCTAGTCCAGTATGCTTCCGCTACACCAAAGACGACTGTGACGTAATAGCCAACTTTTTCATATTCTTATATTTATTTATTTCGACAGTATTACTTCTGTCGAAGTTATTATTAATATTTGTTTATTTGTATATACTTAAGCGTCAACATAGCGATGTTTGTCCAAATTCTTTTCGGTTATGACAAACTGTAGAAGACTTTAGCGTATACTACTCAGACAAATTTCATACGATAGTGATTTTTAACATCTATTAGGTAGGATCGATGGAATACAAATTTTAACGATAGTGATTTTTAACATCTATTAGGTAGGATCGATGGAAATTTGACGAAATTTTTACGAAATTCCATCGTCGGTACAAAAACAATAACTGCATTACCTTTCAGGAACAACTTTTGTGGCCAATTGTACAATATTTTTTCAGCATAAAAAATAAATTTTTTCATCAAATGTTTATGTTTTCTATTGCCAAAATTGATACTCTGAACTCCCTTTTTGTAAACAGAAATAATAGTTGATATTAAAATCAGAAGTGATATTCGATTATCGTACTCATTTTGAAATTCCCAAAGAAGGCATATACTAGATATGTTTCATTATCGAATTCCGTAGGTTTAAAAATCATTCTTGTAAAACAAGTTTTAATTGTTTCCGCTTCTATACATGGTTGAAAAATTCTTTTGACGTCGTATATTATTCTTTTACACTCGTTATATTTATTAAATACATATGAAATACTAGTGTATGAGCGGTTTAAATAACTGAAACACATTTTATAGTAACTAGAAATAACCTAAGTTTTTTTATAAAATATTTATCGGATGATTATTACGATATTATATTATTACGGTTGTTTCAACCTTGAGGTATTTTATTTCAGAATCTAGGGAATAATTGCTTGGGAAGGGGCCTATATAGAAATGATCCAAAATAGATTGCTTAAGAGATTTGTTGCTTTGGACAAATTTTCCGCACCTTTAAGTATCAAGGATACATTTAAAATTGTTTCGTTAAACCAGAAATACACTGTATGTACTAACTTGTATAATCAACAAAACAGTAGATCTAGACACACCAGTATCCATCCCTTTAATGAAGATCAACAAAAGCATTGGTAGTAAAAATCATGTTTATATTGCTAGGAAATATTTGAATACCTTACCAAATGATTTGAATTGCTTGACTTATGACAGAAGGTTGATCAAGAAAAAATTACTGAAATGGTTTAAGCTTAATAAATCAGGAACACACTTATTCCTTTTCTATACATATATGTATATATTATATTAATTGAATTATTTTTGTTTTTTAGTTTTCATTTTCATTATTTGTCCATTTATTAATTAAATTCATCACACAGATTTTCCTGAATTTCATTCATTCATCTTTTAACATTATTAAAATTAGAATGCCAGACCTATGTACAGGTAAGCAATTATATGTATATTTTTCTGGTTAATAAATTATTATTATTATTAATAAACCATAAAAAACATTTAAAATTGGTTCTTTTGTCATTTTTTCTCTGATATTTTTTGTTTGCTTTTCAATATTCAATATTCACTTTGTACTATTTTCCATAAATACTATTTCCTGGCATATTAGTCTATATATAGACGTCATGTGAGGTTTAGACTATATTTTCTGTAACTTTCCATGCAGTAATTTTTGTTTATTATTGTTATATGTATTATACACAGGTTTGTTATTATTGTTATTATTCATCAAAATTGCATTTCACGTAATATATATTCAACGAGGGGAAGAAGTTGGTGAGTAAATATATAAAAATACATCATACCAGAAAAGTTTGTAGTAGATATAATACTATTAAATCTATTCCACAAATACAATGTGTTTTGAAAATATTGAACCGTTCAGTTTGTATTATCAAAACATAAGTATTTGAAAGTATTAATCGCCTTGTATATTCGAAACTAATTTTTTTATAATTACATTTATTCATATCCCAAGAACCACCGGTTGTCAGGTAAAATTGATTCCTCTTTGACATAAAATGGGTCAGCAATCAGTATCTATAAAAATTATTTTCGATATAATAAAATGAACTGAATAAATACGTGAATAAATACATGAATGGAAAAAATTACAGTGTCTTAATGCCAGGATTTACCGGTTAACTATTGTGAGATGGGTAAAAATATTTTTGTATTATAGGAATATATTTGCACAAAATAGTACAAGCAGGAAATACTCATCACTATCTAGAGGTGCTTGCGTGTTTTACGTAAATATGTAGAGAGGAAGCGATAAATGTAATTTCCAGAATTTTTGAATTCCATTACTCAAAAACTACATCAAAGACTATAGGCACGTAGCAAGAGTTAGCAAATGTTAAGCATCCCACGCATTGGACAGATAGGTACGGTATACCACCTACCGTCCAATAGAAATTATTCATCATTATTGTGAGCACCGTCTAGGTGGCCAAATCTACAATGATTATTAATAATTTTTGCACTTGTTTAAAAGTGAGCGGTGGACACACCTTGTATTACTTATCGCTTATATTAAGTTGACACCGCAATTTGGATACGTCCAAGCCATGTGGTCTACATTTGCAGATATTGAAGCAAAATCCAAAGTTCTGGTCGGCTGTGATTATCAGCAACAGACTTCAAGTACGAGACCTATCAAATACCTGGGCAGCATGTTGAAATTCAGGTTTTTATTGTCATAACTGATAATGGTTTGTCTGCATTAGCAAAACGCATGAAAGTGTACGATCAAGTGGCTATTGTATTTGGAATACTTCGACAATTAAAATCTTTTACAGCAGAAAATATTTTTAAGAGAACTCCAATTATTGCCAGTGTTTACACAGACGATTTGAAAGAAAGCCTAGGCGACGAACTGATGTAGTTCGCTGAGCAGCTCAAAACCGCTGTGGTTGCTTCTATTGACAAGGTATGTGCAACTGCAGGTTTATTAACTTTTAATGGGAAATTCATTATAATCGTGTTTCCCAAATAAATGTAGATATAGTCCTACGAATTTACTTATTTTTAAATGAGTGTTTGTGGGTGTTAATTTGTGACAATCCATTCTAATAATACTAATTGCTTGTTTTTGATTATCACCAACTGCAATGGAGAATGTTTTATCAATATCGCAGCGCATTCAAAATGTGATAAGGAAAAACGATGGGACAAGAACGACAAAATGATATCCCGATTTGACTAGTGTTATCTCTAAATTTGCCTACATTAAATCGAGAAGTGTTTTGTTCAAAGGTGCTGTTTTAATTTATATCCTAAACATTAGGAACTACAGCAAAGCAAGAACCGTTTGTTACTATTTTCCTTCGCTGGCTTCATTAAGCAATGTGTACAGTCTATCTTGATTATGAAAATCATTATATGTTTCGTATGATTTGTCTCTACTTATAATATTTTGTAAACTCTATATACATTTCTCGAAAATATACACAGTACCCAGATTAAATCATACACCTAGCCTTGGGCCTACTAATCTAAATATTTCATTCCATACAGAAATAATTTTCACTCGAATCGTGATAATTTTACAAAATACTTCATCATATGAATTGGTTGTATATAAAATTTAACCAGTGTTTGTAATGTTTTTTTTCGAAATTTGTTAATACTGTTTATAACTCATTTTTTTTCTTGATATGGGATTTTAGTTTAAATAGCTAATATATGACTCAAAAATAAATATCCTGTTTCAAAGGCGGATTAAGAGCTTCTGTTACCTAGAAATAATATACAATAAGAAAGTCGAAGAAAGAAACCAAATTATTTTACGTACCAAGTTCGATCGACGCCGTCACACCCTAAGTGGGGCCATAATTGATAGCTTCGAAACTGTATCTCATCTTTAAAAATTTATATATTTAAAACAGACTGTTGCATTTACACTGGGTGGATTATCATCGTGGTCAGTAAAACTTTCCCTTAATGATTTTTTTTAAAGACAAATTTTTGCAATATAATTTTTTGGTATCGTTTACAAAGCCTACTGAGAAGGAAGGAAGTTCTAAACGCGAATTATTTCAATGAGTTTGAAGATTTTGTTTTAACTCTAAGTGAAAAAAACATTTATTAGCGAAAAAAAATATTTAAAACATAGTAGTCATGATAAAAACTAATATTCTCTCTTTTGGTGAGAAAATCTCGCTTGTTAACCTGCTTCAATCAGTTAAAATTATTTTAAACTTAATCTCAATGTATACTCTTGAGCAATATACACTTTGACAGCCTTATCCTAAGCGATACATTTTTATTCTGGATAATAAAATATTTCATAACTTGCTAGCCATACTTATTTCATGCCCGGTATATATATATACTAAAATTTTGACTTTGAGTTGAGACATAATTATTCAAATAATAAAACTTATAGGTACCACAATACTAATAATACTAAAGATAAAATTTTATATTCGAAAATTTATTTAAAAAATATTTCTAAAACAAGTGAAAATATCAAGAAACTGAGTTAATTGCTTAAATATCCGGTATATCCTGAATTTATGTAAAAAAAGTTGTTTATTAAAAAAAAAAGAACATTTTTTGTCTTTACATTTTTGTTCTATCTCTTTTCCCATTTTGCCCATTCACGAACTTGACCTTAGTTTTTAGCTATAGAACGCACATACAAAATTTCAGCTGGTTAACTCTTTTCGTTTTTGAGTTATATATATATTATATATATATATATATATATATATATATATATATATATATATATATATATATATATATATATATATATATATATATATATATATATATATGTATATATATATATATACATATATATATATATATATATATATATATATATATATATATATATATAAATACACATATATAAATAAACATAAAACTTACTCCTAAATACCGGTATTTTGATTACAACCCAATCATTGTCAGTAGGAAAATTCCAGTAAGAAAAGTATATAACAATTAAAACAAACAAAAAATGAAGATAAGTAAAAACATATGTAATAAAATAAAATAAACAATAGTTTCATACCTTGAGAAGAAACAAATTTTTAAATACTCCAAATGAAGTTTTAACATGTTCAACGAATTTAGTTGAACTAAATATTTTATATTTAAATTTTATATTAAAATATATTAAATATTTTACCGAACGGAATTTATATTTGTGGATAACACTGAAATTCTGTGTGCGTGATTCAGAGCTACAAGTTCGTAGTTCACGATCGGAACGTCTTTCCATTTTTTAAACCGTAGGAGATTAAAGGAAAAAAAATGTTCCTATTTTATAATAAACAAGTTTAGTAAGAAATTTATTATTACCAGCTAAATAGTCTGTAAAAAGTAAAATGAGCAGTTAAAATTGATAATGAACTAGTACATACTGGATATGGAAGCCATTAATTCAGTTAGCTATTTCGTTCACTTGTTAATGATATTTAGCTATAATTATCTGTGCTATTGTTATGAGCTAACTATTTTTAAAGTCACGGTTCACAATTTTGGCGCATTTTCAGTCCAATATTTGTTCAATATTTGATTGCTAATTGAATTTTGCCGTGATTTTTGTTTCAGCATAAATCTAGAGTTATCGGTTAATTTTTATAATGCAAGCCTTAACTATTAATTAAATATTTATATAACTACACATTCCATCTGTATTATTTGAGATTCACTGGTTTTTTTTTAATTTTCCGTTAAACAAACCTTTAAGATCGCTTGTTAATATATTTGTTAATGAGTAGTATGTAAATTGTGTTTTGCGGAAGGGGTATATACTTCCTGCACTGGCCAGTGTTGCCAGACCCGTTTTCTTAAAAAGCGGTAGATCCACCAAAATAAAGCGGTAGATTAAGAAAAAAAGCGGTAGATTCAAAAAGTTGTATTTTGTATATAGAATATATATTATTTTACCATTTACATGCATAAAAAACTTAGTCTGTTTGAAAACATGTACGTCTGTTACTGTAACGTACGACACGCTCATGACAAAATCAGTAATTACAGACCCATATTCCATTCTAAAATTTAGACACACTTTCATGGCAATTACAGAACCATATTCCATTATTTCAAATAATGGTATATGGTCTGTAATTACTGATTTTGTACTTGTACGACTGGGAGTTTTTAACTAATCATTATTATAAAAAATTGAAAAAATGACACAAATTGAAAAATTTTTTTACTCACAAAATTTCTAAAAAACGGGAGATTAAGAAAAAAAACTGTAGAACGGTAGAAATACTAAAAAAAACGGTAGATCTTCCGTTAAACGGGAGATCTGGCAACAATGGCACTGGCATGTTTGTTAACTGACCTTTTTTACACTTTTTTTTGATAAAGAAGTTTAAACTTTCTTGTTGGCACATTCAAATTTAATCATTTTTATTAAAATGTCATATAAAATAGTTTCTAGCTATCGTTTCAAATGAGTCAAAATACTTAATAAAAATTTCCACTTTCTTCACGCAACACGAAACGAATAATCGTTTTATTTTAATCTAAAATAAAGCTTTCTCCAATCTATCTATTTGCTTTTTCATTTTTTTTTTGTGTTTGCTTTTTCATTTTCATTTTCATTAACAAAAAACGAAAACAAATTAGTATAAACTTTTCTATTGAATTTATATCCAGTATTTTTTTTATCACTAAAGATAAAAGCATTTCAATTCAACAATAAAGCTGTTAATTTCTTTTTCTTGAATTAATGTCTTCAGTTTTTTGTTATTTTAACACAAATGATCACAAATTGAAGTGAATTGATTTTTGTTTTTGGCTACGAAAAATGTTTAAGAGTTAGACCACTCTTTCTAAAAATATGTTTTATACGTTCGCTTATCTTTATGAAAATTCAAGTTTGATGATATCTTAATTGATACGCAGAGCTTTTTTTCTGTTAAGCCATACATGTTTAATCACCAATAACTTATTAATTCGAAAAAGTTTTGACTGGAATTGTAATATCTAGATTCTCTATATTCTTTATTATTGTAATATCTAGATCACGGTAGTGCGCAAGGCCGAGTTGAAGTTCTTTATTATTGTAATATTTTATGGAAGAAGTGCCGGCATTTTACCATTATTTTATCAATCATGCCATAAAATAAATCATTTTGAAAATTTTCTCTGAAACATTTTCATTATTTTCTAAAAATATTACTGTTATAAACCGTTTTGATAATCCTTTAGCATGAAAGGTTTCACATTTCATTGAAAGATAATGCGAGCATGAGAGCCACTTAACATGCTTGCGAATATCATAAATCACTATTGACAATATTGTTTTTTTATTCAATGATCAAAAAATTTTAAACATACTGTATACACTAACTCGACATTAATAATATGATTCTATTCTCTCATAGAGGTACTTACATCTTTTCGTATTTGTTTCTTGTATTTCGTAGTTTGGGGAAAAAAGTAAAATAAAAAAGTATATATATATATATATTCTACGAAAAGTTAAACCTTCGAAAAACTAATTTACCGCTAGATTTCTCCTGTGGGAATCAAACATAAAAATTACTTTTCATGTACATTTTTTGATGAAATTTATTTTGTAATTTACTATCGTTTTTCATAATTTAGTTTTTAATCTTCTATTATTGTAAAATTTGTAATTCATATATACATACAATTTATGAGTACGAATATTAGATTATGTATTGTTCCGTTTAAGCCGTTTACAGTTTAATTTTGAAAACTAGACTCATACAATATAATTGTAGTATAGTATTAATGAGAAAAAATAGTCGTTTATAAAAATATGTCCTGCGCTGCTTAAATGCGTCGTTTCGTAGTATGGATAGAAAAAAGTTTCCTCAAAGTATGAGGTATCGTGTAAAGATTATCCATTGTCTTTTTTTAAGCGTCTATAACCTACCACGAAATACTCAATGCAGAACACGGACGGCCACACTTGGTGTATTCGCGCTAAAAACTATATTATGTTGGTCGTGTAAGGTGTTAAACACATCCGATTGTAGATTTACTAAATGGTGTTATTTTAAAATGCTATCGTTGAATACCCTCAAAAAAACATTTTGAAATACAACTCAATTACAGAATCTGATACTAGGTCTGGAACACGAGTGGATCTAGAATTGTCAAAACAGTTTCATTATAAAGGAAAATATAGACGGTATCCTTGAGGCCTACAGTAACATCATTAAAAATCAAGATCAGAGTAGGATTTTAGTAAGAACTGATTATACTGGTTATATCTTCCTCAAGTAAACAGCCAGAAATACCTATCGTATATGAGGAATGAACTAGATTTAATTTTACAAGTCAATGGTGCAAATATACTAAAACAAACCTATATTAAGTTCTTAGGTATAGTTCTAGAAGAGAAACTAACTTGGGCTAAGCACTGTAATGATCTATGCAGTAAGCTAAGATCATCTTGTTACGCTATTCGAAATCTAAGGAACTCATTACGCCCAGACTCTTTAATAGTTATTTATTACGCCTACGTCTACTCGAGAATCAAGTATGGTATTATATTTTGGGGAAGTTCCCATTGTGCACAAGACGTGTTTATTATGCAGAAAAGGATTGTGCGACTAATTGCAAACATGACACAAGGTACATCTTGCAAGAATCTGTATAAAAATTTCAAAATACTACCGCTGCCCTGTATATACATACTGGAGTGCTTACTTGTAACTCGGAAAAATTACAACTATCTCGAATTGAACAGTGCTAATCACGATTACAATACTCGCCACTGTAATGATATCAGAACGCCAATTCACAACTTAGCTCTTTTTGAACAAAATCCACTTTACTGGGGACATAAATTCTATAATAGATTGCCTGAAAGAATTAGGGGTATAAAAGATCATAAAAGGTTCAAGTCTGCATGTAAGGAAATTCTTCTGGAAAATTGTTATTATAATTTTAAGGATTTTTTGTTGACATGACTTATTGTTATTGTTATCATTGTTGTTGTTGTTGTTATTATTGTTATATTACATTTATTGTTATTATTGTTATTATACTTGTTATCATTTTTATGAATATTATTGTTGTTGTTATTGTTGATTTTAAAAATTTTAACCTGTATTTACTTATGAAAGTTTTAATTGTATTGCTTTTGTTTTGATGAAACCTGACACTATTTATACTGCAGCAGCAGTCATACAAATAAAGAATTATTATTATTATTATTATTATTATTATAATATATGTGTAGACAAAATAAGATTACTAGCACAGCTTTGCTTGATGTGTGACTTGCAATTTACAGTATGCATACAGGGTGTAAAATATAAATAGAGCACCCAATAGGACTACAAAATATGCAACCGTATACAAAAAGAAACACTTCTAATTATCCTGACCCATTCTACAACCTCTAAGATGCGCCTTTTTAAATCGAACAAACAATCAATCTGTAAAAGTTTTAGTCGACTTTCTGTCAAATATAAATCCAGATAATATATATAATTTATACTACTTCTGTATAAACTCACTCAAGCTACGCAATTGGCGCTGGAGGAATAGAAGTTTTAGTACAAAGAAAACCTTTAATATATTGAAATCATCAGTTTCTTTTTATTTATTTTAATATAAATTACGCCAATTGCGTAGCTTGAGTGAGTTTATACAGAAGTAGTATAAATTATATATATTATCTGGATTTATATTTGACAGAAAGTCGACTAAAACTTTTACAGATTGATTGTTTGTTCGATTTAAAAAGGCGCATCTTAGAGGTTGTAGAATGGGTCAGGATAATTAGAAGTGTTTCTTTTTGTATACGGTTGCATATTTTGTAGTCCTATTGGGTGCTCTATTTATATTTTACACCCTGTATGCATACTGTAAATTGCAAGTCACACATCAAGCAAAGCTGTGCTAGTAATCTTATTTTGTCTACACATATATTATACGATAGGTATTTCGTATATATATATATATATGTATATATATATATGTATATATATATATATATACATATACGATAGGTATATATATATATATATATATATATATATATATATATATATATATATATGTATATATAGGATATATATAGATAATAAATATATATATATATTTATATATATATATATATATATATATATATATATATATATATATATATATATATATATATATATATATATATATATATATATATATGTTTATTATCTCTGCATAATTGTATATTTAAAACTACTCGTACATGCGTAAATAAGACAGCTATATGTTAAAACTACGAATGTTTAGGACCTAAGACCCCTGCAGACGAGGATAGTAGTGGCAGCCAGTACTAGCGGCTAGAAGTGATAGCCAGTGAAATGGTCGGGTAGTAGGCATACACACGAGGACAAGAATGATACACGAGGACGATTGTACTTTTTAAAGAGTGTAGCAAAATCAGACTATTATATCACATCCATAAAATTTTGATTAATAATGATACACATATCTGGTTAAAAAATACACATATAAATTAAAAAATATAAAGCCTGATACGGCTTTCTAGAACACATCAATAAAAATAACAAAAAAGATGAAATAATCCTTACACGGCTACGTACACGACACACCGTGAATACACACAGCTATCTTCTGAACAAAACATCACGACCCATCTGTCACACATGTTATATCACAATGACTGTAGAACGTATACTAATAAATATATATATATATTATATATATATATATATATATATATATATATATATATATATATATATATATATATATATATATATATATATATATATATATATATATATATATACATGTTTATTATCTCTGCATAATTGTATATTTAAAACTACTCGTACATGCGTAAATAAGACAGCTATATGTTAAAACTACGAATATTTAGGACCTAAGACCCCTGCAGACGAGGATAGTAGTGGCAGCCAGTACTAGCGGCTAGAAGTGATAGCCAGTGAAATGGTCGGGTAGTAGGCATACACACGAGGACAAGAATGATACACGAGGACGATTGTACTTTTTAAAGAGTGTAGCAAAATCAGACTATTATATCACATCCATAAAATTTTGATTAATAATGATACACATATCTGGTTAAAAAATACACATATAAATTAAAAAATATAAAGCCTGATACGGCTTTCTGGAACACATCAATAAAAATAACAAAAAAGATGAAATAATCCTTACACGGCTACGTACAGGACACACCGTGAATACACACAGCTATCTTCTGAACAAAACATCACGACCCATCTGTCACACATGTTATATCACAATGACTGTAGAACGTATACTAATTCACTGTACAAAATTCAACAAACACAGACAGCATGTGAATCTCCCGAAAACACTACAAGAGATATTATCAAATGAAGAAGCCTATGTTAAATTGCTTAACTTCATCCAAAACATCAAATTCACAAACAGTAAACCATCAATAACGAATAAATATACGACCATATACGTGTGCGTGTATAGTTATTATTTATTATTTATTATATCATTTAGTTATTATAAAGTATAGTTATCATACACTGCACACATGACCATAGGCTGTTCTTCTTCTTCTTTTCCAGCTCTACAGCCCTTGGTGGGCCTTGGCTTTCTCAATTATAGAGTTCCACGTTGCTCTCTCCCTAGACTTCTTTTTCCAGTTTTTTATTTTCATTATTTTCAGGTCATCCTCAACCTGTTCCAGCCATTTTAGCTTTGGTCATCTTTTCCTATTACTAGGTATTAGCGAATTTTCTGAAAGGAAATTGAGCTATTGGTCCCGTACCGAAGTCAAAATTTCGCAACAATTTCTTCAAATGTCCTTCGATCCTACCTAGTAGATGTCAAAAATCTCCATCTGTAAAAATTATATATATATATATCTATGGACATATATATATATATATATATATATATATATATACATATATATCTGTAATCACTCTAGCGGTCACAGTTTTCATTTTATCGGAATGAGATTTGATATTTGAGGCGCTTTTGATATTCAAAAGGTCAAGTTCGTTAATGGGTAAAAACGGACAAGGGGAAAGGGGGGTTTAGAGGGAGGGGGAAACACAAAATTTGACATATCTCCCTTAATATTGGAAAAATCGAAATATTTATAAGAAGTAAAGTTGTAGGTACTAAGTTTCACTGTAATTTTGTTTCTTATCATTTTTTCTGTTACACTAATATTTACAGAAATATTGACGGTTTCAGATTGAAAATTAAATTCCTTAATATCTCTGTACACATTAGAGTTTGAGCAAAAATAATTAGGTGATGAGTTGTAGCAAATGTAATTTTCTACAACTTTGTTCATTACACTTTTTTCGATTGTTCGAATATTAAGAGAGATATTTAACATTTTGTGTTTTCTTCTTTCTTTATACCCTCCCCCCCCATTCCCCTCGACGTATGTCATTTATAATAAAATTGGACTTGAAAATACTAAAATCATATACGACATTTCATTTTGATCAGACTAAAATTGTGACCGCTAGAGAGTTGTTTATGTATTCTAAGGACATTCGCTAAGTTGAAGCAGCTCCTGCGTAACGAATTTTTTTTTCCATTCATGATTGTCTTAGGCATGCTTATTTCCTTCATTCTTTCGGTATGTTCTATCCACTGAATTTAGCTATTATAAATCATATGATATCTTTTCCATTAATTAGTTTTTCAACATGATTGTATCTTTTTCTCTATGTATTATTTTCTTTGATGGCTCCATAAATTTTTATAATTATTCTAAGTTCGAAATTTCTTAAAATATTTCCATCTTTATTGGATAAAACCAAGGTTTCCAATCCATATGTAACTATAGGTCTTATTAGGGTTTTATAGATCTGCATTTTACAGTTTCTTGAAATTAATTTACTTTTTAATAACCTATTATTTGCAAATATTGCTGTGTTTCCCTTTTGTATCTGATTACCAATGCAGTCATGGATTTCACATTTATTGTTTATTTCGTTACCGAGATAAGTAAAGGTACTTGTACCCTTAAAAATTTTTTCATCAACTTTTAGATCTTGTATTTTCTCTTCCGAAATGGACATAATCATGATTTTCGTTTTGTTTTCATTAATCTCCAGACCTATTTCATCTGATTTTTCAATCAGTTCGTTTATTAATGGTATTAATCTATTTTTAGTTCTTGCAATAATTACTATATCATCCGCATATGCACAGATTTGTGTTGATTTTATATTTCCTCGTTGGTCGATTGATATTATATCCATATGCAAGGCAATATTGAACAACACTGCTGATAATGAATCGCCTTGCATAACAAACACCTTTATCAAATTCAAATGATTCTCCAGTTTTGACACCTATATTTATAATGGCCTTGGTGTTTTTCATTGTCATTTTTGTAAGTTTTACCCTATTGATGCTATCAAATGCTTGCTTTAAATCGATAAAAAGCATGTATCAATCAGTATCATATTCATAATACTTTTCCATAACCTGTCTAACAACATAAAGTTGATCCGCTGTTCCTTTATTTTGTCTAAATCCAGACTGGTATTCTCCCATAAATTTTTCTACATTATTTTTAATTTTATTTGTCAACAGACTTGAAAATATTTTATGCCCATAGCTGTTAAAAGTGCATAAAATTTAATAAAAAAAAGAAGGTGTATTCATAAAATAGGTAGGTGTCCTACTTGAAAGATAAATTTTTCGAATATAATATCATTCAGACTCAGTATATTGTATTACAAATTAATATACATACATTGAATAAAACCTTTATTTATTGTATGAAAGGAATACGAGTAATGAAAATAGTTTTATAAAGTTGCATGTTGTAAGTTTTCTATTAAAATTCACACATTCAACTTCTCAAACATTCAATCAATTAACTAACGCCTCGCACAAGATACGAGAGATATTCAATACATGCATTGAGCCACGTTTATTGTTTGTTTCATATGTTAATACTTTCTTCTATTGTTCAAAAACAATAAATAAAATAATATTCAAACGTTGAATTAAATTTAAAATTTTAAAGTCAAGTGTTTACAAACTACCTGTTTTTCATGAATTCGAGAACATTCTAAATGGAATAGTATTATTTAAAATTATTATAAAGTGTGCTTCGGAAAATTTTGTTCAATATCCAACTCTTTCGAATTTAAACAAGTGTTACGTTATATTGATTTTTTCACTTAGAACAGTGAGGACAATCCTAATAAATATATATATTAGGGTCTATCCACAGTATAGTGCCAATAGTACACACTATAGTACGGTTCGTTCTCGGTCCGATCTCGATTGGGTAAAATATCATCAAGTAAGCAACAATGAGTGCATTTATACTATCGGTAACAGTCAAGTTCCGGTCTAATCCCACTCCAGTCACAAAGAATAAAAATATTTTTGAGTGAGATCGAACTTGTAATGTCATGTGAATGATAGTATAAATGCTTTCTGTTTCCGCTGCAGTCAGCTATTACCCACTGAAGCAAATGTTACCGCTTAATATTATCAGACCGAGATTGGACCGAGAACGAATCGTGATCGGCATTATAATGTGATCATGAACTTGATAATATTTTACCAGACTGAGATCGGACCGAGAACGAACCGTGACAGCACTATAGTGTGGATCACCAGTCCAAGTAACCGAGCTTGGCGAGCATCCCGATGGCGAGTATTCCGACATCGGCAGTTTGTCAATTATAAAAATTAAAAAGATAGGGGCGGTTAATTGAGTAAACTGTCGGCGTATGAACCAGAACGAAGTAATAGGCTATGCTTGAGAAGGTTTTCTGTAGTTTCCTTCACGAACTTCAGATGAATATCGGCATAGTTCCTATCATAGTCGGCTGCAGCCGCATATCCTACCAATTCCTAGTCTACTCACAAATTCCTTACTCTCCACTCACATCCTCGCATCCTAAGGCATCACAATGGATTTGATGGTCGAATTGTAGCACGTCCAGGGCAGCCTTTACAATCTACCTCTACATAGTGTGGATCGACTCTTATTGGTATATCCTACGCCTTATAGATTAGGTTTATGAGAAAATGTTACGAATAAAAGTCGTTAATATTCAATATTTTATTTTTTTGTTAATTTATAAGGAAAAACTATTATCCAAAGAAATTTTTTGAAAACCGAATGAATCAGGTACAAATCAATTATAAAAAATTAAAAATGAGCACTAGTTTTGTGACGAAGGGTAAGTACAACATAATTTTTGTAAACATAAAGCAATGTAATCAAAATTGGATTCCCAGGCAATTAACAGAAGGGGAAATATTTTGGTAAATTTACAAATAAATCTTTTACAGCTAAATAAAACATTTCTGAAGCTTATTAATTGTACAATATGCTATAGCCATTATTTTAATGATTTATTAGAATTAAAAGAACTGTCATCGTAAACATTGAAGAAACTGGGGAACTTCTTTTAAACCTAGTTATCCTTTTATGAATATTCAAGAAATTATAGACACACTTATTAATGTATAATATGAAATTGAACAGGTTTTTAAGCGCACAATACAAGAAAATATGAGCTTTTAGTGTTGTACTGATGGCAAAATTTTATATTACTTTAAGCTTGGCTTTAGCTTTCAAACGGTTGAACGGTATTTTCTAAAATTCTAATGTACTTTCTAAACATTCTAAAGGTACTCGTTAGGTATTTTTTTATGTTTAAAACTAAATTAATTAAATATAAAATAAAGTTCAAAATTGTAATCAATTATTAATTATATAAAATTATACAAGAAAATATGTATGAATATAAACGGAAAATTAAGGTTGTTAATATGAAAAGTGACAAGGCAATTATGAGATATTATAGTAGTTATGCTGACAAATAATTCTTAAGTTTTAAGGCTTAAAATAATTACATTTACATTTAAAAATACAAATAGACTTACATTATATTAAAAAGAACATCGGTTTACTTCAGATCAATTACTACATGTATTGAAACTTACCTGAAACAGAAAAAATCACAATTTATTAATGACAGTTATGATAATATAAAATATAGGTAATGTCTATTAATTTTCATGTATAATGAATGTTTCTAATGAAATTATGTGATTGTTGGTGCGAACGAAAAACTGACAAAATTTGATTTTGTAATGCGAGCACAGTCATCCACTTGAAAAGCACATGGAATAAATTTCAAAATTTATATTCAGTTTCTTGGACAAAATTCAATTTTATTAAAATATTTCTTCAAATTTAATTTCCCCTTCTTCTGTTTTTGAAAAGCGGTTATTTAATTTTAGAAGCAAGCTGCTTGTCTATTTTCTATGAATCTAAAACTGATAACTGCGCTGCCATAAAAATGCATTATTATACTACATATTGAATTATGGCGTCAATAACGTCAACGTCACATCCGAAAAAATGGTGTTTTTACTGTAAATGTTACAACTACAATAGAACCTCGGTCAGTCGATAATCAACACAGTCAATAATTTTTAAAATTTTTGTCTGTTTGTCTGTCTGTCTGTCAGCCTGTTCCGGCTAATCTCCGAAACGGCTGGACTGATTTTGACGGGACTTTCACTGGCAGATAGCTGATATTATAAAGAGTAACTGAGGCTACTTTTATTTTACAAAATTGGGTTCCCCACAAAAAAAATTAAAACCCATGAAATTGTGAACAAAATCTGAATCTCCCGAATCTTCAACGTCAGCGAAGCGGGCGGGTACGGCTAGTTAAATATATAACAGTACATTTATATATTGTCTTTCTGAATATATCTTTATGAAAAAAATATGGTTAAGCTTAAAAGCAATCTTGTAGAAAATTCTAGACCACGAAACTATTTAAAAACGTATAATATCAACATAAAATAAACATTTTATTCATATAGTTAAATAAAAAAAGCCATTTAATTTCAAAAAAATTGTCATTCATTGTATAAAAACTAGATATACATATAGTATGGAGAATTTATTAATTTTATTTACTGGAAAATTTATAAAAACGTGTTTGCTATTTTAAATTAATTTAATTTGTAAACATTTATTCACGAATTTAATGACTTGTTAAATTTTATTTGTTAACACTAAATAAATTATTCATAATAATGAACAAACACACACACAAATTATAACAAGATTTATGTAATATCGTTTTATTGCCTTTTTTTTTTTTTTTGAAACTTCACACTTTAAGTATAATCCCATCAAAAACATAAACGTAAAATATTCGTTTCTTCTTAAACGATGTGATAAAGAAGTACTGAACGATTCTTAAACAAGAACTTTCTTATAGAACAAACGAGAACTTTTGTTTAATACCATGTACATTTATAATACATATTCGGAAATTATAGGTTTTATACCAGCTAGAAATATGTATCGTAAAAACAGTATCTTGGTATATTCATAAAATGTTCTAATTTGTCCATCTATCCGGATAAAAAAAAGAGGACATGCCGTGATGAAATATTGTGTGTGTTACGATCTGCAGCTACAAAAATTATTCATCAAACAATATTTATATTTCTTATCGTGATTTTTCTGGCTTTTTACACTTTGAGTTGATTTCAATAATAAAATTTTATTATCTAAAGCAGGATCTTAGACGAAGAAAGGTCATGCCATTGGAAAAACAGGAGATGAGAGCGTCCGCGTGACTCGTCTAGTAAGACTCGAAAAACCGACGCAAGCTTAAAGTGTTCTCTATTTTAGATGTATATGTGTCGTGCGCGAATCCATCCAACAGTTCGTTAATAGTCGAGGAGCCATACAGTGCTATCGCTGCTAAAGGCACGGGAACGCCTCACGGAATTGTCGGGGGGTGGCATGCTGTGTGAAGCACAATTCACAACAATGTGAAATCACGAGAGTGAAACCTGCAAAGTGTTGCAATTACAACGCTTCCCATCCAACTAGTTCCATGAAATGTCCCGTGATCAGCAGTTTGTGGACTCGAAGGCTGCCCCTAAAAAAAAACCACAGTCCTTGGTCAGGAATTTGCAGGCCCTCCCTCAAAGAAAAGAGGTCAAGGCCCCATCCAGAGACCCAGAAGCGTAGAGGATGTAGACGTCAGCTCCACCAACATCAGACGAACGATTCGTCCCAGCCCCACTACCTAAAATGAACGCGTGGACAAATTAAAAAACAACGGAACAGGCGTTTTGTGTCATACTCCCCTTTCCGCCTCAAACGCTTTCATAGCCGAGACACTCATGGCCCCACCAACATCTCCACGTCGCGTGGAGCTCGATGTTGGATCCAAGTGTGCCCTTCAAATCATGGAACTTCTCTTACTCACGATTGAGGTGTAAAACAAGTGGAAAACCGAATTCCGAAAAACTTCCCGTGATTTTCCAAATGACTGCCCATTTGCTCGAAAATGACATTCTGACTCTCCCATAAGTGCCGAATCTGATTTTTGCAGTGTAATTCTAAAAGCGTCCGGTAAAAAGACCGTGCTACCAGAAATTTTGTTGGGGTATACCAAAGAACCAAGCAACCGAAACATCTAGGCAAAAAGCCGACGATGCGGCAATTTATTGTTTATCCTGGCAACCGAGAATTATCTCCAGCCGTCTCCAATCCCTATTATCCATGCTCGAAGTTTACTTCAAGTTATAGAAAATCAAAATCAATCCAGGCAAAATTCAGGCAATCCTATTTCTCGGAACCAAAATTTCGCTTCTTATCCCCTTGAATTGTAGATGTTTGAGACAGAAATCGACCAAACTCAAAGCGTTGAGTATCTGGGTGTAATCCTGGCAAAACAGTTCAAGTGGGCAAAGAACGTCTCAAAGCGTCTTGTCCTCGGAAACGCAGCCTTTTCAGGATTGTACCCGCTATTCAACGCTTAGAGTAAGTTAGACGAACGCCTCAAGCATTGACTTTACAAGTAATGCATTTGCCCCATACTAACGTATGCAGCTCCCATCTGGGTACTCGTTGCAGTCTCGCAGCTTGAAAAAATGCAACGATTCGAAAACCGATGTCTTCGAGTGATTTCGAAGAAACCCAGCAGATTTTCCACGGAAATTCTCTATGGCACCGGCATTAGACTCTTATCTTCCAAAGATCCCGTGAAAACCCCTTAAGCGGCCCAGTGCTGAGACAACGCACTGGGTCGCTTCGACCCACGTGCAATCTAATCGTTTATAACCCTGGTTTCGGTACAATATAATTGTATATAAACCCCTATTATCAACTATTATCAATAGTTTTCTCATAATTTGTGATTATATGTTCCTCGGAAAGAATTGTTAACATTTTGAATACGCAGAATCGTTAACAATTTAAACATTGATATACAACTCAGTATATATTGGGTATTCAAAAATTTAACTCAGTTGTTACATTACTTAACAGTCGAACATTGAATCTCCTTCTTTTTTTGGAGTTGGTTAAAATTTGTGTTGATTTTGTCTTCTCCACAGAAACTCTACTTCTATAAGATAACTATAAAATAATTTTATTAAAATTTTGTTTTAATTTTGAAATGTCAATTTTGATTGTCGTTTGCATAGTAACTGTAAACTATAACCATTCTATATCGTTCTTTTTTGGCTATTAATAAATTTAATTTTTGCAAATACTAAAGTCATATCAGATACTATATTTCATTTTGATTACACTAAAATTATGACCGCTAGAGAGTGATTTATGTATTCTAAGGAAATTCGCTAAATTGAAGCAGCTCCTGCATAACGAATTTTTTAATCCAACTTTCATTTTGGTTGATGACAATTTTCAGATTATGTTTAAACTGACACCAAACTTTTTTAACACATGCAGGTTTTGATTATGATCTCTCGTTCACCACAAATTTTCCACATATTGTAAATTCCGATAATTACATACCACATGAAGTTAATGATGACCTTTCACTACCAACTAAATATACCAAAAGAGGGATCATATTATAAATGTGTTTTATGTATTAACTTGAGTAGATAACGTATTTATGGTGCAATACACTCTTGATTTAGGATATCTACCTAACCAACTATGGGTTGTTAAGTTAGTTGAACGCATTATATATTCATCTGCTAAATCCAGTAAATAATTTTATACATTGAAAATTATGAAATATTCAAGTATTTATATAAACTTGGACAAATATGAATGCCTACAGCATTTTAAATACATTGTACTTTCAGGTACCTTCCGAATGATTTATAAATATTTTGTGCATTATACAAGTTATTTCTGACAAAACGGTTTAGTGTTTTATTACACATTCTTCTCATAAACAATTTCTAACTTTTAAATTTCCGTATAAATTTTGGAAATTGGAAATTTTATAGCTGCACCATACGCACAATGTTGGCAATACCTTATATATTTGATTATAAATATTCATATTCTCAAAAATTTGTTTTGTTTTTATACTTAAGCAAAAACACCATTTTTATTTATTCGTAAAATACCAATTAATACACTGTTTTTTGAAATTTGTAGACATTATTTATTTTATTTTAAGGCTATTCAACACTTTAAAAAATAGATAATTAATATTTTAAAAATCATTGCGTATAGGGGGGGCGACACAAAAAATGGATGAAAAACTTATTTTAAAATACCGTCAGAAAAAAACAACAAGTTTTGTCGTTTATAAAACGTATGTAATACTATTTATGAATACATGTAAAACTATCATGTATGATATCATCTTCAAGTTTAAAATTTGATATTGATTTAAAAAAATATAAAACTTGAATCAATAAATAAAAAAATTAAGGTAAACTATTGTTCGTTTATCAAACCTCCATTAATTGTATTTAATATCTTTGTTTAACATTTCCTTGTGTCTTAAGTCACGCCAAAGACCTATAACTTTTACCTGGCCTACATAAGTACATAATCCAATTGTCTTTGTAAGTAAAGTGAGTTGCAAATCGCCAAAAAAGATAGACCATATGATGGTTTAATTTGTGAATTCACACTAATTGTCAAAATTCCTCGCAGTATAGAATTTCATAACTTGAATTAATCCCGTCTATTTATAGAACCTTAAATATACTTAATATTAGAATCTGAAAATTGAATTTATGTAAATAAAATTATGGTATTTTTCGTTTAAAGTACTGATTTATTACATACAACCACCACCTGTGAAAAATTTACATTTATTCGTGGAGAACCTGAAAAGAAAGCATAAGTTAAGTGAAAATTTATTGATATATAATAATAATAGTAGTTCTGTATTTAAACCTCGGTTATTACAGTTCAGTTGGTTTACATGGATATTACTAATTACAATATAACATTAACAATAAAAAAAGAAAAAATTTAAACAAATTAGACTATGCATTAAACAAACACTAAATAATATAACAGGTAACAATAAAATAGATTAAGAATAAAAGAATTTATAACAATAAAAAAAAAAAAAGTTTATAACAATATAAATGACATTCATAGCTCTTTATTATTATTAATTTAGTTTTTTCCTGCCTGAACTCACACTTCTAAAATCTATTTCACTCCTCCAATATAAAATTTCTTAAAGCCAGGGCATTCAAACAATAATCATACTAATGTTTCATTTTAACCTTCGAGATGCCCGAAACTAATGCTTAAAGTTTGTTTTCATAGTAAGAGTTGTTCAAATATTCGAATTGATTATATTGATAATATATTTTATTGATATATATATATATATATATATAAATGATTGTTATATTTTTAGCTCGATCGTAATCTTTATGAATTAAATAATTCCTCGCATTTGTAGTAATCGTCTTCGATAAACTTAAACTTAAGTTTACTATAATTATTCGATATTATATCGATTCAGCTGTTGATTAATACTTTAAATTAATGCCTGAATCGCCCAATATCAATTATTAGAAATATTAATAAACTTCCCGAATAATTCATTGGATTTATTAAGAATCAATAATAAATTTCGCTAAGGTTTCCTAATTATACATTTTATAAAGGTATTGAACATCGCACATTTATTTTATATCACCACCTAATTATTATCAACCAAATCTATACGTCAGATTATTTGTTATACAAACGGTAGCGTTCTAAAGTTCAACTCGTAGCATATGTCAGATATTCAAGTACTGGCGGTAATGCGTTCTTATTAGCAATGAATTATTGGATTGGGAAATATTATTGAAAATTATTTGAAAGGATTTTTTTTTTTAAATAAATAAATATAGTAATTTTTATGTTTTTAATCAGTTAATGTGCAAATTAAATGGAAGGTTACTATTCGAGCATATAAATTACTAATAAAATAAGAATTATGGTATATATATATAAATAAAGCTGCATAGTATAATTTTATGGTAAAATTGGTTGATCAACAATACCTAAGTAGTAATTGGGATTTTGGACCAAATAATTTAGTAAACGGAGGCCATATTGTAGGTCAAAATTGGGTTTTAAAACATTCCTAGTATAAATTGCCTTCGTTTCACATAGGTTATTAATTTCTTTCACGAAATTTTTTAAAATAATATTAATAATAATTTTCTTCCAGGAAATATATAGTTTTCAATGTATTATGTATAATGCATAAACACCTGTAAATGGATATATTAAATAGATATATCATTTTAAACATCAGGTTCTAGATACAGTTTGTATATATGACATTATCTCATCAAAAGTCCACTCCCTAACCAACCATTAATGTATTTTAACTTAGTAATATATCACACTCTAATATTATACAATATACATGCTTGTGTATGTATGTATGGGTACAGTATTTTAGGTAAGAAATACTACATAGTTCCTAAAACATTACTCTTGTCTATACTATCACTCTATACTACATACGTTTATGTATTAAAAAGAGTAGGAGATACAAACTATAGTTGAGAATAAATCTCCCAAAGGGCATTCAATTATAATGTATCATGTTAAAAAGAGACAGTTACAGAAATGAGCACTCATGGTCTACCCTCTGTGAGTATGAAGTTCATCCTTTTATAAAACCCCTAATGTCCCACTAGTCACTACAAATCTACGTTATAATTTTCGTTCATACAACTTTTCACGACTGACTTTCTTTAGTGAGGAATTCGTGAAGTTAGTTTATATTATGAATGTGTATATATATATATATATATATATATATATATATATACATATATATATATATATATATATATATATATATATATATATATATATATATATATATATAAATATACATGTATGTATATTTTGAATACTATAGTTATTTTAGTTTATATTATTAATCTATATATATATATATACACATATATATATAAATATACATATATATACATATATATATATATTTTAATATTAAATAACTTGATTGACAAAATTGAATAATAAAAAATTCATTACGCAGGAACTGAGTCAACTTAGCGAATTTCCTTAGAATATATAAATCACTCTCTTGCGGTCATAATTTTAGTGTGATCAAAATGAAATATAATATCTGATATGACTTTAGTATTTGCAAAAATTAAATTTATTAATAGCCAAAATAGAACATGTTATACAACATCGTTATAGTTTATAGTTACTATGGAAACGACAATCAAAATTTTTTACAATAAAATATATTTCATGTATTCGTATCAAACACAAAATATTAAATATCTCTCTTAATGTTAGAATAATCGAAAAATGTATAAGGCGTAAAGTTGTAGAACATCAAGTTTTCTACACTTCATTACTCGATCATTTTTCTCAAACTCTAATGTGAACAGAGATATTTAGAATTTTAACTTTCAATCTGTAATTGTAAATATTTCTGTAAATATTAGCGTAACAGAAAAATGATAAGAAACAAAATTACAGTAAAACTTAGCACCTACAACTTAACTCCTGATAAATTTTTCAAATATTAAGGTTTTGTGTTTTCCCCTCCCTCTAAACCCCCTTTCCCTACAACTTTTACTTATTCTCTACAACTTTACTTCTTATAAATTTTTCGATTTTTCAAATATTAAGGGAGATATGTCAAATTTTGTGTTTCCCCCTCCCTCTAAACCCATCTTTCCCCTTGTTCGATTTTACCCATTAACGAACTTGACCTTTAGAATACCAAAAGCGACTCCAAAGCAAATACCAAAAGTAACTATAAACTATAATCGTTATACCGTTTTTTTTGGGCTATTAATAAACTTAACTTTTGCAAATCTAAAAATAAAGTCATATCAGATATTATATTTCATTTTGATCACACTAAAATTATGACCGCTAGAGAGTAATTTGCGTATTGTAAGGAAATTGGCTAAGTTGATGCAGCTCCTGCGTAACGAATTTTGGTTTTTTCAATTAGATCTAAGAAAATTCGATTGACGTTAACACATAGAGTTATAGTAGGATAAACTAGATTAACGGCATGCCTAATATATAAGATATATTTTGCACTACAACCGAAGGGATTTTTGGTATATATCATGTATCTTATATCATGTATCTTATCTCTCTCAAGAGTGTTAGGCCGTTAGTGAGTCCAGTAATCTATGTAGGTTCTAACCTTTTATTCTTTGTCGAGCAGATGTGATGCTTGTATTCATATAAAAAGTGTGTCCGTTGTAATCCATAGCCTGTATTTGGAAACGCCAAAATCGCGTGAGATTACCATAAAGTAACTAACCTTAGTAAAGTTTGTAATTATTACCAAGAGCGTCTAATATTTATGTCAAAAGCGGTCACAATTTACTATCAAGCTAATTATTCAAAGATATACGAAATAAGATATTATGGTTAACAAGTGGAAATAACAATAACCAACTTAGTAAATTTATGAAATTAATGAATTGATGAAAAAAAGTTTCAGCCAAATGTTGTTTATTTAAAAAAAAGCACATTTTTTGTTTTTTAATTTATGTTCTATCTCTTACGGTTTCAAAGAAAGGCACTTTTGCCCGTTTTACCCAACCATGGTTCGATTTTGCTCATTCATGAAATTTTAGCTCTAGAATACATAAATGAAATTTTAGCTCGCTATCTCTTTTCGTTTTTGAGTTATCGTGTTTATTCATAAATATTTATTTGTGTATACTTAAGCGTCAACAATACGATGTTTGTCCAAATTCCATATCGGTTACGTAAGACAAACTATAGAAGACTAGTGTATACTTTATAGACCAATGTCATTGGATTTTTAATCAAATACTGATATGAAAAAATTAACTCGTCAATCAGAAATCGAACCTCGGGCCTCTGGATATCTAGTCCAGAGTGCTTACCGCTACACCAAAGACGATTCTGACATAACAGCCAACTTTTTTCATATCATTCTTATTTTTATTTTGACAGTATTACTTCTGTCGAAGTTATTATTCATATATATTTATTTGTGTATACTTAAGCGTCAACAATACGATGTTTGTCCAAATTCCATTTCGGTTACGTAACGGACGAACAACTTATTAACATGTTAAATTTCCTCTACACTGTCAACTGTAATACAAAGAATTCGAATTTATAAACATCAAATTCCTGCTATTCCAATAATATCTATGCTATATTATTGTAAGATTTGTAGTAAGAAAACATATCACATAATATGCACACTCTCGTTCATAAAAATTGAATTAGTTGAAACATTCTTTGTGTAATTGTATGTAATATTATACACTTATTTAGTAATATACAGCTTGTATTTTAAAATAGACCCAATGTGGAAACAATGTATAGTGTAGCTATCGCTGTCTATATGCAGTGTACTATGATCGTTGGCAGGGTTGATACGTTCTCACCATAGACATTTGTCAATATCAGTGTAGCCAACTTAGGGGTTTTACCTCTAAATTTAGGGGGTAAAAATTGCTCCGGGGGTTTTTTAGGGGGAAAAAATATTTAGGGTTTTTTTAGGGGTTTTTAAATTTCGTTCAAAGATTTAAAAAAAATCATATCATAAGTATAATTTTCCAATGGCTGTCGATACTGGAATGCATATATTTTAATTTTATAAATATTTCATGAGAATTATGATGATGAACTAAGAAGGTGTAACATATGCTTCGCGCGCGCAGTCCCGCATTTTTTTTTCATACCCGCATTTTTTTGAAAAAATCTACATTGCCGACATACTTTGTGTTTTTTAAATATGTAGTTAAGGGGATTTTAGGGGTTTTTGAAATCACTGTTAGGGGAAAGAAATTTCAGGTGTTGGCGACACTGGTCAATATAGTTCTCAGTACATGACGTAGAGAAGATGTTGTATTATGTCCATCGTCTATTATAGAGGTTTTGCATTATTTACAACATTGAAAATTATTTTTACAATATTTCTTATTATTTCGTATTATTTGTATGTGGAATATTTTAAAATAAATGATAGAATTCTATTAACAGTATAACATAAAGCAACAAACCACACAAATTAAAGGAAAAAGAAAAAAACTACTAGAATTTTCATACAAACTAAACTGTTAAACCAACTATTCGAATATTCCTCCATTATTTGCTAAACAATATCCTAGTCGATTGTGAAACTCTACCTGGATATTTTCTAGCACTTGAGGAGAAATATTCGCACATATGTCAACAATTTTTTGCCCTAATTGTTGTAAACTTTCAGGCCTATTCCGCCAATAAATTTCTGTTTTGAGAAAACTATTGCTATGCTATGCACTATCTTAGATCTGTCTTTGGTGGGGACGCTCCACTGCCTGAAGAGTGCAGTTTGGGTATAACAAAGTACATCATGTCATGGTATACTGTGCATACATAGTGATAGATGCACTGTATATTGTTTCTAGATTGGGACTATTTTAAAATACAAGCTGTATACGCTTAGAATGTGACTTTCTGGTTCAAATATCTTGAATGGTAGCGTACAATATTTGTCTTATAGACACATACCAGTGTGAAGTAAGTCACTCAATCAGTTATTAGTTGTTCATTCATTCGTGTGTTTAGTATCTAAACCAAAATGTTGAAATTCTATTCACGTGAAGATAGTTGAAATAATTCGCGTCTCAGTTAAATGACAAGTATGTGCACATAATATGTGAAGTGAATGCATAGTGAATATATCAACAAGAAAAGAAATTCATCATAGTCGAAGTTGTGTGCATGGATGTGTTACGCAGATTTAAAAATAGAAAACAGAAAGTATATAAATATTAAGTAAACGGTTTTTGTAGACCAGAATACCCTTTTAAGATGTATGTTATTTCAAGTACAATCAATAGAGAAGCCCGTGACTGTTGTCTGCATTGGACTAAATTACAGGGATTATTATTTTTTTATTTGGTTCAGTATCACATACTGAATGTAAATAAACAAAATTTCGACCCCGGAAGTTCCGCCATTTTGAGAAAAACTGTATCGGTCTATATCTCCATTATCGTGCACTTTAGCCCAAAAATGGCTATAGCCTTTCTTGTAGATAATTGAATTTTCTATTGTTTTTGTTAATTTTTTTTTTGTATCACTTAACCTTGACGACTTATACAACTATTACTATTTATTTATTGAAAATTTTGACCGATACCTCTTCTTATAATTGATAAGAAAATTATTTATTGTTAATTTTGTCACTATCATTTATATTTCTTATCATATTTATTAAATTTTCATCATTATACCTCGGTTTTATTAACCATTGCACGTGATAGTGCAACATTAAATGCGTTATAGGTCATTTATAGCAGAGGTGGGCGTCGACGGCTCTCCGGAGCCACGGGGTTCCCCATAAGAAAGTGAGTGTAAGTAAGCTAGGTATGTTTTGAAGTAAGACGGAACGATGTTTCAATACAGGTTGCCTACCAATGCATCATTATTAATATATAATTTTTTGGCGGACGATGATTCAAAATAACTATTTTTTAAAACAGAAATTACGCGATCGCGTTCTGCTCTCCCAATTTCGAATTTATCAAACTCTGCAGAATGTTTCGCGGTATAATGACGTTGAAAATTACTTCTTTTTAAACAAATAAACGTTTTACCACAAAATAGGTAAATTAACTCTTTATCAGTTTTGTTAAATATACCAAAACGATGCTCCCACTCGTTGATGCCAAAAATATCCGTTTTCTTCGCAGTTGGCGTCGCACCTCCAGTGCTGAACTTATCCAAGACTGCTTGCGATGTATTCTCCATTAAAAAAATCACTACTTTTATTTTTTTTGATAAAAGAAATTATGCGAAAAATAATTTTCAATAGCACGAATAGTACTTTTCACTTTTTTAATTCAAAGTAGACTAACTCAAAACAACTCAGTCAGGTTGAGTAAGCTATCATAAAATTCCCACTTTATGTAAAATTTAACCATTTAGAAATTAGTGACAAATTAACCCCCACCCACCCAGCTTTATCATTGGCATGTTATTTTGATCAAATTCCCATGACCCTCTACTACTAATAATTAAATCTGGTATATAATTGTTTATTAGTTCTCCGATATGAATACCTTTGGCAAATTATTCGGAATTTCCAAAAACCTAATTATAAAATCTAAACTAAAACTGAACCATCAAAAAATTTACAAGCGATTTACAATTGTTAAGCGCTAAACGTAAAAGATCAATAGATTTATATTTTATTCATACAGAAATATATTAAAAAGGTCCATTTTATGATCCAAAATACCAGCCCAAAATTCCAGAGTATGTATTCCATGAATTGTAGTCAATAGTGTATACTTTGTATAATTATAATAGATAGTGCATCTATCTTCACCAAATTAGGTGAAACTGTCACCAAATTAGCAAAAAGTAACATATCCTGCGACAATATAAGAGTAATTTTAATAAGAGTAAAATAAACAGGAATAAATGTGAATAAAGGAAATTTTAACAAGAGCAATTTCAATATAATTTAAAATTTACGTTATAATTTAAAGTACGACTAGCTAATTTATACTGATGAAGACTACATTGTAGTCGAAATACGTATTTACAATACAAAAAACTGATCTAGGTAAAGGGGGTGAATTTGAAATTTTATTTCAAAAACCTCGAGTTCTCACTAATTATCATCCGATAATATATGTATAATAGATAGTGACCATAAAAAAGGGTTGGTATTATTATATTTTTTTCAGAAAATTTTTTAATTAAAAAAAACAAATAATAATAATTGGTAGGTACCCTGTATTTATTTTATCTCTGTTCCTACCTCTCACTGAGAGCTTGTAAAGTCAAACCCTGCCCACCTATGATTTATAGATTTAAAAGTTAAGTCATTAGCATTTTATTGTTTTGTCAATAAATAAATAGTAATAGTATAAGTCGTAAGCGGTAAGTGTAGTAATATTTTTTTGTAAACTTATATGATAAAAAGCAATTTAAAAAGGGTATTCACAGATCGGTCAACGAGTTATGCAATATTATATCTGAAATAATGTTACATCCGAAAAAATATAATACTGTTTATAAGTAACTTTATTATTGAGTAAAAATATTATTTACACTAAACAAATGTTTGAAATTTCCATAAAATATATGCGTTGTTCTAAGTTATTTAATAAAGTAGAAAATAATCGAATTAATTTTAAATGATCAACTGGATTCAAAATTCTCCTAAATCAGTTTGTATATAATAAGACTTCTGCAAAATTTTCGGAAAAATACCTCCTCGAGACCAGAAAAACGCAATATCTTGACGTTATTGTTATCAGATTTATGGAACTAATTACTGGCTGCATATATGTGTCTCTTGTATGTGCGAAAGTGCAATAAGACTCAAAAATTCTGTTAATGGACTAGTTTTTATTAATTTATAAAACAACTACTGCTTTTGATTAAACTATGCATGTTTCCGAAACTGTTTTTTAGATTAATATAAACAAATATGATCTTGGTAATATGAGTGTAGACTGGAAAAGCTAGTAAATAACCAGTTAAAGAAACATTATACGTGTTTTTCTTAATAAAAATAGTCACACAAGTGACTTCAATTATCTTCAATTCAATTAGTCATTTCCTTGTTTCTAGTAAAACTATGGATCATTTCTCAGTCAAAATGCCGTTTTATAGATAAAATTCTTGCATTGAGTGAACTATCAAATGTACTACTACTACACAAATATTTTCAATATTTGACATGTCCATTTGGCAGTGTAACAAACGAGACGAAAAACCCCTGTAACCAACTTTCATTTACACAATGTGTACATTCGTTGTGCAAAGAATACATGCAAAAACAACAAACCCGCAAATTTTTTTACCCGGTGTATACGGGGTTTCCTTTCCGAAATAAATTGAATAAAGGTGTTCGCACCCACATCGGAATCAACTGAGAAGGAAATAAATGCATTTTATATATCGAGATATATAGAGATATCAAGCTTGGAAGTGCTCATTTTAACCAACACCTACAACAATTCACTTTTTTGTGATTTTCAAGAAGAAACCATTTTTTGCAGTAGCCATTAGAACCTAAGACTACAATACCAAAGGGCATGGTCCCGTAGAGTTTTGAGTAATAAATAAAGCATTTGGCTTATGATTAAAAATAAATTTATGGATTTACAAAAGAATCCATAAATACAACCATAGTTTGTTATCCTCCACAAATTGTAAGCTACATGGACAATATAAAATTAAAATAAATGTGTATTAAACTTTTTTTAATTATTTAAAAAGATAAATACAGAAATATTTTCTTCAAACTCTACAAATTATCCTTCCCTAAAAAAGTTTTTATTTTTCCATGCTGTATAGCATTTTAAATAATAATATAGTCTGTTAAGTTTCAATTCAAAAAGTTACCATTAAACCCCAGTATAAAATACTCATTCCTTATCCTTGACTCCTTCCTTCTCAAAGCACTGCAAGGAGAAGTGAATGTCTGTTATCGGTGAATTTATACTTTTTTCAGTATGTAATATGTATTTTTATCAATATTCAATTCATATCACGTGCTTCTCATTGAGTCGACATGTATTTAAGTTATTTTTCTATCTTTGTTCGACACACAATGAATGACGTAACATTTTCTATGACGACGATGACGATGAACAATGTATGTAAAACAAATTGTTTTACAAAAAACCTTTATATTCTGTGTCGTAGATAAATAGTTAGTTATCTATTTGAATCTATCTACCTACCTTTCTACCTTCCTATGTCTATCGATGTGTATATGTATGTTGGTAGGTATAGATAAAGGTATGTAAGTTTGCATTTAAGTTTGTACTGATTTTTGGTTATTTTTTGTTTCATTCAAACATATCTCTCAAAGGAATTTACAGTATGAACATTAACAAAATTTCTATACTTTACGGTGCTGTTGTAAAGTTTAATATCACATAATCTTTTTGGTTCTTTCATCATCTTTCCAAATTTTTTAGGCATGCGTTTGTGTTTAATTGTCACTAAATTCATTTAAGTTTACTATAGACAGCTTTAGTAAGCATATTGATTAGATATATATATATATATATATATATATATATATATATATTTATATATCAATCAACAAAAAATCAAACCTTCGAAAAAAGAAAGGAAAAGTTAAAAAAATAACTTAGTCTTAACTTTAGTCTAACTAAGTCTTACACTAATGTAAATACCTAAACATTTTTGAGTCCACCAAACAAACAACCAAAATGTAATATTTTCTAATATTTACTTTTAACCGAAAATTATATTAACCCTTCGCCCATGTCGATAGAGATTTTTTGGCGCCGGCTCAAAGTTATTTTGGGATTTACATTAGTGTAGGACATAGCTAGACTAAAAAGTTAGTTTTTTATCTTTTCCTTTCTTTTTTCGAAGGTTTAATTTTTTGTTACAAAGTTATTATTTTTTGCTTTTCAGTTACTTTCTTCATTCGTCGGTTCTATTTTTAGTTAAAAAGTTTTTATTTTCAATTTTTTTTTGTGGATTATGGTGTTATTAGAACTACGTATGTGTGTCAAGTTCCAACAGAATCGGTTCACAGACGAAAATTCAGTGGTGAACAATCAACCATTCACTATTTTTCTACCCTTAGGAGCGAATTTTTTTTTCAAATTTATATGGTACCAATTTCGAAGTTACCCTATCCAATAAAAAAACAATTATCGAAATCGAACTACTCAGTAAGAAGTTATGCGTGTTTGTTCATACCTAAACTAAAATATAGGGGTTGACTTTAGAACCTCCTTCGTTTTCTTCGACGGTTAAAAAAACTTTCAAATTGTGCAAAGATATTGAGTGCTTTCAAATAGTATTTTATTTACACACAGAACATATATGATATTTTTCTTTAGTGGAAGCGCTGGGAAGTCTTATTATTTATTTTTTTGTGGCTATAATTTGAAGTTTCTTTCTCAAATATAAATGGGACCAACATTGATGTATACCCTATCTAACAAAAAAAATTATCAAAATCGGACTACTCTGTAAAAAGTAATGCGTGATCATACGTTAAAAAAAAATATATTGTGTGTGTAGGCAAGCTTTTCCAATAGAGAAACAATGTTAAACATTATTTATTACTGACTGTCCATGTGGTTACTATATGAAGTCAGTCAGTTCACTGTATACATATACACACATATACACTGTATATATATATATATATATATTCTGCACACTAGAACATTGCCAAATTTTAGTCATTTACGTGGAATAGTCTCTCAGAAAAACGTCTGTGACTGACAGGTATGCAGGCACCGAAGTGATTCATAAGTTTTTCGGTTTCATAAGTTGCAACCGTTTAATTTGATATCTCGTTTCCTTTTTGATTAAACCCAAATCCTAACCACCGTGAAAGGTTGATCGAACGTGCGATTAATAGTATTTTTGATTATTACAGAGAAAAATATCAAATTAGAAATCTCTCTTAGGAATATTTAAGAGAAATACTCTTAAATCTTTAAAAAAAATATTTATCCCAACTATCAGAGTTTTTATTACTATTAGAGTTTGGTTGAGTTTTGATAAAAAAAAAGCTTAACGCAAGAAACATTCGTGTCTTGAAAATACAATTAATGAAAACAACTGAAATATTTTACCTCAAAAACAAATAAACACGCAAACTTTTATTAAATACATCTTTCACTTCTAGTTAATGAAAGTCACCAAAACTGAGATCTGTAGTCTACATTGTTCGTTGAATTGAAGTGAACGATGTGTACACTTTTTAACAGGAGTATACATGTACTCTTATACAAATACAACCACGTATTTTGTCCTGTGCATGTTATATGTATATAATACATGTTAAAATTTTACACACAAGTGAAATATTTTTAACAAAATTTCAAGTTACACACAAGAAGAGAGGGACGAAAATGTACAATAAAAGTTTAAATAGTTTTTTCAAAGTTTCTAATGGAATAATTCTTTTTTATTTTTATCTAAAATGGTAAGAATATTTTCTACAATACCTCTCGAGTCTAGTACACAAAATCTTGTTCAGGCTATTATTCTTTATGACAATGTAATTTTAAAAAAAGAAAAAAAGACGAAAATTTCCTTACTAGAAGAATATTTTTCTATATTGTACGACTTTATATTGTAGTTGGTTAATTATCTATAGAGATATAAATAATATCAAAGAGAACTCTAGGATTTTTCGAATTAAATTTCGATTTTGCCCCAATTTCCTAGATCCAAAAATTTATTTTATAAATGCGTATTTTCACTACAAAGTAGTCATTATCAGTATGAATTAGCTAATTGTAATTATTCTCCGAGGAGATGTTACTTGTTGCTAATATGCAGACCGTCACCAAATTAGCAACAAGTAATATCTTCTCGGAGAATAATTACAATTAGCTAATTCGTACTGATGATGACTACTTTGTAGGCGAAATACGTATTTATAAAATACAAAAAAAAATTTTTTTGATCTAGGGAATTGGGGCAAAAAATCGAAATTTAAATCTATAGAGATGTGTATACCTTATAATAATTTGTAGAAAGTGTATTATTTCCACACTTTTATAACCTAACAAACTTCCTCCGATAATAGTGAGCCACTTCAGGTTAATAGGACATTTCTAATAAAGAAAATAACCTCCCACTTACTTATAAGAGGTTTACATGATTTTACAAACCTTATCAAAACCTTATCAAATAAATTAATATTGACTTTTCGAAAAACAAAAACGATGTATCGAAACTACTAGATTTGTTTTTTTAACTGTATCGGTTCAGCAGTACATAGTCTGGTGTAACAAGTTCTGAGAGAGGAACACCACTTTCATGAATGATTCTTTTTTTGTTGTCTTTTTAAAGTCTAAAAATCAACAAAACTTACTTTTTTAATAGTTTCCCATCTTTTCTCATTGAAACATTGTTATCAACTTGTACATGTATGAAAGCAACTTTTAAATTACGAACTGAGATATCAAGTTCAAACCTGTAGGGCGTATTGATGTAGTAAAACGTAGATTCAATTTGGTTAGGCATATTAGTTAATGTTATCTATTTTCATCTCTGAGTCAGAATGGGTGGGAGATAGAACAAAACACCAAATTATGTAAAATTATTCCTTACCAAACACTAGCAACTTTAATGAAGAACATGCCAAGTTTTATTTCTTGTAAAACTAAAGTGTCAGGTTTGTGTCATCCACAGTTTAATATTGACCTATAAATATATATATTATATTAATATACAATATACACTACGTAAATTAAAATAGACCTAATAGCAACATTGTGTAGTGCATTTATCACTGTCTATGCACAGTATGCCATGATATATTCTACTGTGAAATCTGTGAAATTCTGTGTGGGTGTTAACACAGAATTTCACAGATTTCTGTGACAATTATATTTGCAGAAATATTTACAATTCAATTTTCAAAGTTTAAATTGTAAATATCTCCGTACACATAAGAAAAATGAAATGGTAATGAATTGTAGCAAACATGATTTTCCAAAACTTTGTACATTTTTCGATTGTTCTATTATTAAGAGAGATATTTTATATTTTGTGTTTTATTCTTTCTCTATGCCCCCCCCCCCATTCCCTTTTAACCTATGCCATTTATTAATAAAATTGGATTACATTACAAAGTGATTTTTTATGTATTCTAAGGAAATTCGCTAAGTTGGCGCAGCTACTACGTAACGAATTTTTTATTTTATTTCTTGTCTAAAACGAATGTTTTTTCCGAAAACGATAAAACTGGGTATACTAGACATATAACGAAAATATTTACCAGCCGTTAAACTAAAGATTCAGAACTGATATCATTTATTTCTCTCTCCTATCGTTAATTGCTATTCCCATTCATTCATGCAACAGAGATTGGGATCGAATCGGGAGGCTTTTTCCCAGCAAGTGGGCTTATTAATGGTTCTAATAATAATAGTCATCTTTTTAAGAAAGAAAAAATTCAGTGTAAAGTCAATTCCTACTTTCATCACTATTAGACTTTTACCTGGTCTATGTTACTTGTTTGTTTACAATTGGGTTACACATTAAGAAAACATTACATGATCTCTAACTTATATACTTGAACTGGGTTTTTTTTTCTATTTGGATACCTTAACAAAAAACATTTCGAGCAATATTTTTATACAAACTTTAACTTGTTAAAAGAATTATGAATGAAACATATAAACTACAAAATGATTTATGTCAGTTGAGATTTTAAATTAATATGCTGTACCAAATATGGCAGTAATAAAATGTCCATTTTTCTACTGTCAGACTACATATTTGACTGCTGTGTTTTTGCTAGCTTCATTTGCAAGATTTTCATCAATTTTTTACCTTAAACAATTGAGGGTTTTAGAAAAATAAAACTTTTTTGTTTTATAAGAATTTTTGTCATCGATTTTGTCATGGATTAAAGCTATACTTTGAATAAGTTCAGTTTAATCGATGTGTGAACAATTTTGCTTCATTGAAATGGTGATTTACAATAGAGAGAGAAAATCTTGCTGAACAGTAAATGAACCATACCTCGAAAGCTGAGCAGGTTTAAACTGAGGCTCATTTGAACTTTTCTACTTAAAATAATCCAAAAAATCATTGGTTTTCAAAACGCACAACTCACTGTTTTCCGGCTGTAACTATGGTATAAAACATCACACATAGAGACTTAGGAAAAAGTTAACAGTCTTATGTACACAAAACCGATATTAGCAAATTTCCTGAAAGGTGATAGAGCTATTGGTCTCGTACCAAAGTCCAAATTTCGCAAAAATTTCTTCAAATGTCCATCGATCCTACCTAGTAGATGTCAAAAATCACCGTCTCTCAAATATATATATATATATATATATATATATATATATATATATATATATATATATATATATATATATATATATATATATATATATATATATATATATATATATATATATATATATATTATACATATATATACATATGTATGTACATATGTGTCTCTAGCGGTGACAATTTTAATCCGATTGAACAAAAATTGGGTATGTAAGGTGCTTTTGGTATTAGAAAGGTCGAGTTCGTTAATGAGCAAAGGGAATAAGGGAAAAGAGGGGTTTAGAGGTATTTAGAGACACAACATTTGATATATCTGTCTTAATGTTAGAAAAATCGAAAAATGTCTAAGAATAAAGTTGTAGATAATTAATTATATTATAATTTTGGTTCTTATCATTTTTTCAGTTACCATAATATTCACAGAAATATTTACAAATTAAAATTGAAAGTGAAATTCATAATTATGTGCACATTAGAGTTTGTAAAAAATTGATCAGGTAATGAATTGTAGCAAACATGATTACTACAACTTACCTCCTCATAAATTTTTTGATTATTCTAATATTAAGAGAGATATTCTGTATGTTATGTTTTCTTCGTTCTCTATGCCCTCTTTCTCCTTTACCTATGCCAATTAGTAATAAAATTGGCCTTACAAATACTAACATCATATCAGATATGATGTTTCATTTTGATCACTCTAAAGTTATAACCGCTAGAGAGTGATTTATGTATTCTATGCGTTTACTTGACTAAACTGTCGGCGTGGACAAGAACAAAATAACCGGCTATGCTTATGGAGGTTGTTTGCAGTTTCCTTCACGAACTCCTTATGAGTATCGTCATAGTCCCTATCAAAGTAAGCTGCTGCCGGCCCACATCCTACCAATTCCTAGTACACACACAAAATTCTTTGTCCTCCACTCACATCCATAGGCATCAAAATGGACCTTATGGCCGTGTGTCCCGTCCAGGACAGCCTCTACAAACTAAGAGAGAGAACCACTTCTTATCGGTAGATATTGTACGTCATATTACTCTCATTATAAACCATTCACATGATCGGTTACCCAAATATCTTACATATTACTGCGGGTTTTCCAAATATCGTTAGATTAAAACAGGAACGATTTTAAAAATCTTGAGCATTTTTTCAAATATTTACTGCTACGGATCAAATAATCCGAACTTTGAACTGTCCTGCAATATCCAGAACAAATGATCGTCAGGTTGAGAAAACAATTTATCTCAACAAAACGTTAAAAAAAAACTATCTTTGTTTTTTTCAAGTAAACGTTATGTCAGTTAAATAATAACTTTACATTTCATTTTTTTTGCCCCAATTTCCAAGATAAAAATTTTTTGTATTTTATAAATACGTATTTCGACTACAAAGTAGTCATCATCAGTATGAATTAGCTAAATGTAATTATTCTCCGAGGAGATATAACTTGTTGCTAATTTGCAGACGGTCTGCACCCACGTGACGGTCACCAAATTAGCAACAAGTAACATCTCCTCGGAAATAATTACATTTAGCTAATTCATACTGATATTGATTACTTTGTAGTCGAAATACGTATTTATAAAACACAAAAAATTTTGATCTAGGAAATTGTGGCAAAAAATCGAAATTTATTTCGAAAAATCCTAGAGTTCTCTTTAATATTATTTATACTACTAACTTTCCTTCTTTAAGAAAATTGTTTATTTGTTCCAAAACATTGTTCTAAAGGCATCATCAAAATATTAACCCTCGTTGACACTGACTCAACTTATATTTCGATCACCTAGTACACAATTTCGTAAAATACAGAAAATAAACTAAATTTTCAACAAGCCAAACAAACCAAGCATTGCTTACATATATACGTATCTCCCTACTAGAATGTGTTCCCTCAGGAAACAATGTTGTAACACAACATGAATAAAAATATGCCCATCATATTTGTTTCATCTTTCAAAAGTGATACGTTTCACTGTTATATACAATTCTTATTAAAAATTCATGTTGTACAAATTTTATTATGAAATATGAAGACGAAATATTTGGAGTTCGATTCCCAGCTGGGTCTCATTATAAAAAAAAAAAACGAGCACACATCTCTAAGGATTTTTCTCCTTTCTGCTTACAATTTTTACGTAAATAAATAGATCATAAAAATAAAACACCGATTTGAGATGAAGCATGTATTTAGTATATGGTCCTGTTCTATCCTTATTTACATTTCGTTTTGATGGTGTCTACAGGTTGCATTAAATACAAAAATAAATGCATAAACCATAAATGGAATTTGGTGCTAGTATAATTCTGACAGCCTTAATCTATATAAAGAAGGTACTGTCGTCTAATAAGGCACGGTTCTAAGAAAGTCCAGTTATGAAAAGTGGTTATTGTAATTGTTGAATTAATTCGAAATAGCTAACATATAGGCAGAAACAACAATAGACAAAAATTCAACAACACTTTGAGTCAAATGCGTTTTTGGTTAGACAACAAACTCGTGGATTGTTTATCAGTGATGTTTGACAAGGACCCTCTATTTATATCACATTTTTTAAATTTTTGTTTATTTATTTCATCATTTCTTTTTTATCGACATTTTTGCCATCGCTTGTTCCTGCCCGTAAGAAGGCCACCTTGATTGTACTCTAGGAAAGTCCGGACCTCATTGAAAGTATTAAATTTAACTTTTTTTATTAATAAATTTCCATAAATTTTCGCTTCAATAGCATGCTTTATAGATAAAAAGTCAGTGAAATTAAAGTAAGCTTTTTATATTCCATGCAAACAAAAACAGTTTCTTAGTTCATTTAGCCAATTTAGCTCCTTCTGTTACCAAAGTTCGAGATTTTTTTCTAAGACACCAAATAATACCCAGGGTGGATTGTAATTAAAAATAAAATACCGACATCAATATTTTTTTATAAAATAAGTAAACAGTAACAGAGAAATGGAATATTTTTAAATATAATGCTATTTATTTGTTTTAACGCAGTTTATATTTTTAATCGACCTAACAAGGAAGGCCCAGCCTATTTTTGGCTGAATTCTTGTGCGAAATACATAAATTTAAATACGAAAATTATTATTTTAATGACTGTTTAGTGGATTATGTTGAGATACTTTGATTAAATATTTTATTTGCAAAGTTCTGTAATGGGCCTTATTGAGAGACCAGGTTCCTAATAAGGTTCAAAATCGAGGTTTTTAAAATCAACATTTTTTCATGGAAACATAATAAATTGTGTTATTTTTGTTTATTTCCCAATTTTACGTATTTATAGTCATTTTGCAAAAATTGGACCTTACTAGACACCAGTATCTTAGATGATAAACATACAAATATATCAAAGTGAAACGTATTTTTTTATAACGTTGTTTACCACGCGTCAGAGGGAATAACAATTGGCTGGTTAATAATATGTTAGATTTTAGTAGTCCTTTAAGTTTTAGTTTAATTTTTGTACAAATTCCATTGTATTTATATCTAATTTTTTTTAATAGACTTGACAATTGAATTAACAACGTAATTATTTTATAAAAATTTCATACATGCTCAGAAATAATATCTTAGTTATATATGTTTGCATTAATATATTAAAATATTATCATACATCCTTAAATGTATTCAATGAAATTTTTATAGCTTGCTATGAGAGGTAGGCAAATTTATATCAACTTTGAAGACTATGAAATGGCGTAGCAATTAAGAAGTAACGTTTATTTTAAAATTTTATTATGTAGTAGTTACATTATCTTCATAAACACGTTTATGAACGGTTCATGGGCGGAGTTTCACCTACAGTATGTTTAGGACAACATACCATTCAGACTTCAATTCTTATTATTCATACTATTATCGTGACGTACACTGTATTTGTTGCGCTATTCATTCAGTTTATTTTTCTATTCTATGAACATGAAATTCCTTTTTCGAACTTCACTATAATAGTTATTCCGATATTAATCATAGTGACTTCCAAATTTACCACTAGAGAATCCACAGACACTAAACGTATTACGATTGGACTGAAATTTGGTATTTGAAACTTCGTTCGTGGGTAAAAGCCGATAAAGGTAAAGGGGTTTTAGAGCGAGGGGGAAACACAAAGTTTGGCATGTTTCCCTTAATATTGGAAAAATCGAAAAATACATTTGAAAAAAGTTGTAGAAAATTATTCATACTACAAGTTTTTTTCTATTCATTTTTTCTCTCACACTAATATTTACAGAAATATTTACAATTTAAGATTGAAAATTAATATCCTAAATATCTCTGTACAGAATTTGAGAAAAATAATTAAGTAATGAATTATAGCATACATGATTTCCTACAACTTTACCCCTGATAAATTTTTCGATTGTTCTAATATTAAAATATAAAAGATATTTTATATTTTGTGTTTTCTTCTTTCTCATTCGTCATTTTATTAATAAAATTGGCCTTGCAAATACCAAAATCATATCAGATAATTAACGAAATTGACTAAATTGACGCAGCTCCTGCAAAACGAATTTTTATACCCAGTATATGTAAATATACAAGATATATTAAGTTTAATCCCGACTTTGTAATGCTTACAAATATTGATCGTAGGCATGGATATTTGGCATATATGTTCATAAAATGGTCTAATTCGGTCACCTTCACATTTCCGTCCGTCTGTCTGTCTGTCTATCTGTGGACGCGATAACTCAAGAAAGAAAAGAGATAACGAGCTGAAATATTTGTGTGTATTCTAGAACAAAAAAGTAAGTTCAAGTTCGTTAATGGGCAAAATCGGACCATGTTTAGGCAAAATGGGCAAAACTGTCTATCTTTGAAACCGTAAGAGATATAACAAAAATTTACTAACAAAAAATCTTCTTCTTTTTAAAATAAACAACTTTTGTTTGATAAATTTTCGATAAACTCAGTACATACTTGGTATTAATAATTTACTCAGTTAGTTGTTACATTACTTGTTTTCTAAATTAGATTGATACATTATTTCATTTCGTAAATATACATAATTTGGTATTAAAAAATGCATTTTAAACGTAGTAGTTATGTTGATAAAAACCCAATCATTCAGTACAAAATATAAAATAAGTACCTACATAACTAGATGGTACAAAAATTTAGAAAACACACATTACTTCATGTATATAATCTTGATTTTCCGTATTTATAAAATGTTTTCACAATAAATAATTTGTATGATAATCACGCACAAGTAAGACAAAAGCTATTAACACGTGCGTATTATTATTATGATCGTCACTTTCTTTTAGTAATATTAGTAGAATGGAGTAGTAGTATCATTTATTTCATAAACATTTAACAACATCTCCCAACAATATACATACATACATACATACATACTTACATACAATATATAATAATAATATAAAAGTTTTTCTTTGAAAACTCAAACAAATTTACACACTTTAATGCGCTTGTAATAATAAACTTACTATTATATTGTGTTTGTAATACAACATTTATACCGTGTGTATAACACATAAAACTACAAACTTTTATCAGAAGTAAGTAGGAAAAAAACTTCATATAAAAAGTTGCACGATTATGATAGAGTTACAATCTGTAAGTTGAGCAAAAAAGCCCTTCTTCTCTATTTTGGTCCGACTATAGCTTCTGAGAAGATTTGTTCTTGCGGTTAGTTTTTAAAGAAAAGCTTGCCATGTTACCATCTTGTTTTTTCCTCACTTGCCACTAATGGTCTGCTAAGAGGCCGATAGTCTCTGGCATAAGAGAAAAGGCATTTTTTTGTCAAGTAGTCTGTTGTTTCATTAGAGAGAGATGCAACAAGTCAGCAAGATGAGGATGGTGATCGACAATTCGAACCAAGAACGGGGTACTAAGCGTATATCCATTCGTGCGGGTTAACCGCAGATAATTTGACGGCTAAACCACGCATTAGTGTTGGAAAAGTCTATCCCACTTAGTTCGGCATCCACTCATAATGGTTGAAAAAGTCTCTCCCACTGAGTTTACCATCCACTCATAAGGGTTAGAAAATCGATCCCACTGAGATAAACATCCAATGCGGAAGATTAATAGTCTTTAAAATTATGAATAGTGTGAACATCTAGGGGTCCTTCGTGTACCACAAAATTGCATTGGGGCCATTCAGTCTATCAAGCAGGACGCAAAAAGGATGCATGACTCTCTGCACGCCCCTAGCAAAAATTATAATACCTCAACATCTTCATTCTGTCTCGGCTAAGTTTTATTCTGATTATCCCAGAAATGAATGAACTCTCGGGAGATCCTTTACAATTCCTAAGACTAACACAAATACTTTACCGTTGGTTGATTTCGGACGTACACGAAAACGGAGTGGCCATGCATAATGGTGCCGACCCAACACAGAGATCTGGTATGTAACATCACAAGCTAGAAATGCGCCGCCCTATTAGCAAAACTGTATCTTAGTTTCCATTAGAAAATTGAAAAATGCGTTCTCTCCTTCTCTATCCTGGGAGGGCGGGCCATTATTGTTCAGGTGTATGGGTGTCATATTTCCTTGTTGAACTGGGAAAACCGAATCATGGAAAGGCGTTCTCATACACACACTCTAGGGAAGCGAGCAACCACTTTTTGTTGATTGGTCGACATACTCGATTTTGTGATAACCAAATTTTACACCGTACCCGGCTTAACTTTGGAACATGTCGAATCAAGAACGGTGACAAATGATGCCGACCTTGATGCATTGTCCATCGTACGTATTGAATCATTGTACCTACGAATGTGCACCAGTGATAAATTTTTTTGTCGACTGTGATATGATCTGCTATTTAAACCTTTTTATTATATTATACTATTTAAAATTATTACAGTAAAATATTTTTAATCATACTTTATCTTTTCTACCTTACCAACCAACCACTTTGTTTAAAGTATTACATGTTCTTCATATTACATGTTAATATTGTGACCATTGTTAAACGAGACTAAACTGATTCATCAGTAACACTTAAATGTCTTTTTATGTCTTAAATTAAACTATGTCTTTTTATTAATTACTTAGACTGGTGTTCGCCCGGTGGTCAAAATTGGACCAAAAAAAAAAAAACTGTTTTCAAAATTTTATTATTGATAACACTAAAGCTCGTTAGATAATAGCCATTAAACAAACAAAAAAAAAAAGAAAATCGATTGACAAACAAAGGAGAAAAAGCTACTAAACTGTTTTGTTTTTGCCTATTTTTATACAGATATCAAATTGATAAACACATTGAATGGATAGTTTGATTTAGTTCATAACTTCAATCTCCTCCAAGATGTGCATGATTTTTCTTATATTTTTTGAGCTTTCCGAACAAAGTCTGACTATTTGAATTTAGTTTTTTTTTTCTTCTGAGTAATGAGTAACGCTCATTACTAAAATTAAACGTAATCAGTTTTAAAAATTCAACTTATTTCAAACACTCAATATAATTTACATCATGTAATAGATGGAGTGATGTAAATGACTGTAACTTGTTTATTGTCCCTTATAAAAGGTGTTATCGACAAGTTTATCAAATTTGATGCACCTCATCATCAATTCAACTCCCGTTTTCATATCAAATCAGTTTAAGAGGAAACTGCTTCTGAAAAAAATCGGCTTAGCCTACGTAACCCGATTGTCATTTTGGAGCCGATATACAATAGGCCCCTCCAGAAAAGTTTTACAGAAGTGAGAAGAAACTTTTTATCTATCTGTATACACGTAAATTACCTGCTAAAATATAAGCTTTGGAAAATTTGGTCTGGACGTGGGTACGAGTTGCGTGCATGGAGGAAACCCTGGTCGCTCACACATATTTTCACAAATTAATTCGTCCTAAATTAAAGTGCGTTGGACGTATCAATTACTGTCTGGGCATATTATAATGCGCTTTGGAAAAAGGGAAAGCAGGCACTGATGGCGTGGTGAACTAGCAAACTACGCTGGTGGTCGTTGATCTAGAAAAAGTGGGCTGTTAATCAGGCTTTATTATAATTACTATTACCTGGTGAAAATCCCAAAAATTCACGTAGACAATTGTCCGACCTGTAGAAACAACAAACTAGATCGTTAAAATGGAAAGAACGCTCGTCGTCCTTTAAACTAGTAACTTAGCACAATGTTTTTTTTCATATTAAAAAAATTGTTACTTTTTGTTAAAAAATTACTTTAAACAAAAAGATAAAAATTTTAAAAACAAATCCGATAAATTATAATTGATAAAACTAATACCCAAACGCCAAACTGTGTCTATCACACATGTTTGAATCAAGTTTATTTCCCAAGAATAAGAATACTATGAGCTAAACATATACAAAAAACATAAGAATCTACTATAGGTATTTGAATACAAGAGGTATTAAAAAAAATATTTGCTGTTTGTAGGTTAGGTATCACAACCAAGGAAGGTATCCTTATCATGGCATCTAATGATAATTCTCAGCTAATGACAAAGTTATAATGAAAGTTTGAATCAATCATCCTTGTAGATGGGTACTTTATAAAAGTGTAAGATAGTTGTATCTAACAAAATTCGCTCCCATGTGAGTGTTTGTTTCACTGAATATTTATAAAAGGGAGAGAGCTGATTAAAATATTATTACTTATTACATTAACAATCAAAGTTACTCACACATCAAATGAGTTCAAAACAAACGAGATTTCTTTAAATCCAGGTTTTCAAGTTTTTTGGAACACTGGAAAACAAAATGCATGCAAAATGATTTGAAGAGTATGCTCTTCATTGAAAGAAAAGAAGAAACTCGAAAGAAGAAAATGGCCACGACTTATAGAGCTCCATTTTGATGACTCATAACTAGAATTCTATAAATCGAGCTATTATTTGTCTTACAGGACTTCCTTGCCAAACGTAAATACGAAAATGTGTCTTTTAATAATTTTTTTTGTCTCAACTTTTACGCTTAGTTTATGTCGGGTATCCAAAATTCTTAAAAATTTTTGTGATCAAGTAACAAATAGTAAAATATGAATAATAAGTTGATATTTGACAACAAATAATGCAGTCAATGCTGTGCGATGATTGATTCATACATCATAATCATCTTTGGTGTAGCGGTAAGCACACTGGACTAGAAATCCAGAGGTCCAAGTTCGATTCCTGGTTGATGAATTAATTTTTTTATATCAATATTTAATAAAAAATTCAGTGGCATGTTTGTCTATATAGTATACAATAGTTCTTTCATACTATGTCTTACGTATCTTTAATGGAACTTGACATAAGTGTCGAATTGTGAAACCTAAGGATGCATAAATAATATTATATGAATAACAAGTTGATATTTGACAAGAAAGTACTGCAGCCAATGATTTGAGTAGATTGAATCATACGTCAGAATCATCTTTGGTGTAGCGGTAAGCACACTGGGCTAGAAATTTAGAGATCGGAGGTTCGATTTCTGGTAGATGAGTTAATTTTTGCATATAAATATTTCATCACAAAACTCAACTTTGAGAGTCGACACGATTGTGAGAGAAAACCTGATTCGCACAGTTTGACACACTTTTTAAATACACTGTAGACATAATATACATGTATACCGGAGAGTATCTCTACAATGGATTGTGAAATTATTGGAACATCCATATACTATACTGTACTATTTCCGACTACTTTAAAAGTTTTTTTTTTATAAGAATGATAAAAAAAACACAGATATAAAATACAAACTTGTACAGATAGTAATCCCACCTTGTGGCAGTTGAATGATTTATCATTCGCCTCCTCTCTCAATATAGCATCCATTCTTACGTATCTACTTTTTAAATAAATAAAAATACTTACATTGTACCTATACCTAAAAGAATCATAAGGTATTTGAAATAAAACTCATGCTATGAGTGTTATTTTAAAAATACACAAAAATAAAAAAACAAAAGAAAAGTCAATGAATTGTTTTTACTTTGAGAGGTTATGTTGTACACCTTTGTATTCATTTATTCATAATAGAGAATGAATTGTAACGGGCCTAACAAAAACTTTATGTACCTAATTTATTTCGATAGTATACTATCGTATTTGTGTAGACGTGAGATTGATGGATTTCATTAGATTAATAACGCTGCTTAAAAAGTTATACAAGTTTCTTATCTTTTGCATTTGATTGTGTATGATACTTTGATTATACTTTTGGGACAGAAACTATATCCATGTTAAAGCATTAATTGGGTAATTTTTCATCATCAGCTGCATTCACCACTATATGTATTTTTATAAATGATGAAGGATGAACCTGTATCTTCTCGAAGATCGTAGTTTGGAAAATCATTGGTTTTATACGGCATCTTCAATGATTTTGTGACCAACAAATCAAACACAATACTCCAGCGAAATATTATGAGCTCCGTATTCATAGTCAGGTCTTAAGCGTAAGTTCACCTTACTTCATACACGCAACCTTGAGGCAAGCTTGAAAGTTTGATCTTAGCTCAGATATATCGGTGTTGTTAGATAAATATTCATAGCCATAGCTTAAGAAGATATTGAGAATTGGAAACTGTTCATGTATCACAGTCAAATAAGACAATCTTAATATAGACCTTCAACTTGCCTTTTATTAAAACAATATGATTTTCTTTAATTAGACTTAAGAAATAAGTAAGCATTATAGTAGACTTAAGACAACCTTATTAACTTTGCAGTGAAAGAAGTAGTGAAGATAATGAATTTTTTGAGTTTACATAATATCAATATTGATGTTAATATTGATATCGATTTCGATTCTGACGATGAAGAAATAATTATATATAGATATTCCTAAACGCTACTTTCGATATATACTAGATCCTTTTGATTTTTATCCAGATAACGAATTTAAAAACAGATCAAGTTTTGACAAAACATAGATAAACATAGATAAAGCCAATCGTCGCGGATTACCTATTCCACTAGTGTTTCAATTATTAATGTGTTTGCGATTTTATGCATTTGCTAGTTTTTAGTTAATAATAAATTATTATGGAATAATAGTATTGCTTCAATATTTGAAGAAAATACTTTTTTTCTATCAAATGTTAATTTTACTTTTACCTTTACTCGCCATATTTTTCTTATTTTTTATTTGAAAATCAATTTTTTAGCTCGCTACTTTTATAAACGGTCTTGTGAGATATGTTTGTTACATTTGTAGAATCATATTTAGTATCACGGACAATAATATGATAATATATTTCTTAGCAAAGCAGATCATTGGATACATGAGAGTTATTACGGAAATTGACGAACAAAAACTAAGATGATCTCTAGATTCGTCTTACTAAAGCTAATCTTAAACCGAATAAGATCATGCTTGATGCCATCGTCTTACCGAAGATGATCTCAATGTATATTTATGAATTCATCATGTCATATAACCAATAAGATGGTCTTCATAAAGGTAAGCTTAAGCATTTGCTAAAGATGGGACTATGAATACGGGCCTAAGATCTTAAGTCTATAAACAAATAACATAGACTTTCGCATAACAGCTATATGTTAACACATCCAAACGTTGTGGCACACACTTTTGTGTGCACAATCCTAATTTACCATACAGGGTACTGTATATTGAACGATGCAAACTGTCTTATTTTGCAGTGATTATTCTTTATTTAGTGTCATAAATTTTATCTCAGAATATTGTTACCTATTTAGAAAATCTTCAAAATATAAATTTGTTAATAATAAGTTCAATCGTATAATATATTTGTTTAAAAAAATAAATGTAACGAAAAGTCATACGCAGTAGGTCATATGCATTCCACTACCATAACATCTCAGGTAGTTCAGCGGTAGAGCATTGGTCTTGAATGTTAGATGTCGTGGGTTCGATTACCACGGTTCTCATTAGATGTGATATTTTTCAAATCAAGCATTTGAAGAAAGACATCAAATACCCTTTTTATAAGACTTTAGAAAAATCTTATAAAAAGGGTATGCGTGAAACGTTAACGCATAACATTTTTGCTAATAATTGCTCGATGCTAATAATCTCTTTGATTTTGAATATCTCACTTTACAAACTAAAAATTTCACAAAAATATCACTGGTATTATCCGTTTTAAGGAGTCGAAAAATTGCATTTGGTAAAGATATAAACTGATGCAAACATTGATTATTTAAAAAAAAACACTACATTACTATTGATTTTGGAAAACAATCATGTATGTCGTGAATCCTTATTACCACAAAAAATTCGTATTTAAATTTATTACTTTAGCAACCAATTTGGGTGGTCATTTCAGAAAACAAAATTTTTTTCATGTAAAATAGATGATTTCTTATGGTGCGGGAGACCAAAGGGTTTTGTCAGGATGATGAACATCAAGCTGGTACTTTGTAACTAGCTTCGTTTTGACAAGATGCCCAACTTTTTTAATTATAAAATTTTCGAAAACAGTATCGAAATTTTCTGGAAGCCGTTGAACATTGAGGATGGGAGACTCTTAGTCCATACCAATGAATTTGTGGGACGAAAATCTTTCCTCTTGGTTATCTTACAATTAAACTTAAAAATGACTTGATGCTCGTAAACTTTAGATGAACGGTCGAGAACAAGAAAAAATTTTCGTTTTCCAAAATTTTATAATTAAAAAAGTTGGGCGTTTTGTCAAAACGAAGCTACTTACAAAGTACCAGCTTGATGCTCATCCTCCTGAAAAAACCCTTTGGTCTCACGGTCTGTGTAAATTTCAGAAAAATGCAACCTAGAAAGATTTTAACACATACTTTTACCAGTTCATACTCCACGGTTACTTAATACATCAAAATATAAATTTTTAAAATTATTAACCCATCAAAAGTAATATATGCAGTAAAAGAGACATCGCTATATGTGGTAAATATTTATTGGCTGTACTAAAGCTTATGTAGATCAAAAAAGTTAACTTTAAAAAAATACCCATTACTTCTTGTATTTTTTCTCATTTATATTAAAATACTGAATTGGCATATTTTATTTACATACACATGTACGAGTACACGTAGGCAAAGAAAAAAAAAGAACAGAATAAATAATCAAGAAAATATTTTCTTAGCATGTAAAAAGAAACAGGCAATTCTTATTCACAGTCTGATTTTTCATTATGAAAAATATTGCGTTGATGATGATACGCTACTTTCGATTAAGTATGTAACACTTTTTTTTTCTTGAATACGGTGACAAAGTCTTTAATCTATTCGCAATTGACAATTGTGTGAAATTTGCATAGAAATGACGAGATGCCTCACATATTATGTAAAGATGTAATTTACAATCAACAAAATTACCAAGACATTTATTTGTTGTCTTTTTCCAACAAAAAAATAATCAATTTTGAATTGAAGCTCTGTTGATGATATGCCTTCCCTGTGTTCTAAGAAAAACCCGTTTAACTTCATTCATGCTTTTAAAATAAACTAAGAGGCTCCAAGATCCATCTTTGGTTAAGAAGAGATAGCAATAAGATATTAAATATCTCCAATATTCATTTAAAAAATGTTTTAAAATGAATAGTAGTAGTTTTTAAAAAGTTTTTTTGCCATTTTATAGTTTCTATTAGGACTAGTTCAGTAAAGTTAAACATGAAAAGGCGGTCGTGCTTGCAAAAGGTCCGGTCGTTCTGAATTTTTTATATGTTGTTTGGACCTAAACCAATATTAAAAAACCAGATTTGCAATTTCCAAGGAGTTGTGCGAGCGGCGGTGTACCCAAAAAACCATGAAATTTTCGGAATTTTTCCAATTTTTGCTCAATATCTCAGTGAAGGAAGGGTCTGACCGGTATAGTCATTCAATACACTTTTAAAGGAGACTAAATTTTCAACAATTTTAGATCAAAACGAGCTCTATACAGCTATTGGTTCCCAAGATACAGTTCTTAAAACATAAGCCATTTTTTCCAAAAAGTGAAATTTTTTCGAAACGGTCACTTATTTTTTAAAATATCTTCTAAAATACGCATCACATTTCAAATATTATATTTAATAAACTTGTAGTAAATTTAATTGGCTTTCATTTAAGCTTGCTTTCATTGGCTTTCATTGGCTTTCAATCAAACTGATACCTGTATGCTCAGCGGTTCTCTCAAAAACGGCAGATAACCAAAAACAGTCATAAGTTAACCAGCGCAGATAACCATCGCAGCGCACATATTTACCAGATCCAGTATCCATATTTTCGGTAAAAGTAGGTACCAATTCCAATCAGAAGGAAGGAAACAAAAGATGGAGGTCGTACAGCAGTTATCAGAACATGAGAAAATGACACACACTTCTTCTTCCATGCTTCAAGGAAGCGATGGATTGTGTGTACGATTACCTATTGGAAAACAGTGATGAATGCCAGCTTTCTTTATCATACCTTCTGCAGCAAATTAAGGGTGGTTGTATCCCTGATGTGAGAACAACGAAAACTCACCTCCAAAAACATTTTCTCGGGACATAGTCATAGTGGAGATGGGCTCCAACAAAGAGACACTCAGTACAGCTATTTTTTGAGACTGTTGTTCTCAAAAACAAGCGTGGCCCCTTGAAGCATGGAAGAAGAAGTGTGTGTCATTTTTTCATATTCTGATAACTGCTGTACGACCTCGATCTTCTGTTTCCTTCCTTCTGATTGGAATTGGTACCTACTTTTACCGAAAATATGGATACTGGATCTGGTAAATTTGTGCGCTGCGATGGTTATCTGCGCTGGTTAACTTATGACTGTTTTTGGTTATCTGCCGCTTTTGAGAGAACCGCTGAGCATACAGGTACCAGTTTGACTTTAAATGAAAGCTAATTAAATTTACTACAAGTTTATTATTTATAATATTTGATGTGGGTTGCGTATTTTAGAAGATATTTTACGAAATAAGTTACCGTTTCGAAAAAATTTCACTTTTTGGAAAAAATGGTCTATTTTCTAAGAACTGTATCTTGAGAACCAATAGCTGTATAGAGCTTGTTTTGATCTCAAATTGTTGAAAATTTAATCTACTTTAAAAGTGTATTGAATAACTATACCAGTCAGACCCTTCCTTCACTGAGATATTGAGCAAAAACTGAAAAAAGTCCGAAAATTTCATGGTTTTTTGGATACACCGCCGTTCGCACAGCACTTTAGAAATTGCAAATCTGGTTTTTTAATATTGGTTAAGGTCCTAACAACATATAAAAAATTCAGAACGACTTGACCTTTTGCAAGCACGGATGTAGATCTTAACTGGACTAGACAATTTACATAATGATGTAAAATAATATAAAAATAGCTGCTGTATATTAAAATTAAGCGAGTGTGAACGCAAATATTTTAGATGACTTCAAACTCATAATATGTCTTTAAACGGGTCTCATAGGTAAAGGGTTAGTCTTATTCCAATCAACTTCCTGGCCGAGAATCCTAAGGTTTACGGTACTAGAACTTATTGCGGCCTGGAATTTCAGTATTAATGCTAGAGTACATCACGGTGCAAACGAGAAAGTATACATTACAATTTATGGGTCATGATTATTTCATGTTTTGGAAGTAAAAATATAGCGTAAAACTCAATTGAATTTGATTCCAACCATTTAATCTGCCCAGCAGATTTTCGTATAATGAATTATATGAAACAACAGTGGGTAAATCAACAACTGTCGTTTTATGTAAGTGGTTTTTTACGTGCATATGTACTACAGTCACCCCCAATACCCAACGCCAAGTATTTTAAGTTATGCTAATGTTATCAGCACTTCCTTCCTATATAAGTTAAGAAAGGATAAAATTTTCTATTTTGAGTATCTATATTTAAGTATCTGCACTCCAGTGTTCATTTTCTTTGACCCTTGTCCATCAATCATTCAGCTAAACTACATTTTAAATTATGTTTTGCTTTCGTATAAAAGGGTTATTTCTATTCTATAGAAATGATTGCTAGACCTATATCTCACTTAATAATCGTATCCTAGATATTATAATTAGAACTTCTTACTTTTTTCAGAAAAATCGTCATAAAATAAACAAAAAGAACAGAGCATAGAAAAAACACTCTTTTAAAAACACGATGTCTCATTGGTTGTAATAAAAAAGTGCTTACAAAAATCATAAACACTAATGATTTAGTATTCTTGATAAAAATAATAATATTACTGTTATCAAATAATTTATGTTTGGTGAAGTTTCAGTAAAAGCATGTTTATAAACTAGATGATAGTATTTGATAATATGGATAAAAGACACTCATTTCCACGATCATAAAATACCATGTACACACGGAGAATAAAATACATAAAAAAGTTAAATTGTTTTAACGATACGCTATATATATATATATATATATATATATATATATATATATGTATATGATATTGTTTATGAATATTTATAGTAAGACAATATGTTAATGCATATACGATTGCATGTTTACAAAATATATGATCATATCCTCGTAAAATGTCCATCGTATGTGAAGAATATATATGTCAGTGTCATCCATTATATTTAAAATATATTGCCCAACAGCATCCTGATACTATTAACTTGATATAAGTCATTATTTATTGTATGTGTGGAACATTCTCCAAATGTTTCGTAAAACACTTGTATGTCCTGATAATAATAATTTTTGTGTTATGTCAAAAATTTTACCTTACCAGTGAATTAAAAAAATTGCATAGCATTAAATTTTCGATTTTCAATCACAAAGTTTCAATTACTTAATTTTGATCATACCCTGGTATATTTTTGCGTTGCAATAACTTTTATGCATGTCAAAATAAAACATAAACTACAGACAAAATTATTAAAACAGAAGGTAAGTGTAAAAATAGCTTAAATTGTTTTAACTGGCTCCCCAATCCTAAAAGGCTACTGTTCGATCATATAGCTTACTTAAATTTGCAAATAAGATGGGCCATAATTTTGTAGCTTGAGAAACGTTTATATAAGAAAGGATACGAAAACATGGCAACCTTGTGAAAAAACAGGCTTGTCCTATTCTACATTCTAATGCTTCTCTTCTAAAGAACTTGAAAATGGCTATCAAGCTAAACTAAATTTCCAAAGTTCAGCATGTTTTAAACGTTGTATTTTTTTTAAAGATTATTTAATATTTAAAAGTAAACTGTTGCTTTATAGATTTGTAGAACTTGATTGAAACAACACTTTATTTAAAAAAATTTTTTGTGAACTGTATTATATCAGACAGGATACCTAATAAATAATCATCAAATCGAAAAGAGTCGCTATAAACCTTTAATACACCATTTTTCCTCCTAAAATTAAATTCACATTGAAGCATTTTCCGATCAGCTGGTAAGTTTTGCAATGAATGACATTCTATTCTTGTTCGCCATTAAGGATTCTGAGAAATCGTTATTGGTTTGACTTCTATTTAGTTTTTCGACACAAAACAATTAATAATTTGAATGTGTTCCATTGTGCATGTAAAAAGTAACAAGTTGGTTATATACTAGGAATGTATTCCGTTCACTTCTCAACTTTGATGTTTGGACATACATAGCTCGTCAAAAGTCGCGCTATTGTTTCAAAATTTAAAAATTGGGATCTTATTCGTTTTGCCCCTCTCCCCAGTAAAAATGGTTGAAAATGGTCGGAAATATCTGGGAATGACCACAGCAAATGATTCCAAAGAGAAAAATGTCCTTTTCGTCCGTGAAATACTTAAAGTTTAATTTTAATAAGTTTCTATTAAAAATACATTTTTAAAGACAAGCTTTTTATAGTAAAACTAATTTTCTACAACTTTATTTCTTTTGTGTTTTTCGATTTTTTCAATATTAAGAGATATATACCAAATTTTGTGTTTCCCTCTCCCTCTAAACCCCCATTTCCCATAAAAATGCATTGTCATCGAAACTGAAACTGTAAAAATTCATGGAATGAGATATGTAAAAATTCGTTACGCAGGAGCTGCGTCAACTTAGCGAATTTCCTTACAATACGCAAATTACTCTCTAGCGGTCATAATTTTAGTGTGATCAAAATGAAATATAATATCTGATATGACTTTAGTTTTAGCAAAAATTAAATTTATTAATATCCAAAATAACGATTATAGTTTATAGTTACTATGGAAACAACAATCAAAATTTTTTACAATAAAATATATTTCATGTAGTCGTATCAAACAAACACAAAATATTAAATATCTATCTTAATATTAGAAAAATCGAAAAATGTATAAGGAGGAAAGTTGTTGAAAATCAAGTTTGCTACAATTCATTACTACATTTTTAGAGATTACGTCACTCAGTATTCTTTGAAAAATTGCCGGAACTGATTTCAGGCCAAAAGGTAAGCATGACCATTGCCAGTGGCCGTTATGAGTAATGAATGCCGTCTTTTGTTGATCCTTTTCTCTAATTCGAATGGACCAAAACGCTGAATTTATGTCAAGTTTTGTGAAAAACGAGCAATCGCGCGCTAAAAGTAGCAGGTAATCTATTAGGGGGAATGGATAGCATTCGGGAACAATTATTTTATTGAGTTCACTGTAGTCAATACACAAACGTGATTTTTTCCCTTCTTCCTTCTTAAAAACAAGAGTTACCGGAGAAGCATATGGACTGGTAGAATGTTCGATGAGACCTGCTTTTAGTAGAGAGTTTATTTGTGTATTTATTTCATCTTTATCCTACAACGAGCATTTGTAGGGTTTTCTTGCGATGTATTTGTTTTTTGTGAGTTTCATCGTTGTCTCGTAATTTCTTACGGTGCCGATACCATACTTGTTTTCAGCGATGTTTATCTAATAGACATTCCATAGGCGCTTTACGGTCACTGTTTACATTTGAAATTACAGTATTTATTTTGATTTCTTCATCTAAATCATATCTTTCTCCATATTTTTGGAAAATTTTCAAGTTTTCATCCTGACATAGCCTAAATTCTTTAATAACATCTAATCCTAGAAGGATATTATCTGAAATGATTCACTTTTTATTACAAAAAAGGGGCAATTTTTTGAGATATTAAAAATTTTTAAAGGTATTAAAATCGAACCTAACGTTTCAGTAAAACCTGAAACCGTATTTATCTTTTTCGCCCCACTTATATTTCTATTTAATTTTAATCTTTTTACAGTGTTATAATTTATTATCGATATATTGGCTACAGAATCATAAAGCGCAATCGCCGGATAATTGTTCCCTAGGATATTTAATTTGATAAGTGGGGTAGTTATTCGTTTTTTGATTCATCACATGATGAAATACTATCTTGGATTTCTAAGTTATTTACCATTTTAATTTTATCATTTTAAAAATTTTGTTTAAGATTTGGGTATTAATTGCGACATACGGTTTCTGGATGAAATCAGTTCGGGAAACCTTTATCTTTGCAGTACGAGCAAGGTTTCAAATCCGATTTATTCGAGGATTTGATTTGTGTTTTATTTTCAATTACCGATATATTTTTATTAATAACCAAACGTTCTCATTGTCGCATGCACGACATCAATTTATCGATTGAGTTCAAATCCCTTTTACTGATCCGTGACCTAATTTGAGATGGCAGACCCAATACAATAAAATTCATTTGGCTATTCATGTTTAATTCAGGATCAGCATCTATAAGTAAGTTACTATATATATATATATATATATATATATATATATATATATATATATATATATATATATATATATATATATATATATATATGTATATATATATATATATATGTATATATATATATATATATGTATATATATATACACATATATACAAATTTTAGCGATAGTGATTTTTAACATCTAATAGGTAGGATCGATGGACATTTGAAGAAATTTTTACGAAATTCCAACATTGGTGCAAAAGTTTCTTTGGAGGAAATTGGCTAAAACCATGTAAAAATTCAACTCCATGGGGTAAGAGGAAGTGGTCCTAATTCAGCTTGCAAGATTTGACTCGAACATTCACACATACATACATTGCAAGTTAAACAAAAGCTTGTAAAATGTTCAAAATTGTTATTTTTTTAACACTTTTATAAAAAGGTACTAGAAATCATAATGAATGAAAACTATGAAAACACATATTGAAATACAACACCATTTTGATTAAAAATGAACAATATACATATTGAAGTACATCATTTTGATTAAAAATTAACATAAAACCTTTTTAACAAAAAATAGAACCGACGAACAGAGAAAGGAACTGAAAAGTGAAAAATAAAAAGTTTTTAACAAAAAATTAAACCTTCGAAAAAAGAAAGGAATGAAAGGGAAAAAAATAAACAGAACCTTGTTAGTGTAATTAAGTCTTGCTCCAATATAAATACCTAAAGAATTTTGAGTCGGCGCCAAACAAACAAAATATTACAGAATGTAATATGTTTTAGTTTTAACCGAAAATCAGATTCATCCTTCGCGCATTTCGATAGAAATTTTTTGGCGCCGACTCAAAATTATTTAGGTATTCACATTAGTGTAAAACTTAATTAGACTAAAAAGATTTTGTTATATTTTTTGCCTTTCAGTTTTGTTAAAAAGTTTTTATTTCTCACTTTTCAGTTCCTTTCTATTTTCGTCGGTTCAATTTTTTGTTAACAAGTTTATATTTTTCGCTTTTCAGTTTTCGCCTTTATTTTTGCATATATTTCGTACATGTGAAAGTGTCATTAGAGCTACATAAGTGTGCCAAGTTTCAACAGAATCGATTCAGATGAAAATTCAGTGGGAAAACAATCAATTTTTCCCTTTTTTCTACCCTTGGGAGCGAAATTTTTTTCAAAATTATATGGTACCAGCTTCGAATTAGAAATATCGAAATAAGTCAACTTTGCAAAAAGTTATGCGTGGTTATACATAAAACAAAAATATACGGGTTGACTTGAAAATCCCACACCCCCCATTTTTTTCGTCGGTTAAAAAACATTTAAATTTCGCAAAGAATATTAAGTGCTTTCAAATAGTGTTTACACAATCGATTAAATTTTTTTTTGAGTGGAAGCGCTGGGAAATCAAATAACATATTCAGACCAACGACTCCACTCATAAAATAAAAGTTTTCCTAAAAGTTTTTATTTTTGATTTTTTTGTGGCAAAAATTAGGAATTTGTTATATATTTGTTATATGGGGCCAACTTTAAATTATACCCTATCCAACAAAAAAATAATTTTCAAAATTGGACTACTCTGTAAAAAGTAATGCGTGATCAACAAAAAAAAAAAATATATAAAAATATACAGGTTGAATTGAGTATACCTACAGTATATTATTTACCTCCTTCTTTCGGTAAAAAAGTGAAACCCTACGCTGCATGTTTTCATACAATGACCCCCTTTTTGATGAGTTCGGTTAGTTGATTTACTGTTACCACGTGAGAGATTAGATTAGAACCGGCTGCAGAAACATAAAACAAATTTGCAAGGTTACTTGCTTGCTATCTGCAAGTAAACAACTTAGTGACTGACTTTAGAATATATTACAGAGAACTGTTTTCACGTAACAGACAGCACTAACTTTCTTCTAAACGCAACTTATTCGTATTCGTCACATGGTGTTGCTCAAGCCTAGATAAAATTTTCTTTTCTTTTTTTATAAATATATTTTTAGTAGTGTTTGAGCTGCTGAGGCTTTCTATGCTACTTTATCCATTACATCGAGTTATTTTATAAAAATAATCTTACCTATATATCTAATTTGTTTTAATTCTAAATATTTTTAATTTTAATACTGTATAATAATATTAATATATGTATATATAATTTAATATATGTACACTACAAATATTATTTAGTTATGAGAGACAACATAAAATTTTGGATAAACTCATAGCATAAACTAATAAATCACAGGGTTTCATGAACTTATTAAAAAGAGACATTTTTGTCGTTAAATTTTTGTTCTATCTCTTATTGTTTCAAAGATAGACAGTAATACTCATTTTGCCCAAACATATTCCGATTGTTCAGACATGTTCTTGAAACAGACTCGTTCCCACACTTTCAGGTTTGTTACACAATCATTTCATTTAATTTTGAAAGTTGTTCTGCAGAACCATACTTCACAAGCCTCAATTGACTTCAATAATATTTCGCTGAGAGTCCATAATTCATATCTGTAAGTTAATATCGGCCGTATGCACGTCTGAATGATTTCTTGTTTGATTTTAATGTTGATAGTTTTGTTTAACACTTTTTTAAGTTTGCTCAATGATGATTTAGCTATGGAGATTCAACTTTTTATTTTCTGTTCATATATTCTATATAGTTTACCAATAATGTAATGATTTTCTATAATAGTTAGCTTTAATTAAATTTTAAGAAATTTTTAGTATGAAAACAATTCAAATTGTGAGATGTCAATCAGTAACGGAGGTGATTAAATTATGTCATGAATGACTCAATTTTTTTCTAAATAAATAATCATTTGATTAAATTCAATATTACTGTCACCTTTATCAAGAATTAGACTATATTTAAATCAACAATAAAAAAGTTTTAAGTACTGCTTGTGGCCGGTTTTTTCTATCTGTAGGTATACAATCAATTTAAAAACTATTTAATTTATTTATGAGTCGTAAAGACCAAACCATTTATTGCACATATAACTTTATAAATTCAAATACAAATATTATTAGAAAAAGTAGATATGGATGGAACTTATACTTTTGAAGTAACTATAAAAGAGAAAAAATATTATATCTGCGCATATATATTTGGTAGTATATTTATACAGTTTATATTGTACGTGATGTATGTTTAAAATTTTTGTGTGTTACGTTCGTTAGGAAATGATGTTGTGTATGTACGTACATACAGGTTGCTTACGAAATATATGAAGCTAGGTAGTAGATTTAAAAATTAAAAAAAAAATTACTTCAAAATTATTAAATAAAACAAATATTTGAAAATTTCGTAAAACTCGACTTTACGAAAACTTCAAATATTTGTTTTAATTAATAATTATAATATATTTTTGTCAAGTGACGATCCATTCAATACAAGAATTTAAAATGTTATGCTGAAACTAAAAACATCTGTTGAGTTAACTTGCCTTTGTCAATCTTCTCATGGAATAAAAAAAAGAGTAGATATGCTTTTGATATTTTAAAAACTATTTACAAACGTTGCTATCCGGTTACTACGTATAGTGTTATCAAAGGGCCGAGAGAAGAAATATCTCCTTAGAGTTCCAAGGCTGATATGATAGTGTTGTGCCATATCCTTACATAGCATATAATAAAGTCCTCCAGCCGCGTCTGTCTGTCTGTCTGTCTGTTCGCGATAAACTCAAAAACTACTGCACCTCATGCTGTTTACACCAATGGATAGAGTGGTCCTTGAGGAAGGTTTTAGTATATAATATGTCAAGTTTTTTGAATACATTGGTCCTTACATATTATAAAAATGATTCATCAGGAAGGTATAGTTGTATAATTTATTGATGTATAATTTATCAGTCCTTGACAAGAGAAAATATTATGTTACTTGGTTATAAGGACGTTACAAAATTTTTGCGGGCGAAGCCGCGACAGGTAATGCTAGTTTAAGATAAAGCAATGTGCTCTCTTATTTTCAGTATATTATTTTTATTCCCGGTAAATAATTTATACCAGAGTATATAAAGTTTCGTTTCGTTTGTGTAACGGTTGAAAAGACCGATCGCAGAAAACAAAAATTTGGTATAGGTCCTTCCGTAAACACGATAACTAAAAAACGAAAAGAGATAGCGAGCTGAAATTTTGTATGTTGTTCTAGAGTTAAAAGTTTGTAAATGGGAAAAACCTGTACATGTTTGGACAAAATGGGCAAAACTGCCTGTCTATGAAACCGTAAGAGATAGAACAAAAATTTAAATACAAAAGTGTTCCATTTTTTAAATTAACAACTTTTGTTTAATTTTCATGCATTCAGTATATACCGGGTATTTATTAAATTGACTTGTTGAATTTTACTTATTTTAGAATTTTAAAATATATTTCAAAATAAGATATGTTTATCTGATTTGAGATAATTATATTATCCCTGATACTATCGTCTGACCATACAGGGGCGTGAGAATAAGCGACTCTTAAAGGGAAATTACTTTTCCATTTGGTTTTTGAAAAAAATATTAGAACATTAACAATAAATCTTGTTTGAATACTGTAAACTTGACCGTTGACTTCTTACAACTTTCATTTATAACAATTACTATGGGTAATTTTTCAAATAAAATGTCAATAAATTAACGGTTTCCATACAAAATTTTCCTTAGTGGTTTTTGTATTATGAACATTCTGTATATAAAATGGACATAATATATCTAGTCAATTTCACTGAATATGTAGGTATTTGATATGATAAAGGCATGCAAAATTCATGAAACTTTAAGAACTTTCTTCTAAAACATTCATATAATATGTAAGTTATACAATAAATGTTACCTTCTCGATGTAAGGCTGATACGAACGAGCCACGTACTGTATTTGTATAAGTACATACATGGTCTGTTGAAGTTTGTAACTGAAATTTTAATCTATTTCCACATGTAATATTCTCTAGAAATTTGACTAAACTGTTCTTGCGGAATTGTTAGGATGACAGTTAGTTCGGTTGACTTCAATATTTTGAGCAATTGCACGTACGCTACACAAGATTTAATAACAAGTTTCAAAAGCATTAAAACGTTTTCCAAGAGTTCCAACAGTTTTTGTTTGTAATATGTAACAGTGAAGAAGTTTTAATAAAATAAATCAAGCTCTTCAAAAATTCGATTCAACATGAATGAAACAAACTCCTATCTGCCAAATCGTAGTTATACCGAGTACTAGTATGGAGTACTTTTACTCGACTAGTATGGATGGATTGGAATGGCATATATTGTTACAGCTAAAATTTGGCAGATACAATTTTTATTAATTGCTGCTTTGATTTTTATCAAATGAAATTCAAGGTGGTCTTACAAGCAGACTAACATAGAGAATTAAGAAAATAGAGAATGCCTTTTTTTTATATTTTAAAACGAAAATTTAAAATCTAGACCAGTGATCACAGCGAAAAATAGCCCAATTGGGAAATAATTTCAAAAAATTCTGAATATCCGAGTTAATGATTTAAATATTGTCTTTCAACGTTATATTTTATGTCTGCATAAAGTTTTTGTTTTACTTCTTACTACGCATAGGTGTATAAAAACTGAACTTGTGTTTCATATGAAACGGAGAGCTATTGAGTCATTTTTAAATATACTTTCCCTTGGAAGATATAATTGTCAGTGAGCGATGGTACTAAAGGCTTGTAATCTCCAAGAGTCGAATTATTTGGGAAAACAGATTATCTTTGCAACAGTGATATTTTTCAAGTTTTTATTCAATATATATATTAAAATTTTGAAATAAAAAGCCAAACTATAAAATACCCCCACACTACCTCAAAAAATTTTCTCATTTGTCTGCAAAAAACTGGGTGTGCCACATGTTACCAGCAAATGGCATGTCTTGGCTGATGTAAAATAAATTCAGTACATATTTTTAAAGAACTACACGAAAATTTCTAACACAAAAAGGTGGTCTGCCCCCATTTGGTACAATTACACACGGTTACAATTATAATCTGACAGTTGAGACTAAACCTAAATAAATCTACGTAAATTTTAAAGGTGCATACAGTTAAAAAACTATATTTAAGTGAGGTAGTCATTAGTTTCAAAATATATTATTATTAAAATTTGAATAATTATTTTAAATTAAGTATATAATACATATATGGTTAAATACTTAGGTAATAACTACAACAAATTTCTATTACCATGGAACAACAATCTTAACCTGAATATATACATTATTATATCTACGTATAGTACATATACTACACGAAATAACTCCTTGTCTTTCTCTATGTCAACTAAATGTGAAATCTTACTTACACTGTGAGAGATGAATTGTAGTAGAAGATTCTTCTTATAGAGTAGGTTGCTTCAAGAATCAAACAACTACACATATACGATATGGGTTATATACTTTAGTTTCTTGTATTAAAATTATAAACTATGCATATAGTAGTCTAAGAGTATTTAGCAACAGAATATTATAATGTATTTGTACAGTTAGCGTTTGTAAAAAAATTCAAACATATTTTCTATACATTAAATTTTTGGCTATTTAAAAAGGTCAAAGCTTTATTAAAAATTATACAACTAACACAAATGAGATGCATTTGCAACTTATAATAAAGCTTAGTGTTACCTTATAACATAATCTTGATCAAATACATTAAATCCGAAATTTCATTAAACCCTACCAAAGTACATCGAATTAAAAAAATTTTATAAATTAAAAACCCTACGTGATATTATTTGTGAAAAAAGAGTAGTGATATTAGATCTTACAAGATTTTGAAACACTCGGCCAAATATTCACGGTTTTTACTTTTGTAAAGAGGAAAACATAGTAGATATTCTTAGTGTAACAAGGCAAAGCTTCATTGAATGGAGAAACATTTCCATGTATTTATAAGAAGTTTAAATTTGGAAGCAATTATTGTTACTGATATGCACAATGTACTTACATGTACGAAAATATGAAGTGAGATTCAAGGCTTGGATTATATTCTGTATAGAGGTGTTGTGAGGTAATGACAATATAATTTTATTCTTATATTTATTTTGTAAAACATACATTTGGTTTGAAATATATTCAATGTAATTTCCAATGATATGTCTGTTAGGCAAGCTACCGCAAAACTTTAATAAATATATCTATTTTTGATGAATATTTGTATTGCCAATAACATTAGTAAAAACAATTTTGGCACAGCATCCAATTATTAGCAAATAATCGTGTGGTCTTATTTCATTCAAGCTTAATAATTTATTGGTGCATGTTGTTGAGCTCAATGGTTCGTTACTTTTTATAAGTGAAGTTTTGAGTTAAAATAAGTTTAAGTTTTTTATTTTTGATTAAATTTTATCTTTCTCTTTTTAATTTTATGAAAATTGATTTGTGAAACAGTGAAAAGACGATTCGTCATATCCATTAACTATATTCTCTATTTTTTCCCAAGTTAAGAAACAAGAATTGAGAAACAATATATAAATAATAAATCCTTGTAAGGAAACATGTAAAAAGTTTTTTGCGACGAGTTTTTACGAAAATCCTTCGACCATCTTTTTTTAAATGGAAATATGATCAATTTAAATTTGCCAACTTATACCTTATTGCGTAATATTTCTGTGTACGACTAAACCAATTGTGATTCTGATTGGTTGTAACGTCATACACCCACATAATCACCACAAATACATACCACAAATGCTTTGAGAACTTTTGATCGTGAGAGTATGTACTGCAACATATTTGAATTTAAACCAATTTAACTGAGAATAATTTTCCAGATAACGCCACTTCCAGAATTGCAACTCAAAAAGTAAAGATTGCTGCAACGTGTGCCCATCAGAAATTTTGATCGGGAGATCATGAACCATACCACATTCTTGAATTGAGCCGATTTCACCGAGGACCAGTTTCTAGAATGCGATCCTGTAGCTAGAAAACGAAGGATCCCTGGTGTTTTTGCCCACGAGTATTTCTGATAGAAAGGTTATGTACAACATACTGGCATTTCGCCTAAATTGATCACGAGCCAATTCTTAACAAAGATTCTGCGAGTCCCTCTCAATTCACTACTTGTTTTTTCTTCTACTTTCTTTGTTAATTTTTTACAAATTTATATTTTAATATTTTAATCTCGTTAAAAACAAGAAACTAAAAAATTGTAATAATTAACGCTGACTGAATGGCCCTGTCTTTTCTATTACTTCACATCTGAAACATTTTTTCTTGTAACTAATACAAAACTTTCCTGTTACTATAAATACAGAAATTCAAAATTAAGTGTTCCATTCTACTTTTATCATTTTCCGATATCGACGAACTTTCAAATCCCTAAAGTACATTGTATACAAACTTTCTTTGAAAATTATATTAGATTATGCATGTCTTACGTTAAGCATTTATTATATCATTACTAAAGACGCGAATATTTCACTTTTATACGGGTTAGAAATGTGTAGTTACTTTAGAACAGTGTTCATTTGTATTGAACCCTCGAATATTGTCGCAGTTTGAGTGGATCAGTCTACTTTCAAAATAAAAGAAAGAAAACGTACGACTGTTTCTCCCACTTTTATTCCATTTGAAATTTTATTTAGAGGTGTGAAATAAAATCAGTGATAACCGACAAGTGTATCGTGGTGTTATATACAGTACGATAATTTGAACTCGCAAATAGTTGTCTAGTGCAACTAATATCAATTAGTTGTTAATATATTGTATGGTTTATAAAATTTAGTTTATGTATTATGAATTACTTAATATTAATAAATAAAGATGAATATGTGATATTACTCTATACTTGAATGTTATTTTAGCTTTTTTTAATTGCCAAAAAAATAGTTTGGTTATAAGTTTATATTGTTATATATCAATCTCTTTCTCTTGGTCTTAAAATATAAGTGTTGGTCTTCAGTAGTTATTTTTATTAGAGTAGGCGTAGCAGTATGATACATATTTCAAATGGAAAATAAGAAAGATCATTGTAATTATTTTTTGTAATTTATTTTTAATAATAAATCATTTGTCTTTTATTATTTATTGACCATGATATATTGCTGTGATTGGCTGATATTTTTTTATACAGAGAAATATTTGATTATTGATATATATTAATTTATTTTAATAGTATTTTTTAGCTTATAAGATTAGGAGATGAAATGTCTATAAAATTTGTCCTCCAAGTAATGGTCATTTTTTTAATAAAGTTAAAATAAGTTGCCCTTCTACTTTAACGTTCATTAAATTTGAATTTTATTCTACACTTTAGACAGAAAATATTTATACGATGGTGGCTTGAATAGAGTCTCCTCGTATATTATGAGTGAATATGTTACATTTTCTATACATAATATGCTCTATTTCTTATTAATATTACATCTACACTGTACAGAGGGAGTAGTATACTTACTTACACCTTACTTGATAGAAACTTATGTTTGAATACAGTAAATGTAACATTGTCTAAAATTATTATTCATTTCAAACAATTATTAACATATAACGAAACATGTATATATATATATATATATATATATATATATATATATATATATATATATATATATATATATATATATATCATTCTGAAACATATAGTCGTACGTAGAGTATCTAAGTCTATCGTAGTAAGTATGTGAAGGAAAGGATCTTTTATCTCTGTGGATGTGTATTAATTTATTATAAAAATAATAATCATAAAGTTATACATTGTTACTTTTAGGGGTTAATTTTTGGTTAATTATTGAGAAATGTTTTTGATATTATTTATAAATCATGTTTCAAAGATTAAATTTTGTTCTGGATTAGTCCGATTACAATTTATCGTAAGGAGGCTAACTTGGATCAAATAAGTTTATCATTTTATACAAATAAGGTTCAGAAAATATTAAATTTCTCTCTTAATTATTAAAATTAAATTTGTTTTTACAGGTTTTAAGAAAAATATTGTTGCAACAATTATATTACTTAAATAACTATTGGTCTATGGTAACATATTTTGCCATGCAGTATGACCCCCTTCTCGCTTCAAATACGAATCAATACATACAAACCAAATAACATTGCATTCAAATATACTGAATCAAATGAACAGTTCTGATACAAAAGAGTTTCAATGGATACATTATCTACACATAGTGGTTTATATTTGTCGACTTATGTATATGTGGTAAACAATCTTTAATATAAAAGAAATCATGAGTGCCACTAACTAGTATGTGTATTTTTTAATGGCTCGGTATTAGTCCAGGAAATATAATATAAAGACATAAATATCTTCAAAATTTGAAATTTCTTATACAGACTGAAAAATTTAGATCCAGGTTAGCATTAGTGTACGTATGAAACAAAGGAAAGCCAATAATATGTTTTAATTGAATAATGCCTGCATAAAATCGAAGAATGAACACAATTTTTACTGATAGAATATATCAGTAAAAATTGTGCAAAGTCTATTTATTATAATTTTTGAGTCATTCCATGTGAAATCATCAAATCGGCAGAGCTGGCATATTTTAGATTTTGCTTAAACTTTGTGGAAATGTTCTTTAGGGTCTCAAGAACGAAAACCTACGGTTCATTAATTTTTGCACGCGCCACTTCTTCCATATAAAATAAAGTAATTAAAAAGTCGTATTTTTGGGATTTATGGTTTTAGCTGTAAACATTATATTAGAGATATCTACTTAATTAAGGTGACATTTTAAAACTAAAAGGTAGTAGTTTCTGGGGAAAAAATAAAAATTCGCATAACTCATATCCTTACAAAATAATATGGTATTGAAAATACGTATATTTTACTACGGTACCTGTGCTATTGAATGTTAAAGGCTAATTGTTCTCAGATGTGAAGTGCATATATTGTACGAGAATAAAAAATTCAAATCAATTCGTTCTGTTAACTTGTCATGAAAAATCCTAGCTTGGACGAAAATTACATTATAAACAATGCAAGGATTTTTTGGTTTTCATTTCTCGCGTATGTACCTACAGGGGTTTAAAAAGTGAAATAAATAGAGTGATTTGAGTGGCTACTTACAATATTTTATACTTTCAAGTAATACTTTTTGCATAACTATGTTGGAACCTTTTATTATAAAACTATGTCGTATGTAATTTAGAGCAATTAAAACACTTAAAACAAATTCATTAATTAATTAATTATTACTTTTTTATAGATTAATTAATTTGTTTTAAGTGTTTTAACCCCAAAAATACGACTTTTTAATTGCTTTATTTTGTGTGGACCGGAAGTGGTTCGTGCAAAAATTAAATCACCGTATGTTTTCGTCGTTGGGACCCCAAAGAACATTTCCACAAACTTTAAACAAAGTCTAAATTATCACAGCAACGATTTTATTTTATTTTTGGATGATTTCTTATGGAATGACTGTTTTGCATTCGTCCTTTGTAACGTAAATTTTTTCTTCACTTTTTTAAAATGGAAAAATGAATGATTAAGAATGACTTTAAAGGGTTTAATTAAATCGAAATCAATGTTGAAAAATAAACAATATGAAATTTTAAAATGAGTCTAATTGATCTTATATGCCGAAGGGCTAAACCTATAAATTCTTTTAAATATGCTTTTAGTATGCTTTTCGTAGTATATCATCTATATATGAATGTAATGGATTTTTATAATTGAGTTTTCACCCACTTCCGGACGTCTGAACTATCTAAAATTTTTCAGGCGTATTAAAAACCGGTGATAATACAAAAACATACATAAAAATTAAAAAAAAGAAATTCGTTACGTAGGAGCTGCTTCAACTTAGCGAATTTCCTTATAAAATTTTAATCTATTTCCACATGTAATATTCTCTAGAAATTTGACTAAACTGTTCTTGCGGAATTGTTAGGATGACAGTTAGTTCGGTTGACTTCAATATTTTGAGCAATTGCACGTACGCTACACAAGATTTAATAACAAGTTTCAAAAGCATTAAAACGTTTTCCAAGAGTTCCAACAGTTTTTGTTTGTAATATGTAACAGTGAAGAAGTTTTAATAAAATAAATCAAGCTCTTCAAAAATTCGATTCAACATGAATGAAACAAACTCCTATCTGCCAAATCGTAGTTATACCGAGTACTAGTATGGAGTACTTTTACTCGACTAGTATGGATGGATTGGAATGGCATATATTGTTACAGCTAAAATTTGGCAGATACAATTTTTATTAATTGCTGCTTTGATTTTTATCAAATGAAATTCAAGGTGGTCTTACAAGCAGACTAACATAGAGAATTAAGAAAATAGAGAATGCCTTTTTTTTATATTTTAAAACGAAAATTTAAAATCTAGACCAGTGATCACAGCGAAAAATAGCCCAATTGGGAAATAATTTCAAAAAATTCTGAATATCCGAGTTAATGATTTAAATATTGTCTTTCAACGTTATATTTTATGTCTGCATAAAGTTTTTATTTTACTTCTTACTACGCATAGGTGTATAAAAACTGAACTTGTGTTTCATATGAAACGGAGAGCTATTGAGTCATTTTTAAATATACTTTCCCATGGAAGATATAATTGTCAGTGAGCGATGGTACTAAAGGCTTGTAATCTCCAAGAGTCGAATTATTTGGGAAAACAGATTATCTTTGCAACAGTGATATTTTTCAAGTTTTTATTCAATATATATATTAAAATTTTGAAATAAAAAGCCAAACTATAAAATACCCCCACACTACCTCAAAAAATTTTCTCATTTGTCTGCAAAAAACTGGGTGTGCCACATGTTACCAGCAAATGGCATGTCTTGGCTGATGTAAAATAAATTCAGTACATATTTTTAAAGAACTACACGAAAATTTCTAACACAAAAAGGTGGTCTGCCCCCATTTGGTACAATTACACACGGTTACAATTATAATCTGACAGTTGAGACTAAACCTAAATAAATCTACGTAAATTTTAAAGGTGCATACAGTTAAAAAACTATATTTAAGTGAGGTAGTCATTAGTTTCAAAATATATTATTATTAAAATTTGAATAATTATTTTAAATTAAGTATATAATACATATATGGTTAAATACTTAGGTAATAACTACAACAAATTTGATTCCAATCAGATCACAACTGTGACCGCTAGAGTGATTACAGACACACACATATATATATATATATATATTACAGACACACACATATATATATATATATATATATATATATGTGTGTGTCTGTAATCACTCTAGCGGTCACAGTTGTGATCTGATTGGAATCAAATTTGTTGTAGTTATTACCTAAGTATTTAATATATATATTTAAGTATATAATATATATATATATATTTAAGTATATAATATATATATATTTAATATATAACTTTATATATTTTTTAAAGTATTTAATATATATATATATATATATATATATATATATAGATATATATATAGATATAAATATATATGTATGTTATATGTGTATATATATATATATATATATATATATATATATATGTATGTTCATAGATATAAATATAAATTTTACAGATGGTGATTTTCGACATCTACTAGGTAGGATCGATGGACATTTTCAAAATTTTTGCAAAATTAGTCGGTACGAGACCAATAGCTCTATTTCCTTTCAGGAAATACGCTAAAAGGCAACAAACATTTAATTTATAAATAGTCAAAATACAAATTTGCATATCTCTAACTTATATATAACAATTTGTAGTGTGATAGTATAGTTTATAGTTACTATGGAAATGTCATAAACAAAATTTTAATAAAAAAATAACATTTCCAAATGTTAAAATTTTGAAAAAAGTAACTATTTGTGACGAAATGTTTTCGTAACATAAATAACTAACATTCAAGTGCCTCTTTATATTATATATTAAATCTTTATATATTATATAAAAAACCTTGTAATCAACAGCTTGACAATTGGAACTTGAGCAAGGAAATTAAAATTTTAAAGAGTGGTAGAAAATTTTCGTTTCATATAAATTTTCTATACTGTACTCGATATATTCTTTTTTTTTGGTAAGAATTAAATTCATTCCATCACTCGTGGGAATAATAATGAAGAATAAAACTGCAACACAATAATTAAGTTTTAAGACTAAAAAACTAAAAAAACATGCTTCTATTGCAATACGAACTAATATAGGCAAACTAATTTAAAATAGAATAACATAAAGAGATTGCCAACAAAATTAACTTTAATGTTAACAAAAGGCATGGGGTACTCTACGTACGTCTTCATAACTGCTCTACATTTACAAGAGTAAGTAAAGAGCACCCCATGCTATTGGTTACATTAATATGAATTTTGTTGTCTATTAAATTTTAAATTATTTTGCAGTTAATATAGAATGTAAAGAGTTTGATGTATTCGATGAATGTATGAATAAATTCATAATCGTTCTTCTAAATACACACACTATCACTGTTGTCAGTTATTCTAAGCACTCATTTTACGGTGTCTATTTATATGTAAGCAAGTGGTATGTTTCTGTATTCGTGCTATTATCATATTATGCCGAATCGATATCGAATATTTTTTATATCGTTAGAAAAATAATTTGATACTGTTTACCATCGAAAATTTTACGGTTCTTCTGGGAAATCATTTTTAATAACTTTTTTCGGTGTAAACGCATTGAATGTTACGAAAATTGTGTGATTATATTTTAAATACCATGCATAATTCATATCAGACAAACGATGCTATTTTTATATAATTTACTTACTTGGTATTTTCATGATATCTAATATTTAATGAAAGACTTTAATGGGAGAAACTATTGGGGTTTCAACTATGGTTTTTCGTGAAATTCATTCAACTAACACCTAAATTTCAGGGTTGTGTGGTGTTTCAAACACAATACTTTTTCAACATGATGATGATGAAGTGTCATGCCGTTGTCACGGCTTTTACCAACAAACGTTTCCATCTTTTTCGATCGTATCATACCCTGTGTAAAAAATTTTGTGTGGACAAATTTTTCATTTTGTAGATTATGTAAACATAGATTATGTGCAATTCTTAAAAATCAGTACTGTTCACTGTGAAAATTAAATAATAGGCCCAAATTGGTAGTTGGTCGATACTACCTACAGATAAACGATTAGCAGTCAAACTAAATTTCTACTAAAAACTTAACTAACAGAACCCTATTTGTTGAGCCAACTACACAGCGTAATTGATTCTAACAGTACAAGCAGATCAACACCATAATGCACAAATAGAGAATAAAAATTAATAACATTCAGGTTTACATTCAATTTAAAATTTATTGTAAGTTGATTATATGTTTGAAACCATCAGTAATCGGTTTAAAATTAAAATAAAAATCTCGCAAATGACATGTTCTATTTTGACAAGTATATATGGTATCAAACCATTATAACAGGTGACTATGCTCTAAGCCTAAATAGTAGGTGCATGCGAAACCATAAAGCCAGAGAATTTGTTCGTAATTCCGTACAAGATATTCATATCCACTTGAAATAAAAGGATAAATAATGTATCAAATGAATTTTTTTTCTCTAAATTTCAATAATTTATATTTACTGTTCAAGTGATAATCGTTTTCAATCCACAGGTTAATAAATGCCAAACCTAAAATAATACTTTCATTTACATATAGTGAATATAATTATAGCAAATACGTCACTTATTTCAAAGAACTGCCGCGTAATTGAATGAACCATCTTCCATAGATTGGTTTTCTTTTTAATGATATCTCTTCGGTATCTACGATATCTTGAACAAATTAGAAATACAAATTTTCACATAAAAATTGCGATCTTCATTATCATCAAATATATGACATAAAACTTCAAAGATTCTTTACTGCAAAAAATCCTGATTCATCGAGTTTTTTATCTTGAATTGAAAACTCTACCGTGCGCGACCAAGACAGCTTTTAAGCGAATTTCCTCCAAAGGAAATCAGTAATTGTTTTTGTACTAATGTTGGAATTTCGTAAAAATTTCTACAAATTTCCATCGATCCAACCTACTAGATGTCAAAAATCACTACCGTTAAAATTTTTTTTTATGTTTATATAAATCAACAGACATGTATGTGTACATATAAGTTTATGTGTCTGTGGACTCTCTAGTGGTCACAGTTTTATTCCGATTGGAATGAAACATGGTATTTGAGGCGCTTTTGGTATTCAAAAGGTCAAGTTTTTTAATGGGTAAAATATGATGAGGGAAAAGGGGGTTTAGAGGGAGGGGGAAACACAAAATTTTACCTATCTTCCTTAATATTTGAAAAATTGAAAAATTTATCAAGAGTTAAGTTGGAAGTACTTAGGTTTACTGTAATTTCACTAATATTTAAAGAAATATTTACAATTAAAGATTGAAAGATAAAATTCAAATATCTCTGTACACATTAGAGTTTGGAAAAAATGATAAGGTAATGAATTATAGCAAACCTGATTTTCTACAACTTTACTCTTTATAGATTTTTCAATTGTTCCAATATTAAGAGAGATATTTTATATTTTGTGTTTTCTTCTATCTTTATGCCCCCTTTACCCTTGACATATGCCATTTATTAATAAAATTGGCCGTTAAAATACTAAAATGATATCAGATACGAAATTTAATTTTGATCAGACTTAAATTGTGACTAGGGAGTGATTTATGTATTCTTAGGAAATTCGCTAAGTTGACGCAGCTCTTGCGTGACGCCTTTTTTTATGAGTAACATAAGCAAAATATTACTACCACCATAAATTTATAAATTATGACACAAATTTGAAACTTTATTCATCGATTTTTGCGAAATATAAATATACGCGTTCTAATAATTTACAACGCTCAACACTTTCATCTGTGCTTTATTTTCCTCTGTTAATCGTGGTATATTTAATAAAATTCTACACAACATCGATATACTGTAGATACTAGATTTTTTGTGAGTAAGAATGTAAAATTCAAGAAACATTAGTATTAAATAAAGCGATCATAAATGGTTTTGAAGCATAAAGGGATTCCAAAACTAAAAGAATCGGTGAAAACTCAACATACTACATTATAGTCTGTATGTGGAAATTTTCAAAATAGTGCTACAACTATTTCTTAGCGTTATATTTTGAAAAGACATGTAAACGGTTGTTCACAAGACTTTTATGCCTATTTTTGATTAATTCCATCACCTGTTTACTAATTAATTATATACTATATTTTCAAACATCCTGTAAATACTCATTAAATAAGTAAATAAGTATATGTATATGAATGGAATATATGTAAAGTATATAGTGCGCATCATTGATTGTATGCTTATATGTGAGGCACTTAAAACATAAATAATTGAAACCATAAGTCTACTGTACCACTCAACAGTAACGATACATCGTTAACAACAACACTCACAAATTCATAGCGACTATAATATATATGTGCATGAGGGAATAAGTATGTGGAGGTTGGAGTAGGGAGAAGAGTGAAGAACGAAGGTAAAGAGGTATCCACAGCATACCTTCATGACGTACTCTTCTTTAGTTAACCACTAAATGCAGCCGTTTTCTGTATCCACTGAATATTTACCGTGAGACGGCTTAACATGGTATACATATTTTACAGTTTATGCAAAGTTTAAATATTGATTGGCCTCTTATGTTTGATGGATTCTAAGGATCAAACTGAGCAAAAAACTTTGAATAGCCTAATTTTGTGACTACTTTTTTTGGTGTATATTAGTCTTATGTGATAAAAAAAGCATATGATCGGGTGTATTCGTTTTGGGAGTTTACGCGCTGTCAGTGGTCATGCTTATAAGTTAAATTTATTAGCACTCATTTTGGCCTATGAACGCTTTCTTTACTCTTCAAAATGCCGTTCGTTTTGGAATTTTAAGTGAGCGTATTGTTGTAATGAAAATTATTGTGAATAATTTTTTTTGATCCAACACACATTTTAATAGAAAAATATTAAGTAAAATATTATGCCAAATATTTAACAAAACAATATTTTTCTCCTTGCAAAAAGAAGGAGTTTTTTTTGAAAGTACAAAAAGAAAATAATATAGCTCGATTTATTTTTTTTCTTAAACTAAGTTTTTTTTTTAAGTCGAAAAATGATAATAAGATGCTTTTGATTTAAAGTTTTCTATTTTTGAAAAAAATCAAAAATTGAAAAAAAATTATTACATATAATTTAATTTAAAAAATTCAAAATCATACAAATTGAATGTTTTTCAAAATAACAGATCACAAATAAATAATTTTGTAAAAACAAGATAATTTTTGTAAAACAAATAAACAGAAGTAAGCTAGCTTACAGTTATGAATGTATCATAAAATTGTGCGATTAGTATCAGAGTTTAAAATCGACCATTGTCCGAAGAGTTTTAAATCGATCATTGTGCGATTAGTATAAAAGTTTAATATCAAGTATTGTCTAATTAGTTCAAAGTTTAATATCGATTGTTGTTCAATCCAGATCAAAGTATAAGTTGGAATTTGTACAAGTAATTCGAAATTTAACATTGTGTGAAAAAGAATTAAAAATAATTGTTGAAAAAGAAATTGGATAATCATTTTTTTTTTAAAGCAATAAAATCAGGTTTTTTTTTGTTTCGTAAAAACTTGTGTTTAATTTAATTTTTTTTTTTCTTTTCTTTAAACAAAAACGTGCGTGTTGTTCCAATTACAAAATATTTAGTAATATCGTTTACTAATATATTTTTTTTTGTTTTGTCGAGTATCGGAATCATTGCAGGTTCGGGCAGCGCTCCTTTGAGGATAAAGAGAGCCAGGATACCGCGACAAGTGGCGACCGTGACAGGACCAGGAGACGTACGGAAGAAGAAAAGAATTACAATGGCAAGCCGCAGCATTCCCATGCCACGTCTGCGTGAGATGATGGAGGCCGAAGGGCTGGACAGTACTGGCACAAGAGAGGTCTTACAGGCAAGATGGGAGGAGCACCAATCTAGGCAACAAGGAACACCAACTTCAAGGACTCAAGGAACAGCCAACCCTACGTCAGAACTACGTAGAAGTGTGGTTTCCGATCCGGAGGAGCCAGCTGCAGCAAGCATGGAGAAGATGCTCGCAGCATTGATGACAAAGCTCAATAACATGGACAAGACAATGGGCGAACGACTTCAAGGATGTGAAGAGAGGATGGGCAACCAGCTTCAAGAATCCAATGAAAGATTGAGCAACCAACTTCAAGAGTCTGAAGAAAAAGTGGACGAACGAATGAGTAGTCGACTTCAAGAGTCCGAAGAGAGGATGAGCAACCAACTCCAAGAGATGACAGCAGTTCAACACGAGTTGGGAGAACAAATGATAAATCTGAGGGATGTGTGCATAGAACGGATCGAACAAATAACCACTGACGTCGAGACTGTAAAAGCTGACATCACGAATATCAAAGCCGATGTCGCTGTAACCCGCACACAAATCGAAGGCATAGAAAGCAACGTAACCACACGACTTGATGGCATGGAAACGAAAATGAATGAACAATACAATAAAGTCGTGGATGACATCATACGGATCGAAGAGCGGCAGACACAACAACTGCGCGACATGCGTATTGATCCGCAAGAAGTTAATACAGTCATTCGCTCCGCCGCATTGGACACAACGACGCTTCTGTCCATCATGCCGGAGTTCAGTGGTAGACCGGCCGAAGATCCAGTAGTTTTTTTGAACAGAGCAACGGCATTACTACGACAAACGCATCTGCCCGTAGATTGTTGGATTGAGATGGTCACAAAAAAATTAACAGGACCAGCCAGAGATTGGGCATTGATGAATCGTGGGTTGGGCTACACCTTCGATGAGTGGAAATGGCAACTGGAGAGTTTCTTCAACAGTATAGGAAGGAAAGCCAAAGCCGAACTGGAATTGATGACCGTTTCCCAACCCACAGGATTGAAGACAGAAGCGTTCGTCAACATGAAGGTGCAGCTGTTCAGAAGAGTGCACGCCGACAGGAATATTGATGACGTGGTGCCCATAATATTGAATTTACTACGCGACAATGTACGTCCACTAGTAAAAATTTCGAATCCAAGATCAGTGGATGAGTTACGCACCACGGTTCGAACTCTGGACGAAGAGCCAGGATCAATAATGGAGGAGATTGGTTCTGGAGAAAATATTAACCTCCACAAAACCACACAACATCGGCGTGAACACCAACAATTACCGGTCCATTTAACAACAATGGAGACCAAGAACTCACACCAGAATGGGCCAATTGTGGAAGTTGATGTGCGTGGAAGATCAATATTGGCACTGATCGATAGTCAAGCATCACACAATTTCATAAGCGAAGAATTGGCAAGAAGTATTGGAAAATGGCACCCTGTCAGAGATAGTGCATGGAGTGGAGCCACAAGCAATAATACTTTCAGAATTCTTGGAAAAATGTGCATGGATGTGATGATATCAAGAATGAAGTTCAATGTTGAAGTAATGGTTGTACCTGGCCTACGGAACCATTTAATACTTGGTCATGAATTTTTAACTAAAAATGGTGTGAGCATCGATTACCGGAGTGGTATAATTTACTTGGGGTGTGATAAGAGAGTCCGCATTGCATGGAGAAAACCAGATGGAACCCATAGAGAAGTGGCAACGATTAACAATGCATTGGGCGAGTTACAAATTAAACTCCTTGAGAACCAAGAGCAGTTAAAAGATGTCATTCGGCGACATCCCAGCGTTTTCGGCAAAGTTGGAAGGACAAAAACGATCACACACAAGATCGAGATTACGAAGAATTCCCCCATTAAATTACGACCATACCCGTACAACAATGAGAAGCAAGGGGTATTAGAAGAGATGATTGAAGAGATGGAAGGCGATGGCATTATAGAACCATCCACATCGCCTTGGGCCGCACCCGTCGTATTGCCGAAGAAGAAAGATGGTACTTTTCGATTGTGCGTCGACTACAGAAAATTGAACGATATTACAAAGAGCAATGCGTTTCCGATTCCAGATCTGCAAGAGATGTTGAGAAAAGTCAATGGAGCAAAAATATTTTCTACATTGGATCTACAGACTGGTTATTGGCAAATTGAGATGGAGCCACAATCGAAAAAGTACACAGCATTTACCACCCCAAGAGGTCTCTATCAATTTCGCGTCATGCCGTTTGGACTGAAGAATGCTCCAGCTACGTTCCAGAGTTTAATGAACGAAGTTTTATCTGGATACATCGAAGATTTCTGCCAAGTTTACCTGGATGACATATTAATCTACAGTCGATCAATCAAGGAACATTTACACCACCTGGATCTTGTGCTTGAAAGACTAGAACAACATGGATTAACTTGTAAACCAAGCAAATGTGTCATTGGCAGCAACAAAGTCAAATACCTGGGACATATTTTGAGCGAAGACGGCATTGACAGAGAGGAAGAGAAGAATGAAGCTATCAGTAATCACCCTGTACCAAGAACACGAAGACAACTACGACAATTTTTGGGATTATGTGGTTGGTACAGGAGCTTCGTGAAAAACTACGAAGATATAGCTGCACCTCTAAGCGAAATGCTCAAGAAGAACACAAAGTGGCGCTGGCTAACATTGCATCAGAAGGCGTTCGAAAATCTGAAATCATCGATTGTGAATGCACCGAAACTAGCACATCCAGATTTCAAGAAGACGTTTTGTTTAAACACGGATGCTAGTGACGTCGGACTGGGTGCAATATTGTTTCAAATGGAAGATGATGGCAAGACAAGGAGAATAATAAATTACGCCAGCAAGAAGCTTGGACCCACAGAAAAAAAGTACGCCACGACAGAAAAGGAATGTCTCTCGATAATCTGGGCATTGAGGAAGTTTCGAGGATATCTTGAAGGAAGGCATTTTAAATTATACACAGATCATGCAGCGCTCCAATGGCTGAACAAAACTAAAGATAGTCGAGCCAAATTGACAAGATGGGCATTAGCATTGGGAGCCTATGATTACGAAATAATTCACGTCCCCGGAAAAGATAATCAAGCCGCCGACTCCTTGTCCAGACAACCACAGGGCAAGGCTGAAGATGAAGAAGTGGAGGACATTCCAGAGTGGGTGATTGAAAAGAGGGCAAAGACACCAATAACCCTCAACGTAATCGATGTGGAAACACCCACACTTGATGATATTCGACGATGGCAGGATGAAGATCGTGATGTGACTGCCATCCGAAGATACATCGTTGATAACACAAGTCCACTGAGAAGCAATCTACGTCGACGAGTGGACAGAACACGAGCTAACTACACCGTAGCTGACGGGATCCTCTGGTACCATAGTCAACAGATGGTACAAGAAGTGCCAGTGGTTCCCGAAGAACGCCGACTTGGTTTTCTGAGAAAATATCACGACAGTGATGAAGCAGCACACCCAGGATGGAGAGAAACGTATCGTCAAATCCGTAACCGCGTCTACTGGTATGGGATGCAAGATGACATACGCAGATATGTAAAAGGGTGTGACACGTGTGCTAGAGTAAAGCCACTGAATAAGAAACCAAGTACAGCAATGAGAAGTCGAAGACCTACTTCACCATGGGAGGTAGTCAGCATCGACTTGATGGGTCCATACCCACGCACATCACGTGGAAAAACAAATATATTGGTTGTGACTGATCTTTTCACTAGATGGATCGAAGCATTTCCATTGGGGGCCACGTCGACCTCGAAGTTAGCACAAGTACTCAAAGACGAAGTATTCAGTCGATATGGTTATCCGAGAGCAGTACTAAGTGATAATGGTCCCCAGTTCAGATCAAAAGAATGGAAAGCAGTGAACAGAGATTGGCACACAGAAATATGGACAACGCCAATATACCATCCACGAGCCAATCCCACGGAAAGACAGAACCAGGAATTGAAGAAGTTGTTACGATTACATTTGTTGCATCAAGAACATAAAAACTGGGATCAACAACTGCACAAATCATTATTTGCAATACGTAATAGAGCAAACCGAACAACTGGTTTTTCGCCTGCCCAATTGTTACTGGGGGCAGAAATGAAGAAGCCTGGGGATTGGCAGATACAAGTTAATGAAGAGCCTCAAGAAATTCAAGATTGGGCCAATGAGAGAGGCCAAGAACGTCAACAGAATGTTGAAAGAGCTCGGCAAACAATATTGGCCAATGCCGAACAGAACGACCAAGTGGAAACGGGACTCAGTTATCAACCAGGAGAGTCCGTCTGGATGCGCAATCAAGTGCTCAGCAGTAAGGTGGAGGGTGTCCATAGTGGATTGGCACCGAAGTGGAAAGGGCCTTACAGAGTGCTGAGGAGTTTACCAGCTGGAATATATGTTGTGGATACAGTGCCTCCCACGAAGATACATGGAGGTCTCTTGAAGCCGGCCAGTGCAAGGACCGCCGCCAATGGGAATCTGGGAAGATTGAGTGTGGGGAACGAGGTGTTCGGCCAACTACTTCCAGATCGATTGGGGGGTCAAAGGCATGGAGGTGATGGAAGACGACGGGATGTACCAAGTGTGGACGAGCCAGAGGCCAGAGCATTAAGGCCAGGGTACAACTTGCGGCCCAGACGACCGGCAATCAACAACAGGCGCCGTTGATGAAGAGTGAAGAACTAATGTGTACGTACACTTTTAAGTTATGCTAGCGAGCTAAATGTACTAGTACAATTCAAATAGTTCTTAAGTCAAAAATTGGTCGACCAAATATAATAAGCAAATTAGAAAATGTGTGTTGGAATCTAGAGGGGGAGATTTTGTTGTAATGAAAATTATTGTGAATAATTTTTTTTGATCCAACACACATTTTAATAGAAAAATATTAAGTAAAATATTATGCAAAATATTTAACAAAACAATATTTTTCTCCTTGCAAAATGAAGGAGTTTTTTTTGAAAGTACAAAAAGAAAATAATATAGCTCGATTTATTTTTTTTCTTAAACTAAGTTTTTTTTTTAAGTCGAAAAATGATAATAAGATGCTTTTGATTTAAAGTTTTCTATTTTTGAAAAAAATCAAAAATTGAAAAAAAATTATTACATATAATTTAATTTAAAAAATTCAAAATCATACAAATTGAATGTTTTTCAAAATAACAGATCACAAATAAATAATTTTGTAAAAACAAGATAATTTTTGTAAAACAAATAAACAGAAGTAAGCTAGCTTACAGTTATGAATGTATCATAAAATTGTGCGATTAGTATCAGAGTTTAAAATCGACCATTGTCCGAAGAGTTTTAAATCGATCATTGTGCGATTAGTATAAAAGTTTAATATCAAGTATTGTCTAATTAGTTCAAAGTTTAATATCGATTGTTGTTCAATCCAGATCAAAGTATAAGTTGGAATTTGTACAAGTAATTCGAAATTTAACATTGTGTGAAAAAGAATTAAAAATAATTGTTGAAAAAGAAATTGGATAATCATTTTTTTTTTAAAGCAATAAAATCAGGTTTTTTTTTGTTTCGTAAAAACTTGTGTTTAATTTAATTTTTTTTTTTCTTTTCTTTAAACAAAAACGTGCGTGTTGTTCCAATTACAAAATATTTAGTAATATCGTTTACTAATATATTTTTTTTTGTTTTGTCGAGTATCGGAATCATTGCAGGTTCGGGCAGCGCTCCTTTGAGGATAAAGAGAGCCAGGATACCGCGACAGTATGAGTAAGTTAGCAACAATATTAAATATGGCGGATAAAAATACCCTAAATTGACAGTTTGAAAAAAAATTTCGGTCATGTAGGTTTTTTTTCTAATAAACAAACAATTATACAGTGTTCGTGTTTTGTTACCTTATCTCGATTGAAAAATGCGTCTGTCAGCGTGGTATCTATCATGGAACTCAACCATTAGCGTGTTCTAACAGCATACACTGCGCCAATATGAACACTAAAAACAATGTTTGATCGCGCTGACAGCGTGTAAGCGTTCAAAACGAATATACTCATTATTATTTTACTCGTATATAGATAGTAGAACGTATTTTTATATGGACCACGTACAATCAATACAGAATATTGCGATGCATTTAGAGGAGTTATTATTATTTTTAATTATGTTCAGTATCTCGTACCCCGGAAGTGCCGCCATTTTCAAAAAAACTGTATCGGTCTATATCTCCATTACTGTGCACTTTAGACCAAAATGGTAAAAACCTTTCTTGTAGATAATTGAATTTCCTATTTTTTTGTTTATTATTATTTTTGTATCACTCCTAATAATTGTTTAGAAAGGAAATTATTGCTAATTATTGATAAGTGATACGAAAAAAATTAGGAAACAAAAGAAATATGAAATCCAATTATCTACAAGAAAGTTTATTACCTTTTTGGCCTAAAGCACACGTAAATGGGGTCGAAATTTGTTAAAATTTTGTTCATTTACATTCAATACGTGATACTGAACTTAAATTTTTTTTATAATAACTCCTGTAATATAATGTAATGCGGACAAGAGTAACGAGATTCTCTATTAACTGTACAAATATGTCTAGAAGAAACAGTGACACTTTAGATACGTGCATAAGTCTAAAACATTGAAAGGTAGTGAATGTGAATAGTATGAAATTATTTTTGGTTTTATAAATTTTGTGACGGCAACAATATTGACTCAATAAACATTAAATTTTAATATTAAGGCTCTTTCAATCGTAGGGATGTGCAAAAATGTTCAAGCAATTCACACATAACCACTGTAATAGGCTGAAATGAATATAGAATATCGTCACATTCTGTCAAGAAACGGTTCATTTTAAACTATCCAATATTAAGAACACCATTTATTCAGAAAAGGAACTGGGCTTGTCTGCTTTGCTTATGGGTGTTCATATGATCCCACATTCCACATAGAAGTTGATTTGTGATAATCTATTCACAAACACATATTTCATACAGATTAATTAAGCTTAGAATCAATTTTGAATAAGATTAGTTAAAAATATTTGAAAATAATACCGTATATTAATAAAATTTCTGTAACACAAAATTCGAGAACATTTTGAATATCTAGAATATTGATAAAATATCTAAAATCTATAGATAGAAATAATAATAATTCAAAACCACAATTGTTGGTAACTAATAAGAATAATTTATCCTTATTTGTATATAATTAGCCTGTATGTCATCTGTGCTAGTAGGTCCGTGTAAAAATACCTCAAAAAGTATATAATCTAAGAAATTTAATTTTGAAGCCCAGTCTGCTGCTTTTGGAATATACCAAGATATTCTGGTATATTCGATCTAAAAACTGTTCTAAAAAGAATGAGTAATTAAATACGAATTTAAATACAGACTTTAAACCAATGTTTATTTTTAGGGATATATGCATTGTACTACACAGGTGTCTAGATATTGAAGTCCAAGATCTAGAAGTGAGTACAGTACATTCCCAAGATAGAATAGAAGATACGATTAAGATAGCTGTATGGGTTAAGGAATAACGACTTTGATTTTGATTAAACTTTATAGTAAGTTTTAAAATTCTAACAAATACCAATGTAAATTTTAATAACACGTAGTTAACTATTTTTTCAGAAATTAATAAAAATATAAATGACAAAATAACATGTGTTCTTAGGGTGAACAGTTGATATTTCAAATTGGAAATCGAAATTAAAGGTTTTCGCGGAAAAGTATGCATTGATAATAATTTGATACTCAATATTTAATTGAAAAGAAAATATCCAATAGGTAGCTACAAATAATGAGAAAATAAGTTTTTTGAGGGAAGAAAACAGATAGGCGAAGAGATTTGACAACGTATATTCAGTATGAACTGAATATACTCGTTATGAATGCGGCGATGTCAATTTTTTTAAAAGAGAAAAAAATAGAAAGAGTTTAGACATATGTTTGTGCTTTTTATTTTAAGAACAACCTCAAATAGGATAGTATATTATATAAGTATAATAACATTATTTACATTATATTATGATATTATATCACACTATATCGAATCACGAAACATCTCAGTAAAAGATCTTTTATTGACGATAAGGGAGAAGTAATATCTGACGCAGAGAAGCAACTCAACCATTGGAAAAAACACCTCGAAAACATTCACAATGAAGTTAATGAAACAACAGTGTTAATGAAATAGTAGACGATATTAATACGGATATTAATTCTCCTATAAATTATGTCCCTGCAAACAACTCAATAAGCAACAAGGTACCCTTCGTAACGGAAATCAAAAACGCTATTGCAGCCATGAAAAGTTAAAGCTCCGGAAATAGACATGGAACCCAGTGACTAGAGAAAGATTTTTTGGCACAAAAATTGCCTTCTATTATAATTGACATCTTGAAGCAAGAATATTTTCCCCAGGATTGGATAACAGGTATCCTTATCAAAATACCTAAGAAAGGAAACTTGCAAAAGTGTGACAACTGGAGAGGTATTGTGTTGTTAAGTGTAGCATCGAAAATACTTAGTTACATTCTCATAAAAAGAATGGAACCAATCATAACACCACACTTAAGGTATGAACAAAGTGGATTTCGACCACATAGAGACTGCGTGGATAATATAAATTGCCTGCGGATTATGATTGACTTAAGTCCATAGAGTTAAGAAGCAGAGTTTATCTCACTTTTGTTGACTTTGCAAAGGCATTTGAATGCATAAGTCGACAAGCCATCTGAAGATCACTCAGAGAGAGGAATCAAAAGAGGAATTCCTGCTAAAATATTAATATATATAAGAGCAACAATTGGCAACTCCATCTGCAGAATAAACCACTTGCGAAGACTATCAGATCCCTTCCCCATAATCAGTGGAGTCCGTTAGGGATGTATATTGTTGTCTTTCCTATTTTTGATATCACGATATATGCAGTCTCGACGATATTATGCAGTCTGTGATCAGCAAAAACCTACATGACGGCGTTCACTGGAAGATCACCAAGAAACTTTGCAACCTGGACTACGCAGATGATATTTGCTTGCTTTCTCACCGTTTCCTTGACGCAAGGCACTTTTGTCTTAGTTTGAAAATGGGCCTGCAGAATTATATATCAACACCGAAAAAACAAAAAAACTTACGGATCAACAACAAATATCAGACCTGTCTTACAGTGGATCACAGACCCATTGAACAAACCAATAGCTTTAACTATATTGGATCGATTATAACCACCACTGGAGGTAGTCACGACTATGTTGGTAACATAATCAACAAGGCTTAGGGTTCGTTTGCTATGTTGAAAAACATCTGGAACAACTCACAACTGAAGAGTACAACCAAGATCAGAATTTTTAAAACTAACGTACTCTCAATTCTGCTATATGCCTCTGAGTCAGTGTTACAAAATCATTGACTAATAAGATTAAGCCAAACAAAGATTTTTGAAATTTCGCACATATGAATCCAGTGGAGGTTATAATCAGAAAGCGTAAGTGGTGTTGGCTGGGGCACTCACTTAGACACAAGAACAATATATCAATAGTGGCGAACGAATGGAACCTACAAGGTGCTAGAAAAAGGGGTCGGCCTCAGAGTAACAAATTGGAAGCGCTCGATGGACACAGAAATAAAAAAGACAGGCCTTTTATGGAATCAACTAAAAGTATCTGTAGACAACAGAGTTCGATGGTATATTCCGCCATATGCTAGTCCTATGCTCCCTACCCGGAGGGTGAAACCAATTTATATATATATATATATATATATATATATATGTGTGTGTGTGTGTGTGTATATATATAATAAATATCTATCTATCTAAATATATATATATATATATATATATATATATATATATATATATATATATATATATATATATATATATATATATATATATATATATAAGTTACCAAAGAAACCTGAGAATATTTCGTATATATCGATTTACGTATCAGAATATCATTCAATTTAGACGTTATATTTATCACTGAAATTTAAGTACACTTGTAATACGCCTTATTTCACAAGCCAGAATAAGCATCAAATTCATCTTCATTTAAATGAACATCTCAACTAAATAATTATAAACGATACTGACAATTTTATCCGTTCTACAGAACATTTAGTTAAGTTTTGTAAGGTTCTTATCGTTCTCAAAACTTTGATTCACAAGATAGCAAATTGAAACATTAAAATTGAAGACAGCAAATAACTAAAGGCACAAAGAAAAAACGATAATTGTACTAGTAATTTCTTAACGAGTTTCAACTAATGTATGTGTTGAAACACAACTGATAATTTATTACTTCAACGTATTGACTTATATATTATATAAATGGGGTAGGAATTATATAAATAAGTATTTCGACTAGGAAACAAATTATTATTAATAACAAATGAAATAAATTTATCATTTACAGTCAGTTTGTTAATATTATTTTAGAAAATATTTTATTCTTCATAGCGTTTTGTACTTATTCTTGCTATAAAACATTTTCAATTATAATCTCTTGTTATTGTTTTTGGTAATTTTATATAAACGATATTATACCAATACCAATATAATTCTTTGAAACAATTAATTCGTGGTAATATATATAAACATAACACATTTCATAATTTTCCATTTTTATCTTCAAAATATTATGATATATTATTAAAAGGTTATAAATTGCCCATAAGTAAATATTCAAATCGTTTATTCCAAAATATTCAATTGAAAAAAAAATTCGAAAAATACTAAGAGTTAAGATTAGCAAAAAGAATTATTATTATACTTTTTCATGCATTAAAACTTTACTTCAAAGATATTATAGCCAACAAAAGTATTGCTCATTCTACAAAATAGTGTAATTGATTTGTGCTTTATTTCGTCGGTTTTCAAAAAAAAAAAAGTTCCTAAAAGTCAAATGATTCAACTATAAAATTTTGAAAAATGAGCGCTACTTTTGTAGCCCATAGTACTAAAGGAAATGCAAAATTGTCAAGTTGCCCCATTAAATCTAAATGGAATACGGAACTATGGAATACGGTATTGTCTTCCTTGATAACCTAAATATCTAACTATTATATATGATCAACTACCTCCTCATATGCAAAACTTCAACTACCTCCTCATATGCGAATATTCAAGTGAAATGTTTTTTGAAAAAAATTGAATATTAGGTATTGCTTTTAAATTGCTAAAATCGTAAAATCGACAGGATAGGCCAAGAGTCAATCAAAAGCAATAAACGCTCTATAGCATATTTCTGGAGAACAGTATATATATATATATATATATATATATATATATATATATATATATATATATATATATATATATATATATAAATATATATATATATATATATATATATATATATAAATATAAATATATATATATATATATATATATATATATATATATATATATATATATATATATGTGTGTATGTATATATACATATAACTTTTTAACAAAAAATAGAACCGAAGAAAGTAACTGAAAAGCAAAACAAACCAAGTCAATGTAAATACCTAAATAATTATGGGTCGGCGCCAAAAAAACAATATATGTGATGGAGATTTTTTGGCGCCGATTCAAAATTATTTAGGTATTTACATTGGCCTAGTTTTTTTGCTTTTCAGTTCCTTTCTTTTTCGAAGATTTAATTTTTTGTATCAAAGTTTTTATTTTTTGCTTTTCAGTTACTTTCTTCTTTCGACAGTTCTATTTTTTGTTAAAAAGTTTTTTTTTCACTTTTCAGTGCCTTTCTTTCTTTATACATGTTATAGTGTCATTAGAACTATATAAGTGTGCCAAGTTTTAACAGTATCGGTTCACAGATGACAATTCAGTGGGTGAACAATCCATTTTCCATTCTGCTCTTCTACCATTAGACACGCATTTTTTTTTTCAAATTTTATGGTACCAACTTTGAATAATTCTCTATCCAACAAAAGAAAATTATCAAAGTAAACGGACTACTCTGTAAAAATTTATCCGTGATCATACATAAAGAAATTCGTTACGCAGGAGCTGCTTCAACTTAGCGAATTTCCTTTAGAATACATAAATCACTTTCTAGCGGTCACAATTGTAGTCTGATCAAAACGAAATGTTGTATATGATTTTAGTATTTACAAGGCCAGTTTTATGAATAAATGACATACGCCAAGGGGAAAGGGGGGCATAAAGAAAGAAGAAAACACAAAATATAAAATATCTCGCTTCATATTAGAACAATCGAAAAAAGCGTAAGGAATAAAGTTGTAGATAATAACATTTGCTACAATTCATTACCCTATCATTTTTGCTCAAACTGTAATGTGTATAAATATTAGTGAAATAGAAAAAAAAAAAATATATATATATATATATATATATATATATATATATCATACTCCGATACTCGACACACACAAAAAAAGAAAAAAATTAAAACAAAAATTTTGTGATTAAACCTAAATTTGACTTTATTCGATTTGATAAAATAAAATAAAAATGTAATTCAATTGAACTCTATAAATCAACAGCATAAAATATTTCTTTGAATTTCTTTGATGAACGGATTTTGTGTACGCCCTATAAAGGCCGCAATTTTAATTCGATTATAATGAAATAGATATGCAATTTGATATTGGAGGATATTTATGGATGGATAAAGCATCCTGGATTTGAAAAATAGGTTTGTACTAGATATGCTTTTACAATTATATTTTATAGTTTGGTTATCTATAGCATGTTCTAATAGTTAAAATTCAGTACAGCTAATGTGTAGAAAAAGATTAGATTGCAAAAAGTGTACTCTTGGTTGATCCACCAGTTTTCCGTTTTTTTTACTATATATACTAGAATGAATGATATTTTGTTAGCAGAGTTATTTAGTTATATGAATAATGTTTGAAAATTTTCACCAAACACAATATATTATTGAACTGTTTAAAAGTCAAACAACTACTAAATACAACACACACATATACGAACTATACTTCATGCGTAGTACTATTGATGATGTAGATAATTAATTATTTGTGATAAATTATTTTGAATAATCCATAGAATATTGAATGAGCATCAGGCGCGTTATATACGTAATACGTAGTTGATTTCCATTTGTATCAAGCTTATATACAAAACTTTAACAGTATTATTGTATATATAATTTTATCCCTAATAATTCTCTTTGGGCTGATTGATTTTAAAATAAACTTATACGATTTGTTAAAATATATTTTTCAATTAGCAGAATTTTTTCTACAAGAGAGTCGTTACTTACACCGACGTCGTCATACACCGACATATGTCGGTGTATGTACAATAACCAATTTAATTGACATTTTTAATCCTAAAAAAAGACAACAAATTACTTCAATAGTGACGTGATATGTAGGATAAATCCTTAATATAATAGAAAAAATTAGATCACAAAAAGTGTATCGTTGGTTTAACAATGAGTATTCCATCTCCTTTACTATAAATACTAGAATGGATGATATTTATTTTGCATAGTTATTTAGTTATATACATAATGTTAAAAAATTTCTGCAAACACAATATATTATTGAACTATTTAAAAGCCTAAAAAGAGACCGTGCGTGAAATAAAGAGGCGGCACTACTGCCGAACTAAGCGCTCTCTAGTATTTTAGTAGTGAAGTAAATGGGATCATAACATAATGGTAAACATAACATAAAAATGGAAGTTATTTTGAAATATGGGAAAAATAATAAAGTACGGATTTCAATCTGTAATTAATAATCATATACACTCCCGTTCAATAAAATTGAACAGATCTGAACCGAATCAGTCTCTCACAATTTTGATTATTCTTGTAGTAAATGTTTTATACTATACTTCCATTTCTTTTCTCACACTTAAAATATATACTACTTATTTTTGTTTATAAATGAATCATTATACAGAGAGTTACAAAAGTTAGGAATTTTATGAAATGTAAGAAAATTAACATTTCAGGTGTGTTCAATTTTATTGAATGGTAGTGTACATGGTCAGAATAGCTCAAAAAGCGAAAAATGTGTATGAATAAATGCTCCCATTAAATAAACATTTTTGCCACCAGTTGGCGTAAAAGTCACGAAACACGGTCCCCAATAAATACGATATACTGCTAATAGTAAGATCTACATGGCAGCCAGCCATGAGAAACAAAATCAAAGAAGCATTACTATTTTTAACATTATTTTTATGTGCAGATTTCGGAGAATTTTATCGATCCAAAATTTGTATACATTAGTTTTCATTTCCCTACATTACATTTTCATTCAAAATTCTTTATCTGAATTATTATTATATCGAAGACAAAATTACAAGGAAAATGTTGATCTTGAAAACCGAATATATCTATTACGTTCCAATATTTCAGAGGAGTGTAATGAAATGTCATATACACTTCAAAGACAGTTTATTTGATAGTTTGACACATAAATAACTGTGTAGTAGCATTTTAACTCTTTCTTTGAATATATTAATAAATATTCTACCTGTACAAATAACATACATTTACGAAGTACATTACGGTTTACGAAGTACATCATCACATATGAAACAAAATAATTTCTCTTAATATTAATTAAGAATTTCAATATACTGATAATATATGGGATATTAATAATTAAATACATTTTAGATATATCATAGAAACTAGTTATAATAACCAACCTTAAGTTCTCGATTACAAAATATAAGTAATATTCACGATTTAATCGACGACATCAAACGATTTTACGTATTATTAGTATTAATATTAAAATAATTTCCACTTTAATGAAATCAGTGAAGTGAAATATGTTATTAATATTTTTTTAACAGGGTGTGAAAGGTTAATAGATCTACCGGAAAATGATCTTTCTAAAAGTTGTAATGTTGGCACTGACATGTCGAACAACCTTTGTTTCAAATGTCTTTTTCGAAGTTCCGTCGACACGGCACAAATGGGCAATAAATATATATATATATATATATATATATATATATATATATATATATATATACAGTTATTGATTTATAACATCTCGTTTTTATACGCTTTTTATTAGTTTCACCGGTATATGTATGTATGTATGTAACCGACCCTTTTGGGCTCGATTTTCTCCTACTTTGAACGATCAGATTTAATTCAAATTTTGCACACCTGTCAAAGACCGATGACAATGCAATAATTCGATTAAAATATCTGATTATCCTGATTAGATTCGCCAGGATTCATCAATTTCTTTCCGCATCCTTTGCATAAGAGTAAGAGAGATAGAGCTAGTGCGCGTAGTAACTTCAACTAAAAAATGAAAAATAAATAATAATTTAAAAAAACTAAAAAAACACGCTTTTATAGAAAATCCAATTAAAATATAGAAAATAAAATTTAATAAATTTGGATTAAGAAAAGAGTAAATAAAAAACAAATGTATATTAATGGAATAACTATTGACACTATGCACCCCACGCTTTTTTCCATTAATATACATTTGTTTCTTATTTACACTTTTCTTAATCCAAATTTATTAAATTATATTTTCTATTTTTTAGTTGGATTTTCTATAAAAGCGTGTTTTTATAGTATTTTTTTTTTTTAAACTATTATTTGTTTACATTGAATGCACAAACCCTCCTTCACCGTCTCCATTCATATTTGACATATCAAAAGTTTACTCTCATTTTGCAACTGGTTTTTGTTTCCTATCAATTAATAAAATTATAAATGTTTATCACATAATAAATAATAATAACACACTTTGACATTGAATACGGTTTCCCATTTTCGTTTGAAAATAAATTCATTTGTTAATTTCATGATAATATATATTTTACTTAAGTATATCGCTAATTGTTTGCTATTTCTATAATATAGGGTGAACCGTTCACAATGAGAACGACAAGTATCCTGCAAAATATGCACTTTATGATATAATGTTTTAGATAAGATTTATTTGGAAGGGATAATACATTTGCAGAATATGATTTATTTAGATAACATTAACATTGTTTGACTTTGTTTTAGAGGGTTTGTGCCTCATGTTCAATGTTCACCGGATTTTCACCTTAAATTTTATTCCAAAAATAACTCTTAACTTTTACTCATTAATCTGTGTATGTGTTTAATCTGTGACTATGAACTCAATATCTATAAAACGCATAGTAGTAACTTAGTAACTAGAATATGTAAATAGAATTCAGTTAATTGTTATATTTAATATAAGGACCTATTCAAAAATCCATTATAATTATTAAATCGAACGAGTATATTGTAGTAGTAGTAGTAGAAACGGAAGGGAGATCGAAGGCTGACAAGTAGGTTTTTCTAGACCATTTTTAACGACCCCTAAAGGAAATTGTATGCAGACTCGGAATTGGTAAGTTGTGCGACTGCAGTCGACCGACTTTTACAGGAACTATGGGACAGACATTGTGGAAAGGAACTGCAGACATTCTTCACAAGCATAGCCGGTTACTTTGGTTCGTGTCCATACTCCCAGTATAGTGAATCAACCGCTACATTAATTTTTTGTTTGTTTTGTTTTTCTTCTTAAATTATTTTAGTTGACAAGATAGATTGTAAAAGCTGCTCTGGACGGGCTACACTTCAACCATAAGGTCCATTGTGATGCCTCAGGATGTGAGGATGTGAGTGGAGTAGAAGGAATTTGTGAGTAGACTAGGAATTAGTAGGATATGCGGCTGCAGCCGACTTGGATAGGAACTATGCTGATATTCATCTGGAGTTCGTGAAGGAAACTGCAGAAAACCTTCTCAAGCATAGCCGGTTACTTTATTCTTGTCCATACGCCGACAGTTTAGTCAATCAACCACCCCTTTTTTTTTAATAATTGACAAACTGCCGATGCCGGGATTTGAACCCATAACCTCCCAGTTTTCAAGTACTGCATACTGCGCAGACATGACGCTTAGATCGATCGGCTATTTGGCTGGTTTAGTTGACAAACTGCCGCCGTTGATAATCGAACCAGCAGTCAACTAGTTCCGAGTAGAGTGCCTTAACTAAATGAACCATCGAACTGTTGTGTATATATATATATATATATATATATATATATATATATATATATATATATATATATATATAAGGTGAATCAAAGCAGGTGCATAATAGCACACGCTATTATGCACCAATATATTATATATAATAGCCATATGTTTCTATGGGAGCATTCCTCAATAACATCCAATAAATATCGATAAATTGATCATCTCCCCGAAACAAACGAAGACCACTCGTGATCATACTTGGTAATAAAAAAATTTCTGCTTGGAAATATAGAAAGTACGTAATTTCTCTATAAATATTTTGTTATTTATAAGTCGTTGACCAAATATAGGAAATCGTACAGGGACGTCGTTCTTTGCTCTACTTACCAAGTATCCGCACTCACTTCAATATGTCATTTACATTTCCGTTTCTTCGTTGGTTGGTACTTATTCATTCATTCTTCGTTCGTTTTTCTTAGTGAGAACATCATACCTTAATTATCACTTTTCATTATTCATAAACAAAAGAATTTCATTAATAAAATAATAATTCTTGTTTATTTTAATATCATAACTCTATTACCGTATATGTAAATAGCACATGTTGAGTCTGACTACTCTGTTTCTAATTCTTGCTACCAGATGCCATTCATACTCCTTAAGAACAAAAACCAATACAATAGATTTGGATACTATCAAAATAAGAAAAAGTGAATGGAAACATGTACTCAAATTAGATGTTCACACAAAATCAAATATACCACTTATGGTGAGATACACAGAATAATTTTATATATTATTATTCAACATCAGTAAAACAAAACTACACCAAATATTATGATTATTATTATTGTAAATATGAAATTCTATAATTTAATTTAGTATGAATATATTATGCAACTATTATATTATAAATTGGAATTGAATGAATTGTGTAAATGGCCAATAGAAACATGATCGTATATTTTATTTATACTATTGTAAGTGAGACAGCAAATACGAATATATTAATCTCATTTACATAGAAGTAAAATTTATATGTATTTTAGTATTTTGCTCACGGCTTTTTATACAATTTCTCTACTGCAAGATTGATTTTTTATTTCAAAAATATATTATAGTATTAATTGGAAAATTGAGCAAGTTTTTACTTTTCAAATTTGATTATCAACAGAACGAAATATTACATTTTGGTGATTTGCGAATTTTTTGGTGTTTTTTTTTTTAATTCTGCATTATGAATTATTTAAAAAAGTTTCGCAATTTATAATTTTAATCGTCTTGTATTTTTTACCTATATAAATTAATGTATTATGTAATTTAAGATGGCTTTTTAACTTAGACGTTTTTTGTTTTGAGGTCCAAAATCATTATTGAGCATTGAGTCTTTACATCAAGTTTGAAGTCCCTGATTCCCAAAATTCCATTCTTGACCTCTTTGGCATTCTTTATTTGTTTTTTGAAAAAATGTTTCCGATAAAAGTTGTGCATTGTACACACTTACAACTTTTATTCGAAACTAAAATAGAAATATTTGAAAATTTCGCGCTACTTTTGAAACTCATAAAAAAATTTGAAAGATTAGCGCTTACAGTGAGATTGCGCTTTAGGTTGAAATTGATGTGTACCAAATTAATGTGATAATCTCGTAGGTGACAGATACTCTCGTAGGTGAAAATGTCCGATGATTCTGTGCAAGTTGAGTGTATTCAGTAGTAGTATTCAAAAAGTTTCAAACAAGATATGTTTATTTTAAAAATTGAAACATTTTTATATGTATATGATTTCTTCTGGTGGGGGAAGCATGGTTCGAGTTTGCCCATTCACAAATACACATACAAAATTCTAGATCGTTATCTCTTTTCGCTTTTGAGTTATCGCGTCTACAGAAAACCGGGTGAACATGCGGGTTAAAATGAATATAGAAGTATATTTTTATAAATATCCCGGGAATAATCATAAATTACCGAAGAAAAAATACTTAGTAAAAGGAGTGCGTTAAATACAAATTATAGAGATATATTTACTTGAAAAACCTCCTTAGAAATATGATATATTTTATTACACAGCTGCATCATTTACTATCATAAAACAGTAAAGAAAAAAGAAAATAATATTGTTCATATAAAGAACAAATATGACAAGATAAAACGGAGATTAAAAAACATAAAGTCAGTAGGAAAGTAAAAATATATATTTTTTCAAAAGGATTTATGGTTTGTATAAGTTTTCCTTACTTAGAAGTATAGAATCTTTATGCGTAGTATATGTAACATGTATCGTACCTAGTACCGGATGACAATGTTGATTTAGTGTAATATGTTTTAAAATTGTTTGAGTATAAGACAAAAGCATTAATGTTGTTCCTTTCTGTATATCATAAATTACTCGTTAAATTTTCCTGTTCCATAAACGATAAAATCATTTAAACATACACCGGCCGGTTGTAAATTTTATTTAAGTAACAGAGAAAATTTATTTTATTTTTAATGTTTCGTGTTACAAATGAATCAATGTGCAATGATTTTTAGCGAATTTCTTCCAAAGGAAATGCAGCTATTGTTTTTGCACCAATGTTGGAATTTCGTAAAAATTTCTTCAAATGTCCATCGATCCTACCTATTAGATGTTAAAAATCTATCGCTAAAATTTGTATATATGTAAATATAAATACATATGTACTTTTTTTTAAATGTCTGTGGACTCTCTAGCAGTCACAGTTTTATTCCGATTGGAATGAAATTTGGTAGTTGAGGCGCTTTTGGTATTCTGAAGGTCAAGTTCGTTAATGGGTGAAATCGGGCGAGGGGAAAGATGGTTTAGAGGGAGGGGGAAACACAAAATTTGACTATCTCCCTTAATATTTGAAAAATCGAAAAATTTATCAGGAGTTAAGTTGTAAGTACTAAGTTTTACTGTAATTTTGTTTATCATTTTTCTGTTTCACTAATATTTACAAAAATATTTACAATTAAAGATTGAAAGTTAAAATTCTGAATATCTCTGTTCACATTAGAGTGTGAGAAAAATGATCGAGTAATGAATTGTAGCAAACTTGATTTTCTACAACTTTACTCCTTATATATTTTTCGATTATTCTAATGTTAAGAGAGATATTTAATATTATGTGTTTGTTTGACACAAATACATGAATTATATTTTATTGTAAAGAATTTTGATTGTCTATTAATAAATTTAATTTTTGCAAATACTTAAATCATATCAGATATTATATTTCATTTTGATCACACTTAAATTATGACCGCTGATTTATGTATTACGAGTGATTTATGTATTCTAAGGAAATTCGCTAAGTGCACGCAGCTCCTGCGTAACGAATTTTTGTTGACTTTGTTACATATAATAATTAAAAAAAAGAACATATGTAAGATCTATTTTACACATGTAACTTTTCAAGAAACTATTCATAACGCATGACTTGGTCAGCAAGCGCAGTAGTATTTTTTGATGAAACTATATAGTTATAACACTATAGACCTGGCTTCTGTTTCGATGAAAATCTTATATGTAACTTTATATGTAAGAATAGGGTGATTGACTTAATTCCTTGTGATTGGTTTACTATGATCATATGACTGAAGTGGTTGACAAAGGAAGAAATATTTAGCAAGACGAGAGTTGTAAGCTATTAACAAAACATGCGATCAAGATATGTCTGCATACACAAAGAGATGTAAGTATCGTTATATCACATGCATTTATTGCGATTGAAAACTTTCATCAAAACTTTCACGTTTTAAAACGGGTCTAGGTTAAACACGTAATTTGTATGCACTTTATTTTCAATATTTATAAGCAATGTCCTTTTATGGAATTTTTTTATATGATAAAATATAAGGTAAAAATAAAGAACAAATAATAATTTGTAGGGCATCTTGACATCAATATTTGATATGAAAATCATACAAATCATGGATGGGAATCAAACCTACAGCCTTCGCTTTTTGGAAAAGTGCTCTACTATTTAAGGATGTTCCAGCATACCACCACTTTTCGACAGATTCTGCTCATTATTCACAGGCTAAAAATAACGTTTCCTTATAAATCCCGAAGTTTCAGAAATTTTGACCGTTTAGAACGCGAGATGATTAATATCAAAGTTATCATTCTCTCGCGCTCTCTCTCATTAGAAGCATACAAAACTTATAAAAAATATGAAAAAACTACTCGACAGAATTTAAAAAAAAATTAGGAGAGTAAAGATAAATATTTATTATATACATTTTTAAAAAGAACCGCGTGTTTATGTTTTGTTTTCGAAATTTATATTTATTTTATTTTTCAAAATTACATTATTTTGTATATATGAATAGTGAATTTGTTTATGTGTTGTATATGTGTCTTTATGTATTTGGTTCTGTAATAAAATCAAGCCGGTTTTTTGTCCTGATTATATAATACCGAGATATTTCAGTAAGATGCATTCTTCACTCTCTGAGGTACACACCCGTTCCTAAAAATTGAACCAGCAATAAGTCACATCCTAAGCGTATATATTAATATATAACATACAGTAGAACTTAAAATGTTTCAACTGGTTCAATTTTTATGAACGGGAGTCTACATGCGTTTTTATATGATAAAAAAACTTTTTAACAAAAAATAGAACCGACGAAAGAAGAAAGTAACTGAAAAGCAAAAAATTAAAAAGAACCTTTTTAGTCTAACTAAGTCTAACACTAATGTAAATACCTAAATAATTTTTTAGTCGGCGCCAAACAAATGATTTCTCGGAATAGTATGAATGAGAAGAAGTATACTTTTGCATAATACGTAATTAATTTATAGTTGGCTTTGTTAAAAACGGTATAAAAAAGGGTATAAAGGCTTTAACTGTCATGAGTATATGGTCAAAAATATATTTATTTGTTAAGAGAAAAACAGTTGATAATAAAGAAAAAAATCATAATATTGTCATTAAATTACTCATTATTATTTTTATTATCCGAAAATTAGCCACTATTGTCTTTAGAAAACATTATAACCGCTATAAAATAACATAGCAGCAGGACGTCGACTACACCATGACTGGTCTTGTCTGGAGTATTTTTTGGATTGTATAGCATATTCTTTCAGTAATTTCGATATGAAAAACTTACAAAATTATTTGGAGATATTACTAATAAAATTACAATTTATAAATTTTTCTAAATTATGGAAATTTTATTATTTGATCCGATAATACTATAGCAGATACGAAAAAAAATATTTGAAACATTCCTGTAGAAAATATTGTCAGCTTTAATTTTTAAAGTTAAATTTTTCCATATGACACCCCAAAAAAAGGGTATTTCCCCCATTACTTCCACCATAAAGCAGAAGGGGTAGGAGCGGAGGTTTTTAGTATGTTTAATTCTTACGTGGTCTTAACAAATTCCAAATTTCAAATACTTTCCGCCATCCATGTTGTCTACATACACCCCCGTTTTGCCCCTTCAATGACTATTTACTCAGTTGACAGCATAAATATGATATATTCTGCGTAAAACTATAAATTTAAAAAAAATCATAGCTCGTAAACTAGCTTGAACCCAAACTTAAAATTACTAGGGTTGTTTTAATGACTTAAAGAATTATATTCCCTGAAAATTTCAAGAAATTTTAAATCGGAAGAAAAAAGTTACAGCTATCTGAAAATAGCTGTAACTTTTCAAAAATTTATTGACCTTGAGAGGCCATATATCAAAAGGGAAGAGCCAATAAGGAAAACTGAGTATAGTTATCAATAGAGTACGTCAAAACGAAAAATATGAGCCTCTATATAGCTTTCTAAATATAAAACTGTAGACCTGAGACTGTTTGAAATTTTGACAAAACTTTTGCTAAAACAATGGGTCAGATAACTGTAGAACCAGATTTTGGTTTTAAGTCAAGTTTGTATGATTTTCTTAAAGTATAAAATAAGCGTGAAAAAATGGCGTTTGTTTCAAGTTGGCGTTTTTTTCAGAAAGAAACATAACATATCAGGATTTAAAAAGTCCCTCAATCCGTCCTAGATCCACCTCTTCACTTATTTAAATATAGAGGTTATATATGAACTTAAAACAAGTGAGTCGTAAACATAATGAATGTAATGTAAAATATATTTGATATTCAAGGCTTTTTCGATTTTCGCGATTGATATATATATATATATTCGATTTTCGACTTTTTCGATTGATATATATATATATATATACGACAGCTTGTTTTAATTTTACATCAATTTCAAAAATTACTGTGAATACCTGCGTGTCTATTGATGGTATAAACAAGAAAGAAGAAACAATGGGTAAATAATTCAATGATAATGAAATATCATTGAATTTCCACGTACCGACGACTAAATGAAAACCATATGACTGCATGAAAACTCAGATAATAAAATTTTCTAGAAATCGTATTCAATTTCGTTGGAAAAATTTATATCGTCTGTGTTGTATACTATTTGATGATCAGAGACGCACAAAATCAATAAAAATAATTATTTTGTGAAAGTGAAAATATATTTGGAAATTGATGGTGTTTTATTGCTATAAAATTTTTTCTATCAAACCACTTTCTCAACGATAAATAATATCTATTGACGCGAAAAATTTGTTTTCAATCAAGCAGAAAATATTCTCACAACTTTTATTGCACACAGGGTAAAAAGATTACGAGATGAGTGATAAAAAATTGGTATATAAAATACTACGGCGTCTTTTATTTTGCAATAAAAAAAAAACAAACTGGATTTTCAAATATTGCAGGGTCAAATTTTGAAATGTGTACAGTGTCACAAAAGGTGTAGATGTAATTCTGTTCAATTCAATTAGGAAAAGGAGTAGTAAATTGAATACCCTCCCAAAGATTTGTTTTCTTATGTATAAAGAAGAATAAAAACGAAAAACGATTTTACCTTCTATGATATCAAGTTTTGTACCTCAAAACATATCAACCCCTTTGATTTGTTTTTGTTTAGAAAAATAAACGATCGTTTGAAAATTGTTTATTTTAGTTTAATAACGTTCTTTTGTTGAAATGCGTCAGTAGTCTTGTTTGTGATTGACAAAAAAACTGTATCGAAATATTTTATTTCAATTCTTATTATTTTCGTGCTATTCTTTCTTCATACAATGTTTTATTACAAAGAGCTGTTTTTTTTACGAATAACTAAATTTTTTTTAAAATGTAAACATGAAACCTACACCAATTCTTCAAAAAATCAGTGTTTAAATCAGAAATCAGTTTAAATCAGTGTTTGTTAATATCGTGTTCATAATTCAGTCAATAATAATAGAATACAATATGTTTAAACTTTCAAAAAACTTTAAGAAACTACAAAATTATACCTCTCTTTGGTGTATTGTAAGAGTTAATAGATAAATCTTGTAGAGGCTGCCCTTCGACCATAAGGCCCATTGTGGCACCTTAGGATGTGAGGATGTGAGTGGAGTGGAAGACATTTTTGTGTATAGACTTATCATTGGTGGACATGTGGCTGCAGCCGACTATGATAGGAACTATGCTGATAATCATCTGGAGTTCGTGAAGAAAACTGCAGAAAACCTTCTCAAGCATATCCGGTTACTTCGTTCTTGTCCATACGCCGACAGTTTACTCAATTAACTGCCCCTATTTTTTCGTAATAATGGACAAACTGCCGATGGCCGGATTCGAACCCATAATCTCCCAGTTTCCAAGTAGCCATACTGCGCAGACATAACGTCTTAGACCGCTTGGCCAGTTGGACTGGTATAAGAGTTAATTCTACATGCGTAAAAATTTTGTACAATCATTTTTTTCGTGAAGAGAATTATCTTTCCATTTAATGAATCAGGGACTTGAAATCTCACTAGTATTTGTAAAACAAATGCATAGATTATATTCTTTTACGAGGTTTATATAAGCAATGATCGAAAATTAAAAATTTGATTAAAACTGCGATGTAATTTTTTGTGACTTCAAACGTACTTCAATAATGTTTCTTTGAAACTAATTTGAAACTATAGAAATTTATTAAGCCAGCAAAATCAAAACGCCATAGCTTCCGTTATGGCACTTCGATTGTACCTACCAAATTAAATCGTATTTGGATAATTATTTTGACAGTTAACGGTTTTAAAAATCCCACAGATTGCTGTGAACCATATTTCATGTCATTGGTGTTCAGTCAAATGGATCTGAATTTAGAGCCTCAGTGATTAAAGTTGATTTTAATCTAACTATAGACAGTACGTCTAGATGTAAATGCGCCGCAATTTATTACGAACGTATTCATAATTTTAAAAAATGTTATATACACAGATGTAAAATTATTTTTGTTAAAAACAAAGTTTTATTCAATGAAATAAAAAAGTAGAAAATTTAATTTTTTTCCCCGAGTCACCAATATGACGAAATTGAAGTTTGGAGCGTTGAGGTTTTATATGTTTAATAAATTGAATTTATGGTTCTAAATTTATTGTATTTAATTGGGTTTGTAATATTTCATACCAGAGTAATCCAAGCTGTAATTGATAGTCACATGTAGGTGACTCCAGGAAGAATTTCATGTTCTACTGTTTAGTTCCATAAATAAATTCTAATTAAATAATTTTTTATACATATATATTTAGAGCTACTAGTCACGTACCTAAGTCAAAATTTCGTAAAAATTTTTTCCATCGATCCTGTCTAGTAGATGTCGAAAATCGCCGTCTTTAAAATTTATACATATATATATATATATATATATATATATATATATATATATATATATATATATATATATATATATATATTTATATATATATATATATATATATATATATATATATATATATATGTATATATATATATAAATATATATAAATATATATAAATATATATAAATATATATAAATATATATATATATATATGTCTGTGTCTGTAATTGCTCTAGCGGTCACATTTTGGAATTTGAACGGTCGAGTTCGTTAATGAGCAAAATCGGACAAGGGAAATGGAAGGGCTAGAGGGAGAGGGAAACACAAAATGTGGTATATCCGTCTTAATGTTAGAAAAATTGAAAAATGTGTATGAAGTAAAGTTATAGATAATTAATTTTACTATAATTTTGGTTCTTATCTTTTTTTCTGTTACCCTAATATTGACAGAAATATTTACGAATTAACATTGAAAGTTAAATTCCTAAATATCTCTGTACACATTAGAGTTTGAAAAAAATTATCAGGTTATGAATTATAGCAAACATGAGTTTCTATAACTTTACTCCTTATACATTTTTCGATTTTTTTAATATTAGGAGAGATATTTTATGTATTGTGTTCTCAATGTCCCGCTTCCCCTTTGACCTATCCCATTTATTTAGAAAATTGAACTTGCAAATATCTAAATCAAATCAGTATGTATTCTAATTATTCTAAGGAAATTCGCTCAGTTGACGCAGCTCCTGCATAATGAATTTTTTAGTTTTAAGACTAAATTTTCAATTTAATTTTCTGCCAATAAGAACTTTTCGAATATTACGGACATATAATAATAAGATAATAAGGATATTTCGAATATATGATAATAAGAGTGTAATACTTGACAAATAAGATTCTAGTTTGATCAAAATATTTTTCATTATCTTTCATAAAAACAAACCCGCACCATAAAAAATTCATAATTTAACATAGCATCTTAACATAATATTATACAACTTACTAATACTTTTAGTTCTACTATAAGAAGTAAAACTCATAATAGATGAGAGAATAATATTATTTTTGGTCTTTCAAACGAAAGTTTTTTAAATCCAGTAATTGAAGAAGTGACAAAGACTAGTCCATTACAAAGTGGGTTATGTACTTAGCAGTCTTTCTATGGCAGTCTTAGCAGGCTTTCACGTATGCTGAAGTTAATCAGTTGCCATGTGCCTCATAAACGTCTTCAGTTTACTTTGATACATTTATCCTTTAGTTTAGTTTAGTTTAGTTTAGTTTAGTTTACTTTATGTATATATATATATATATATATATATATATATATATATATATATATATATATATATATATATATATATATATATATATATATATATATATATATGTGTATGTACATATAACTCCAATATTGCAATTAATGTGACATCCTATAGTTAATAACCTGAAACGTTATTACAAATCAGCTTGCTTGGGAAATTATCGCACGCTGTTTTTAGGAACTATTGAGCGATGTTCTATATTAAATGATAATTTTTCTTAAATTATGTGATCTACAAGTAAAACTTGTTTCAGATATTCCCAATTAGTATCTTATTTTCGTTTGTCATACATACTTGTTGCCCGATTGACGGACTACTCTTGCGCTAATCTGCCTGACAAACATAATTCGTCATTATATGATACATCACCTGTGTGTTTACTCTTGTCCTATAGTAATTACGGCATGACTGACCTAATCGTATCATTCTAAGAACATTTTTGATCTCGATCTGTTAGATTAAGGTACAATTTGTTTCGAGTATTGTAATATTTGAATAGATATTTTAAAAATTTATTTCACCAATGTAATTTTGAAACGGGTGAAACGGGTTGCAACTAGTTTATAGCACTAATAAAATATATGATCTTATAAGCCATTTGAAAGATGATTTATTTCGATATGAAATAATTAGATGATATATTAAAAGTTATAAATTATCCATAAATTTTCTTTTCGCATATTATATAAATTTTTGTTACACCGCCCGTGTACAATACATATTTCACATAGATATACAAATACGTAAATAAATGTATACTACAACCATATATACCCAATACAAATGTAATACGTTTTTTGGCAAAATATCAACAAATCAAAGTATTATATGGGTATATCTCAACTGAAAATAAATTGTATACAATTTATCAGTTGTACATATATATATATATATATATATATATATATATATATATATATATGTCGATGATAGCGATTCATCATTCGTTGCTTTTCTTTTAATGGCTAGACTGTCAATGGATGATCGAAAAGAAATAGTTGAAGAGTGGATATAATTTTGCACATTTGGGTGTACCAAACCATTAAGAGAAGTAACATACAAGTCTAGGAAACGCAAAAGCAGATACCTTAGAAAAGAAAGGAGTTGGAATACCTTTCATTGGCTCAGAGTCTATCTTAGGAATTCCAAGGAATGCATGTAAACAGGTGACCAACGAGTGGTCAAATGCTAAACACCATGATCACTGGGAAAAAGTACCACGGCAAAAGCTCGGGAAAATACTGCTTCAGATTGCAACAAAGAGGCTATCTCTCGATACACTGAGGCTGAACAAGATGCAACTGCGGAGGGTTACTGGATTCATTACCGGGCATTGTCCCCTGGGGAAGCATCTGCACACAATAGGACTCCATTACGGGTCCATTATGTGCAGATTGTCTGGAGAGGAGAAAGAAACATCTAGCCACATTGTCTTTGACTGCGAACCTCTAGGTTACAGCAGATACATTCGGTGCATCTCACTCTGAATATATGAACCTTCAGGAAGACCTGATAAGCAAGCTCCTGGATATTGCAAACATATGGGAGAAGCGAGTCTCGGCGGACTGAAGTAAACGAGGAAGCACAATGAACAATAAGGTCGAAGTGCAATACTTTTTAGACCCCGACACAAGTCAATCAATCAATCAAACATACAGGTCTTGCTACAAAAGTTTCGCCGTCATTTTATCGAACACTATTATTGTCTTACTTAAAATACGTATATTACTCGTAACAATTTTTACAACAAGTTACTGTGCTATGACCATTGCAAGTTGATGTCAGTTTTTAAAATTTTATAATTGATTTGTGCGTTATTCATTCGGTTTTCGAAAAAATGCTTCAGATAAAAGATATTCTTTATAAATATGGTAACAACGTATATTCGAAATTTTTTCGAAAACCGAATGAATAAGGCACATGTTAATTATAAAATTTTAAAAACTAACATCAGTTTTTGATGCCCAGGGTACAATCGATTATCAAAAGTTATGCTAAAAATGTCCATATATTTTATAACTTTTATTGCATATAGGTAATCTCTCAAACCGACCACATTCATCTTGCCCGTCTGTAGCCCAATCTTCAAATACAAATAATATAACTTTGGTGATTAGGGAGATTAAGGAGATGAAGTCATAAAAAAAGCCAAACTTTCAAAAAACAAGCACTGTTTTGCCACAACTAATATCTGGTCAGACTTATCAGAGCTGATTATCGACAACTCATATATTCACTAGACATTACAGGATATTGATAAATTTCCACATTTGCCACCGACATGTACAAGAAAAACACAAATATAGTGTGTAGCGAGGTATGTTATGTGGTATGTTTGTTGTGTACATACGTAAAAACGTAACGTAGAAGTAAGTAGTAACACTCGGCAACACTCCTTCCCATATAACTGTTGTATTTATATATCTATATAATAATAACAGGAACAACAACAATAACATTTTGAAAACATTCATTCCTCGCTCTCGTAACAACACAACAGTAACCAATTGGTTTTTCGTATCTTTATTTATTATTCAGCTTTTTTCTACAGCGTGTACCACTACCAAAAATATTTAATTTATAAATATATGGCTTTAAGCTCAATTGATTGGAAAGATTACCTATCATTTCATTTGTGATATTTTGATCAATCTATTATAAATTTATAAATTTTATCAAAAAATAACGATTATAATTTCACGTAAGTTGTGATTTATTGATCAAAAGTTACTACAAGCATGAAACTTTCCAAAAATTTTGTATGGATATTATTCAAAGTTATTATTGCTGATAGTTGATTATTAAGTACTGTCTGGATTTTTTTACTGATTTTTAATCAAATGGTTCGACGGAGGTGCACATTATTAACGACAATAAAACACTCCACAGTGATGTGCTTGAAAAAAGTTTTATGTACTCATATGGAGACCTACGTGTAAATTAATATCTTTATAATTTCACTACACAAATCTATGGCAGATTACCTGGGACATGTTAGTGTTCAATTTCAAATAAATTAAAAGCCTGTGACATATAGACGACGGGTAGGCACTCGGAGGATATGACGATAAGTTTTTCATTATTTTAGCCATTTCGTTTCTGAACCCACATTATTTGTTGACAGATCATAAACAAATAAAAACTACAGGATTTAAATTCTTTTCTTTTGCTTTTAGTAGTTATAGTAGTTATTTGCTTATAGTTATTTTGAGATACATAGAGTAGTATAAAAGCCTCATATCCGAATTTACCATAAACGAGTTAGTTCGCTGATAAATAGTTCTGTATACAAGAAGAGCACAAAGCGAAACTTCATGCCTTTTTACAATACTTGTGTGGAACCCTTTGTTGAAATTTCATCTGATAGTGTTCTTACCATAAAAGCAGTATAAGTATTCTAAAAAGTAGTTTACTTCAGGGTACTACGATTAGGTGATCGGATACTTTTAAATAAAACTTTGATTTCGCACTTCACGCATAACTAAATTAGTACAATATTTTGATTTTATTTTATTGTTCTATATGCAAACAATATTCTTGGTAAAATTAAAAATTACAAAAAACCAAACTAAATCATGAAACCAAATAGATTTAATTTCAAGATCAGTCTTAATCGTAACAGTTTAATCTTAATTTTTAAATTCTCAATAAATCGGAATTTGGAATAGATCCTTTGTCTTAATGCATTGTATCATTTCCAATTTTATGAATGTAGATGCTTTCATATGCATCTAGTTCGGCGGGGTTCGGTACCGATTTTAAAAGTTTTAAATTAGATTTGTCGATTTTATGATTATTTTCAGTAACGTGAGCGACTACACCTGATCTATTCTACCAAATTTTATGTGTGCCATAAGTTCTTTACATCTTATCCCAATTTGTCGTCTACTTTGTCCAAATATTTGTTCGAGCAATTTTGACATCCAATGCAATAAATTCCTGACTGTTGTTCTTTGTTAATTTTGTCCTCTGGATTTCCAAGAAAGTGTTTTACTTTAGTTTTACTGATGGGAGCTATTTTATTGACGCACGGTTGAAAATATGTTAATATGCACCATTTTTTCTTTTCGGCGTTATCTTGTTCTTGCGTCAAAGTTGTTGAATTATTTCTAAAGATTTTGAATTTCGTTTTTCGAATTATATTGTTTATTATATTTGGATCAAAGCCGTTAAATGTTGCAACCTGTTTTATGTGCTTCAACTCTTTAAAGTAGTTTTTGGTAGACAGTGGTATTTTTAATAGTCGATTCGCTAAAAAATGGAAGATGGCTAATTTGTGTTGCGGTGGGCTATTTGAATCTGCTGTGATATATCTTTCAGTGAATTTTAGTGAATCGACTATTAAAAATAGCATTGTCTACCAACTACTTAAAATTACAATAGAGGTAATAAAAATTATTATCTTTTATAATACAAAGCTATTATAATTATTATTGATAATAATTGGCTATAAAAATTATTAAATTGTGGATTTAATGACATTGTTCTGAATGAATTCGGTAAAAAGAATAATTTGGTATGTTGTGCAATTAATTATTAAACAAAATAGCTACCAAAAATTATTTAGAAATGCTTTTTTTTTTAGTTAAGAGAAATTCTAACTTCTTGTCACAGAGTGCACATTCATCAAATTTGTCATCGACTGAGATTTATACTTCGTCTTAAACAATACTATTTTGTCACCAGAACCTAGATCAATTACTGTGCCGGCCATATTACCATCATTGAACTTTGATTTACAGAATAAATTGAATGGACAAGATGGCATTGGGAAATGTATCTGTGGCAGATGACTGCAGGAGAGCCATTGAAGAGGGTTTACCAAAGCCGATTCCGTAATTATTAAAACCATACCAAATCAAACTATTATTAATTTGTAAATATTGATATAAATAATAAATTACACTAAACACTTTAAGTGTATTCATATAAAAAAAGCCCTCACACTAATTTTTATTTAAAGCACTTCGAATGTTTTAAAATTAAACGTTTAAGATGTTTAAATTATATTAAACACCATTTTAGCGTTTAATTGGCGACTATAAGCATTTAAACGCTTAAAGTGTTTTAAAATAAAACCCTTGGATTTGCAGTGTATAACCGGAGAAGCATGCACATAACTTTAATTTTCAACGTTGTACAACTGAAATAGAAATCAACTGTAATAAATTTCTAATAGTTATGTAGTATATGTCATCGTCGAATTGGTATCTGTGACGTCCATAGTAATACAATTTTGTTTTAGACAGTAAAATTTTTTATATTTAGGTGGGAATGGTCAATAAATGCCTACTATTAAAAACTGAATTAGATAGTTTAAAATTGTATTACACTCTCTGTACATAAATACCAGAAATACAAAGTGTTTGCATTTCAATCTGATTCCCCAACTATTATTTTAATCAATCGTTCAATGTGTATATTTACAAGCAATGAATTGTGCAAACATAAAAAACGGGCGCAAAGATTGTAGATACCAAAATCTATACGTCTCATCATCAATGGATTACATTTTTTTCTCACAATAATAAATTTTACATTTTTATTAGTAATACATCAGCTATAAAAGAGTTTTAGATTTATCTATGAGATTAAAATAATATACTTGAACAAACTATTTTGTCTTTCATATTCTCAATGTTTATACACAACTACAAAGTAATAATTAATCAGATTTTATTTTATATATATTTTATATTTTGACATCATCATTAATTTTCATTTGAAACGCAAAATTCATTTATTTAATATTCTTTTTGTTCAATAAGTTTTCATTTAGACCATTTTTTGGGATAGTCGAGACTCATGTCAGACAAATGATTAATTACTTCATCTATATAATGACTACGACTCGATGCATTATTTTAATTTCGGAAGACGTATTGTTCAATCAAAATAATCATTCAATTTTGGAATAATTCGTATTCAACTGAAAATTTCTATACGTTTTAAAAATATCATAACAAATGAAATGTCACAATGCCTCATCAATCCCACATTGTTCCAGAATTTTATTCAAAGCTGAAAAATTTTGATCGTAAAAGATCTGAATACGTTTTTTTTCTTCCCATTATTATTCAGTTACGAATGTGGTGATCTTTTTTCAAACTTTTGCAATCGCTTGTTGTAATGAAAATTATTGAGATTAATTTTTTTTTGATCCAACACACATTTTAATAGAAAAATATTATGTAAAATATTATGCAAAATATTTAACAAACCAATATTTTTCTCCTTGCAAAAAGGAGTTTTTTTTTTTGAAAGTACAAAAAGAAAATAATATAGCTCGATTTATTTTTTTTTTCTTAAACTAAGTTTTTTTTAAGTCGAAAAATGATAATAAGATTAATTGTTGCTTTTGATTTAAAGTTTTTCTATTTTAAAAAAAATCAAAAATTGAAAAAAATTATTACATATAATTTAATTTTAATCAAAAGTCATACAAATTGAATGTTTTTCAAAATAACATAAATAGATCACAAACAAATAATTTTGTAAAAACAAGATAGTTTTTGTAAAACAAATAAACAGAAGTAAGCTAGCTTACAGTAATGAATGTATAATAAAATTTGTGTATGGATTTTGAGTTCACACTGGCCGTGTTCGTTAAGTCGCTAGTTGAATATCAACCAAGCGGGGTATGACTATGGGTCAAACCCAAGGAGAGGTATAATTTTTAATTAATTTTATATATAATCTGAACACTCCGACTACGTCCATGGGTGTTTATATACTAAAATATTCTAGAAGCCTCCATGTGAAAGTATATTGTCAACAAAAAAATATTTATTCAAAAAAACAATCATATTCTAGAACGACCCATGGCGGGTATATAAACCGTGACCAGTGTTGATTCAAGTCAGTTTTAAATCGTGTCTGATGAGTTTTAAATCGATCATTGTGCGATTAGTATAAAAGTTGAAATCAAGTATTGTCTAATTAGTTCAAAGTAAATAATTGTTGTTCAAACCAGATCAAAGTATAAGTTGGAATTTGTACAAGTAATTTGGTCAAGTAATTCAAAGTTTAACATTGTGTGAAAAAGAATTAAAATAATTGTTGAAAAAGAAATTGGATAATCAAAAACGTGCGTCTTGTTCCAATTACAAAATATTTAGTAATATCGTTTACTAATATATTTTTTTTTCTTTTTGTCGAGTATCGGAATCATTGCAGGTTCGGGCAGCGCTCCTTTGAGGATAAAGAGAGCCAGGATACCGCGACAAGTGGCGACCGTGACAGGACCAGGAGACGCACGGAAGAAGAAAGGAATTACAATGACAAGCCGCAGCATTCCCATGCCACGTCTACGTGAGATGATGGAGGCCGAAGGGCTGGACAGCACTGGCACTAGAGAGGTCTTACAGGCAAGATGGGAGGAGCACCAATCTAGGCAACAAGGAACACCGACTTCAAGGACTCAAGGGCCAACCATTCCCACATCAGAACGGCGTAGAAGTGTGGTTTCCAACCCGGAAGAGCCAGCTGCTGCGACAATGGAAATGATGTTTGCGACAATAATGTCCAACTTCAAGAATTTGGATGAGAGAATGGGTGATCGATTGGATAAGACGGCCAACAAACTGGAAGAGATGAGCAACCAACTTCAAGGATCTGAAGAACGGATGGATGAGCGACTTGGAAGTCGACTTCAAGAGTCCGAAGAGAGGATGGGCAACAGACTTCAAGGATCGAATGAGCAAATGGGCAACCAATTAGAAGAAAGAATACAAACCATACAATACGAATTGGGAGAGCGAATGGTGGATCTGAGGGACGCGTGCATACAGCGGATCGACCAAATAACCACGGATGTCGAAACTGTGAAAACCGACATCGTTAACATTAAAGCCGATGTCATTGAGAATCGCACGCAAATCAAAGGCTTGGAGGAGAAGATGCACGATCAATACAACAAAGTCGTGGATGACATTATACGGATCGAGCAGAATCAAACACAGCAACTGCGAGACATGCGTATTGATCCACAAGAAGTGAATACAGTCATTCGCTCCGCCGCATTGGACACAACGACGCTTCTGTCCATCATGCCGGAGTTCAGTGGTAGACCGGCCGAAGATCCAGTAGTTTTTTTGAACAGAGCAACGGCATTACTACGACAAACGCATCTGCCCGTAGATTGTTGGATTGAGATGGTCACAAAAAAATTAACAGGACCAGCCAGAGATTGGGCATTGATGAATCGTGGGTTGGGCTACACCTTCGATGAGTGGAAATGGCAACTGGAGAGTTTCTTCAACAGTATAGGAAGGAAAGCCAAAGCCGAACTGGAATTGATGACAGTTTCCCAACCCACAAGATTGAAGACAGAAGCGTTCGTCAACATGAAGGTGCAGCTATTCAGAAGAGTGCACGCCGACAGAAATATAGATGACGTGGTGCCGATCATATTAAATTTACTACGCGACAACATACGTCCACTAGTAAAAATTTCGAATCCAAGATCGGTGGACGAGTTACACAGTTCGAACACTGGACGAAGAGCCAGGATCAATAATGGAGGAGATTGGTTCTGAAAATATTAACCTCCACAAAACCACACAACATCGGCGTGAACACCAACAATTACCGGTCCATTTAACAACAATGGAGACCAAGAACTCACACCAGAATGGGCCAATTGTGGAAGTTGATGTGCGTGGAAGATCAATATTGGCACTGATCGATAGTCAAGCATCACACAATTTTATCAGCGAAGAATTGGCAAGAAGTATTGGTAAATGGCACCCTGTCACAGATAGTACAGGGAGTGGAGCCACATGTAATAATACTTTCAAGATTCTTGGGAAAATGTGCATGGATGTGATGATATCAAGAATGAAGTTCAATGTTGAAGTAATGGTGGTACCTGGCCTACGGAATCATTTAATACTTGGTCATGAATTTTTAACAAAAAATGGTGTGAGCATCGATTACCGGAGTGGTATAATTTACTTGGGGTGTGATAAGAGAGTCCGCATTGCATGGAGAAAACCAGATGGAGCCCATAGAGAAGTGGCAACAATTAACAACGCATTGGGCGAGTTACAAATACAACTCCTTGAGAACCAAGAGCAGTTAAAAGATGTCATTCGGCGACATCCCAGCGTTTTCGGCAAAGTTGGAAGGACAAAAACGATCACACACAAGATCGAGATTACGAAGAATTCCCCCATTAAATTACGACCATACCCGTACAATAATGAGAAGCAACGGGTATTAGAAGAGATGATTGAAGAGATGGAAGGCGATGGCATTATAGAACCATCCACATCGCCTTGGGCCGCACCCGTCGTATTGCCGAAGAAGAAAGATGGTACTTTTCGATTGTGTGTCGATTACAGAAAATTGAACGATATCACAAAGAGCAATGCGTTTCCGATTCCAGATCTGCAAGAGATGTTGAGAAAAGTCAATGGAGCAAAAATATTTTCTACATTGGATCTACAGACTGGTTATTGGCAAATTGAGATGGAGCCACAATCGAAAGAGTACACCGCATTTACCACCCCAAGAGGTCTCTATCAATTTCGCGTCATGCCGTTTGGATTGAAGAATGCGCCAGCTACGTTCCAGAGTTTAATGAACGAAGTACTATCTGGATACATCGAAGATTTCTGTCAAGTTTACCTGGATGACATATTAATCTACAGTCGATCAGTCAAGGAACATTTACACCACCTGGATCTTGTACTTGAAAGACTAGAACAACATGGATTAACTTGTAAACCAAGCAAATGTGTCATTGGCAGCAACAAAGTCAAATACCTAGGACATATTTTGAGCGAAGACGGCATTGACAGAGAGGAAGAGAAGAATGAAGCTATCAGCAATCACCCTGTACCAAGAACACGAAGACAATTACGACAATTTTTGGGATTATGTGGTTGGTACAGGAGCTTCGTGAAGAACTACGAAGATATAGCTGCACCTCTAAGCGAAATGCTCAAGAAGAACATAAAGTGGCGCTGGCTAACATTGCATCAGAAGGCGTTCGAAAATTTGAAATCATCGATTGTGAATGCACCGAAACTAGCTCATCCAGATTTTAAGAAGACGTTTTGTTTAAACACGGATGCTAGTGACGTCGGATTGGGTGCAATATTATTTCAAATGGAAGATGATGGCAAGACAAGACGAATAATAAACTACGCCAGCAAGAAACTTGGACCCACAGAAAAAAAGTACGCCACGACAGAAAAGGAATGTCTCTCGATAATCTGGGCATTGAGGAAGTTTCGAGGATATCTTGAAGGAAGGCATTTTAAATTATACACGGATCATGCAGCGCTCCAATGGCTGAACAAAACCAAGGATAGTCGAGCCAAATTGACAAGATGGGCATTAGCATTGGGAGCCTATGATTACGAGATAATTCACGTCCCCGGAAAAGATAATCAAGCCGCCGACTCCTTGTCCAGACAACCACAGGGCAAGGCTGAAGACGAAGAAGTGGAGGACATTCCAGAGTGGGTGATTGAAAAGAGGGCAAAAACACCGATAACCCTCAACGTCACCGAAGTGGAAACACCCACACTTGATGATATTCGACGATGGCAGGATGAAGATCGTGATGTGACTGCCATCAGAAGATACATCGTAGATAGTAATAGTCCACTGAGAAGCAATCTACGTCGACGAGTGGACAGAACAAGAGCTAACTACACCGTAGCTGACGGGATCCTTTGGTACCATAGTCAACAGATGGTACAAGAAGAGCCAGTGGTTCCCGAAGAACGCCGACTTGGTTTTCTGAGAAAATATCACGACAGTGATGAAGCAGCACACCCAGGATGGAGAGAAACGTATCGTCAAATCCGTAACCGCGTCTACTGGTATGGGATGCAAGATGACATACGCAGATATGTAAAAGGGTGTGACACGTGTGCTAGAGTAAAGCCACTGAACAAGAAACCAAGTTCAGCAATGAGAAGTCGAAGACCAACTTCACCATGGGAGGTAGTCAGCATCGACTTGATGGGTCCATACCCACGCACATCACGTGGGAAGACAAATATATTGGTTGTGACTGATCTTTTCACTAGATGGATCGAAGCATTTCCATTGGGGGCCACGTCGACCTCGAAGATAGCCCAAGTACTGAAAGACGAAGTATTTAGTCGTTATGGATATCCTAGAGCAGTACTTAGTGATAATGGTCCCCAGTTCAGATCAAAAGAATGGAAAGCAGTGAACAGAGATTGGCACACAGAAATTTGGACAACGCCAATATACCATCCACGAGCCAACCCCACGGAACGACAAAACCAAGAGTTGAAGAAGTTGTTGCGATTACATTTATTGGAGCAAGCACACAAGAATTGGGACCAACAATTACACAAGTCCTTATTTGCAATACGCAATAGAGCAAACAGAACAACTGGTTTTTCGCCCGCCAAATTGTTACTGGGGGCTGAGATTAAGAAGCCTGGGGATTGGCAGATACAAGTCGAAGAAGAGCCTCAAGATATTGATAACCCATTCTTCGGGTTAACGAGAGAGGCCAAGGACGTCAACAGAATGTTGAGATTGCTCGGCAAACAATATTGGCCCATGCCGAGGAGAACGACCAAGTGGAGACGGGACTCAGTTATCAACCAGGAGAGTCCGTCTGGATGCGCAACCAAGTGCTCAGCAGTAAGGTGGAGGGTGTCCATAATGGTTTGGCACCGAAGTGGAAAGGACCTTACAGAGTGCTGAGGAGTTTACCAGCTGGAATATATGTTGTGGATACAGTGCCTCCCACGAAGATACATGGAGGTCTCTTGAAGCCGGCCAGTGCAAGGACCGCCACCAATGGGAATCTGGGAAGATTGAGTGTGGGGAACGAGGTGTTCGGCCAACTACTTCCAGATCGATTGGGGGGTCAAAGGCATGGAGGTGATGGAAGACGACGGGATGTACCAAGTGTGGACGAGCCAGAGGCCAGAGCATTAGAGCCAGGGTACAACTTGCGGCCCAGACGACCGGCAATCAACAACAGGCGCCGTTGATAAAAAGTGAGAAGAACTAATGTGTACGTACAAATTTTAAGTTATGCTAGCTAGCTAAATGTACTAGTACAGTTCAAATAGTTCTTAAGTCAAAAATTGGTCGACCAAATATAATAAGCAAATTAGAAAATGTGTGTTGGAATCTAGAGGGGGAGATTTTGTTGTAATGAAAATTATTGAGATTAATTTTTTTTTGATCCAACACACATTTTAATAGAAAAATATTAAGTAAAATATTATGCAAAATATTTAACAAACCAATATTTTTCTCCTTGCAAAAAGGAGTTTTTTTTTTTGAAAGTACAAAAAGAAAATAATATAGCTTATATTAAACACCATTTTAGCGTTTAATTGGCGACCATAAGCATTTAAACGCTTAAAGTGTTTTAAAATAAAACCCTTGGATTTTCAGTGTATAACCGGAGAAGCATGCACATAACTTTAATTTTCAACGTTGTACAACTGAAATAGAAATCAACTGTAATAAATTTCTAATAGTTATGTAGTATATGTCATCGTCGAATTGGTATCTGTGACGTCCATAGTAATACAATTTTGTTTTAGACAGTAAAATTTTTTATATTTAGGTGGGAATGGTCAATAAATGCCTACTATTAAAAACTGAATTAGATAGTTTAAAATTGTATTACACTCTCTGTACATAAATACCAGAAATACAAAGTGTTTGCATTTCAATCTGATTCCCCAACTATTATTTTAATCAATCGTTCAATGTGTATATTTACAAGCAATGAATTGTGCAAACATAAAAAACGGGCGCAAAGATTGTAGATACCAAAATCTATACGTCTCATCATCAATGGATTACATTTTTTTCTCACAATAATAAATTTTACATTTTTATTAGTAATACATCAGCTATAAAAGAGTTTTAGATTTATCTATGAGATTAAAATAATATACTTGAACAAACTATTTTGTCTTTCATATTCTCAATGTTTATACACAACTACAAAGTAATAATTAATCAGATTTTATTTTATATATATTTTATATTTTGACATCATCATTAATTTTCATTTGAAACGCAAAATTCATTTATTTAATATTCTTTTTGTTCAATAAGTTTTCATTTAGACCATTTTTTGGGATAGTCGAGACTCATGTCAGACAAATGATTAATTACTTCATCTATATAATGACTACGACTCGATGCATTATTTTAATTTCGGAAGACGTATTGTTCAATCAAAATAATCATTCAATTTTGGAATAATTCGTATTCAACTGAAAATTTCTATACGTTTTAAAAATATCATAACAAATGAAATGTCACAATGCCTCATCAATCCCACATTGTTCCAGAATTTTATTCAAAGCTGAAAAATTTTGATCGTAAAAGATCTGAATACGTTTTTTTTCTTCCCATTATTATTCAGTTACGAATGTGGTGATCTTTTTTCAAACTTTTGCAATCGCTTGTTGTAATGAAAATTATTGAGATTAATTTTTTTTTGATCCAACACACATTTTAATAGAAAAATATTATGTAAAATATTATGCAAAATATTTAACAAACCAATATTTTTCTCCTTGCAAAAAGGAGTTTTTTTTTTTGAAAGTACAAAAAGAAAATAATATAGCTCGATTTATTTTTTTTTTCTTAAACTAAGTTTTTTTTAAGTCGAAAAATGATAATAAGATTAATTGTTGCTTTTGATTTAAAGTTTTTCTATTTTAAAAAAAATCAAAAATTGAAAAAAATTATTACATATAATTTAATTTTAATCAAAAGTCATACAAATTGAATGTTTTTCAAAATAACATAAATAGATCACAAACAAATAATTTTGTAAAAACAAGATAGTTTTTGTAAAACAAATAAACAGAAGTAAGCTAGCTTACAGTAATGAATGTATAATAAAATTTGTGTATGGATTTTGAGTTCACACTGGCCGTGTTCGTTAAGTCGCTAGTTGAATATCAACCAAGCGGGGTATGACTATGGGTCAAACCCAAGGAGAGGTATAATTTTTAATTAATTTTATATATAATCTGAACACTCCGACTACGTCCATGGGTGTTGATATACTAAAATATTCTAGAAGCCTCCATGTGAAAGTATATTGTCAACAAAAAAATATTTATTCAAAAAAACAATCATATTCTAGAACGACCCATGGCGGGTATATAAACCGTGACCAGTGTTGATTCAAGTCAGTTTTAAATCGTGTCTGATGAGTTTTAAATCGATCATTGTGCGATTAGTATAAAAGTTGAAATCAAGTATTGTCTAATTAGTTCAAAGTAAATAATTGTTGTTCAAACCAGATCAAAGTATAAGTTGGAATTTGTACAAGTAATTTGGTCAAGTAATTCAAAGTTTAACATTGTGTGAAAAAGAATTAAAATAATTGTTGAAAAAGAAATTGGATAATCATTTTTTTTTAAAGCAATAAAATCAGGTTTTTTTTTTTGTTTCGTAAAAACTTGTGTTTAATTTAATTTTTTTTTTCTTTTCTTTAAACAAAAACGTGCATGTTGTTCCAATTACAAAATATTTAGTAATATCGTTTACTAATATATTTTTTTTTGTTTTTGTCGAGTATCGGAATCATTGCAGGTTCGGGCAGCGCTCCTTTGAGGATAAAGAGAGCCAGGATACCGCGACACGCTTTACGCTGAATCTATTTGATTTTCGAGCACAACTGCCCGCATACGTATAATATCTTATTCCAATTTTTTACTAAGTCGTAAATCTAAACCGAACAAAAATTGTATTGTTACAGTATTTAGAGTTAACTATATTTTTATGTATAGAATTTACTTCTGGACTCCTTTCGGTAAATTCACTCTACATATTACTAAAATATGTTGGAAAGAACCGTCAACTTTACTACAACCAAAATGCTTTACTAGAACCGAACTAGAACCGAAATGCTTGAAGTTTAGTATGTTAAGTAAATAAAAATTTAAAATAAAAATTGTAAATATAAAGGTTAATAAAATTTACTTTTTAGTTGAATAATATATTAAATGTTCTATAGCGTCATACGTCGACTACATGAGACTAACTTTTTTTCATATGTAATTAATTAGAAACATACTTTTTATATGTTGCTTTTTAAAATTTCTATTGACAAGATATAATCACAACATTTTTAATTTGACAAAACAAATAACAACTAACTGAGTTACTTGCTTGAATACGCTGCATATACTGAATACATAATCAATGCGTGAATTATTTATTTTTCTTTTCACACACGCACAGATAAATAAAAATATAAAGTAATGTATAAACGTAATACATTCATATACCTATTATCTTCAATTTCATAATATTATTACAACAATCAATTTTTTTAATTAACATTAATTATTAACTTTTATAATGGAATACTTATACGATTCATTCGTTTATATGCATAAAACTTCGAAACAAAAGTTCTTTATTTAAAAATAAGGGACATTTTTTGTCTTTAAATATTTTACAGTATAAAGTATATTACGGTATCGATTTCCCAAGCTACAAACATGAAGTTACTTTTTGGTTATTTTACCCTGATACAAATCCTCACACAAATTTTACCCTGATAAATCGAGAGTCTATTAGATGGTGATCAAATGTCTCAATGGCTATGAATCCCGGAAAGTCGTTTATCCGTCACAAATTGTACAAGTTCAAAAATAGGCTGTATTCGTATGGACATTTCGAATATTGACGTCCTCTTCTGGCCGCTAAATATTTTAGTATTTACATGCAAATTTTTACTGTGGCTTGATGTTAGCGTGACTCATTTCTGCATATTGTACATTCAGGTTTTGTTTAATATATAAATATCAGTATAGATTAATCGTTTTAAGACGTAAAGTTGTTTATAAGTTTGTATGAGATAATCTTGAGAGCTACTGATACGATTTTGAAAATTCTTTAAGACAAAATGCTACATAACCTATGTCACATTTTCGAGTAACGTAAGCTCTCGAAACTTTGCATTTCATACAGCCATATCACATGGAAGCTACGCTTCAAACCAAACTATTAAACGTTTTGAGAAAATCTTCAATATAAAAAATGTTTGTCGAATAAAAACAAATAACTTTTTTATGAAACATTTTTTTCAAAAAACCAATTTTTTAGACACAATTTCAGTGCGAAAGCTTGTGTGTGTAGCTAGTAATACATAATAAGCAGGCCTGCTGGAATACGTACATGAAATGCTTATATAAATATTCGCACACATATATGAACGTCAGTATCCATGCATACAAATAGAATTTAAATGATTTTCAATCTTCTTTAATCTTCCTGATTTGTGCCCGAAAAACCAGTTTCCGGACCTGGTGGCTATTGAAACATTTTTTCACCACCTTAAAAACTATCTATTTACCTGGATAAGATTCCCATGGGTAAGTGTTTTCCCTTAAGGTTTGAGCCGGGTGCTTTCTGCTCTCTGTTAGTATTTGAGTTATCGTATCGTCGGACAAAAAGACAGATGTAAAGACGGAAATACAGAGGGTAGGAAGAACACATTTTCACCCGTTCCAATGTAAAGACTTAGCTTCAAAAACCCTTACATAATGTTATATATATATATATATATATATATATATATATATATATATATATATATATATATATATATATATATATATATTTGTTATCTTATGTTTTACACAATAACAAAAAATACTTTTTAATTTTTGGGGTTACTCCTTTAGAATCGGTTTTAGTATAAACTACCCGGTACGACAATTGGATGGTTAATGAAATTCAGTGTTAAAAAAAAGCGTTATGTGTTTTTTTTACTATCATGTTTTACAAATCTTTTCCGATTTATTTTACATTCTAAATTTACCTTTTTCGTAGATCATTAATTTTTAATAGTAGGTAACCCAAAATTAAATAAAACAAGTAATGTAACAACTAACTAATTGTTTGAATACCAAATATATACTGAGTTTGTTTTTTTTAAAAAGAAGAAGAATTTTTGTTAATTGTTATTTTGTTAACCATTAACGAATTTGACCTTACTTTTTTGCTCTAGAATACGCAAAAATTCAACTCGTTATCTCTTTTCGTTCTTGAGTTATGGGGTTCACGGACAGACGGACGGATGGACAGACGGACGGACATGCGAAAATGGTCGAACTAGGCAATTTTATGAACACATATGCCAAACATTCATTCCTACGATCAATATTTTTAAGCGTTACACAGTCGTGATAAAACTTAATATACCTTGTATATTAACATATACTGGGTATAACAAGCATATTTACATAACATACATATTTATACGTGAAGATAAGCTTGGAAGCAGAGCCCTACAAACCAGGAATGTCGTGGATATTCCATCCGCAATAATCAATACTTTTTAAGGATTCTTGGCAGATGCGGATTCTGCTTTTTTTTTTTTAAATATCCGTATCCGCATTCTCGGATGTCAAAATTTCGCATCTGCAACATCCCTGCTACAAACTATATGCGTGTGAAGCCTTAAAATAGCCTGTATATAGAATTTGTGTGGGTGAATGCACCAGATTTTTTAATTATATAACAAATACTAGATATAATGTAATAATGGAACGTATTAAGTTTATTATGATTGTAAATTTCAATGTGTTGCAATTAATTTGAATTTATTGGGAATATTGTAATATTTGTAATAAATAATAATATTAGTAATAATATCATACAGTAGCTAGGCTGGCCACTTTATACCAGAAACAATCTATTCATTATATAAATTATATTTTGTGTACTATATGAATTTACATATTTTATTTTGATCAAATAGGTATGGATGTTGTATATTAGTACCAGGGGAACCATTACAATAACATTTTACAATTGTTATTATTTTTTTAATAAATATATGTATATATATACATATATATATATATATATATATATATATATATATATATATATATATATATATATCTTTTTTTATTGTTGAAAAATCAACACAAAGTATAATTCGTATTTTATTTATTTATTTCAGCATTCAAATATTTTGAATTGTAAATTAAACATTAAAATTGACTCTATGATAAAATTGATGACTATGAAAAATGGCGGATTGGAGCCATCGTATATTTGAAGGTTGTTTAAGTATTTAGCATGTGAGAGTATAGACAATGAAAATAGTCATGGGAGATCATTAAGGTTGCCACCTTTCCAGATTTCGCCGAGAGACTCCCGAACTCGTGCAGTTTCTCCCGACTACCGATTTCCGAAGGTAAATCTCCCGACTTTTGCTAACAAAATTTTGCTAACAAAAATTAATAAATTTGACAAAAACAATTATAAATATGAATCTAATTCCAAAAAATAATAATAATAATGATATTCTTATTAATTAATATGAATATGAAAAAAAAACACGTGAAGGCAAAATGCATACCAAAAGGAAACCAAATGAAAACAAAGTACATATTTGAGGTTATGATATCACCAATTTCATATTGCTTTATTCTAAAACAATGAATAACCATCAATAATTAATGTGAACACGCGAAGTTAGGGATATGAAAGACCTAATAAATGAGACAGTTTTTTAATTCAAAATACCAAAAAAACTTTCTTGATAAAAGTGGGTGCCAATAGTGTCAAGAGAACTGGCCGAGTTGGCAAGTTGACTGGAGAAGTTGCCAAAAGAACTGATAGATGGAGTTAGTAGTTTTAAAGTTAATATAGTGTTTCATTTTTTATAATTCTTTAAACCGCCAGGAAACGACCCCTGGACCTCAGTATATCGCGTCCTGCGCGCTAACCATTACACCACCCTTGATTAGATTCTGAATTACTAACTTATTATTCCAAAATATTATTCTTGTGTATTATGATATGATTACACAGTTTCTTCGAAAAATGGCTTCGAAACTTAAAAAGATGATAGTAGGGGAAAGGAAAGCAGAATGGCACCGGAAAGGAAAACGAAACACTATTCTAACTTTAAAACTACTAACTCCATCTATCAGTTCTTTTGGCAACTTCTCTAGTCAACTTGGCAACTTGGCCAGTTCTCTTGAGACTGTTGGTACACACTTTTATCAAGGAAGTCTTTTTGGTATTTGGAACTAAAAAGCTAGGGATATAAAACTCTTTTATATCCCTAACTTCGCGTGTTCACGTTAATTATTGATGGTTATTGTTTGTTTTAGAATAAAACAATATGAAGTTGGTGTTATCATAACCTCAAATATGTACTTTGTTTTCATAACTCACCAAAAGGCAAAATGCAAACCAAAAGCAAACCAGTGGGCCATTTTGCCTTTTGGTGAGTTATGAAAACAAAGTACATATTTGAAGTTATGATAACACCAATTTCATAATGTTTTATTCTAAAACAATCAATAACCATCAATAATTAACGTGAACACGCGAAGTTAGGGATATGAAAGACCTGATAAATAAGGCAGTCAAACGAAATTCCCGTTTTTAGTTCCAAATACCAAAAAAACTTCCTTGATAAAAGTGTGTACCAACAGTTACAAGAGAACTGGCCAAGTTGCTTTTGGTGTGCATTTTGCCTTCACGTGTTTGAATTTTTCCCTATAAATTTCATAATCTGTTTTCTGGTTTGTACAAAATTCATAATCTGTCTTTGTTTGGTGAACATGTATAATAATTTAATAAAATAATTTTTTTTTTTTTTATAGATGGTGAACAACTACAAAATAATAACGAGCAGGCAATCTTGCAAAGAAGAAGATATGAAAAGTGCCATCGAAAAGATTTCATCTCGTGAGTTGAGTCTTAACAAAGCTACTTAGAGCTACAACGTACAAAAAGACTCCTTTAAAAAGGCGAGTTATCAAATACCATGACACCCAAGATCTGGACAAAGTTACAGAACGGAAAATCGGTCGGTTCGATTTGGACAGGTGTTTAATGTTGAACAAGATACAGAATTGGCAACTTAGGTCAAGTGAATGGTAAGTCCTCCTGCTCTACTCATCAACCTGATCGAACTTCTTTGCTTAATCTTTTTAGTCGAGACAGTAAAGTTAAAATCAACTTAATAAACCGAAGTTTTGAGAATGGGTTAATTAAAAATTTTTTTTCTATAATGTTGGTTCCTACATAACTCACCCATTGCGGGTAGCAGGAAATAATGTTCATTGTTTAAAAACTATAAATAAACAATTTTTTTATATTAAATAAATCCCGGATTGCTTACATTCAAATAGAATGAAATTTTGTATAGATGGTTTTTTGAAACCCTCAACACGAATCCGAAACCAGAAAATCGGAAAACATTCACAATACGGAAAATTACTCAAATTTATCAACAAATGGCAGTTTAAGCCCAACTTTACAAAGTATATTAATTTTTAGTAAACTTTAAGGATGCTGATCAGGATTTTGATCTAAAATCAGCTTGTACTTACAATACATCCATTAGAACAATCCAAGCAATCGCGTAATTTTTCAATTATTTGTTAGTTGCCGGCGTACTTGAATACGTTCATATCACATTATACAGTTAAAGGCACCTCATCGTGTCTGGAATTTTAGCGCATTAATGTTGACCTTTCGGTTATAATATTATTTGGCAATATAGATATCAAATAATGAACATATATCATAATATATACAATCACTGACAATAAATTCAGTACAATCATTTGGTGTGAATTTTAAAAATTGGTATTTTTATAGATTTCGACGTGTTCTTTTACAATTTTCACTGAGCCAACTCCTATCTTTGACGCTCACCCCACATATTGGAAAAATGGTACCCGAAAACAGTTTTTCAATATCTCTTTTCCGATTCATTTTACGATGAAATTAGTTATGTAATAAATTAAACAAGAGAAAATTTCCTATATTGTATATCGTAATATTTTGTAAAATGACTAGTTACCACCTATACCATCACGCGTATTCGCACAAACCAACATTCATCTATACCAACACGCGTATTTCGTATATTAACTAAATTTATTTCACTATGTGTTAGATAACCGGCCTACTATGGCCTATACAATCCGTCGCAGGTATAAAGGGACGCATTATCTTGTCCTTGCAGCCCCATCTACGGAGCATCTATCGACAGAGTTAAAATATTATGCCTAAGTCATCAGTATGAATCAATCGTACTGATAAGATATGATATATAATGACAAATCTTTGGGTAGATGAAGCGATGACCCATTCAAAATAGCAATCCAATACTCTAACATCGTCATTCAGAGATCATGATTTTGTGCACTGCTAAGATTACAACACAGTTTATAGCAAAATAAAAACATGGGAAAATAAAAAATTATCGATAAGAAACAGCATTTCAGAAGTTATAACCGAAATGATGATATAACATTTCTTAAGAGCATAACAAAATACGGACAATACACTGAGCAGTATATCAACTGGTTCCGATATCAAGAGTTTTTGGAAACAAACATACATACTTTTAATCAATAACGAGCTGTTGAGAAGCAAAAAAGGTATACCTTAGGTAAATGATAATTATTTATGTTAAAGACATACTGGTATAAGCTATAAGCTATTTAAGGTGACGAACGAATTTCAATTGGTTACGTCAATAATGAGCCGACAATGAGTTGAAAAAAAGTATTGTATGAAATATAAAACCTATTTTGACAAAATGGAAACCCGACTTCAAAAATCAAATATTCTATAACAAAAAATGCACTAAAAAGAAAAAAATAATTGCATATTCTTGTGCCAATTTTAGTTCACCTAAGCAAAATTTTTTAAATATATATGTACAATTATTGTTATTTTTGGAGGCAGTGTCAGCATAGAGAAATTCACATAACTTTTGGACACCGCCTCCAAAAATAACAATAATTGTACATATTTAAAAATTTTTGCTTAGGTGAACTAAAATTAACACAAGAATATGCAATTATTTTTTTACTTTTTAGTGCATTTTTTGTTTTAGAATATTTGATTTTTGAAGTCGGGTTTCCATTTTGTCAAAATAGGTTTTATTTCTCGCTTTTTAGTGACTTTGAAGTTCTATAACTGATTTTATTTGTCTAAATATGGGTAACTAATTTGCAGTGCATTTTTGTAACACATTTTTATTTATCCGTTTTTTTTTTTTTTTTTTTTAATTTTTAATGCATTTTTTCATAACAGATGTTCAATTTTTTTTACAAGCATTTTGTTTTTTTTTTTTGGAAAAATTTTTTTTTTGGGGTCGGTTTTTTTTTTTGTTAAAAATTTTTTTGAAGTCGGTTTTAAAAAAAATTTTCTTATTTTCCCATTATGAATGAGTATATCCTTTCAAAAAAAAAAAAAATTTCGCAGAAATCGGTTATCACATATAAAATGAGGGTTTTCCTCGATTTCCAAGGCATCCCTTCATCAGAATGCGATTTGGTGACAATGGGACCAATCGGAAATCAAACTCTTTAAAACAAAAGAAAAAAAATTCAAAATCGGTTAATAAATGACGGAGTTCTGAGGTAACAAACATAAAAAAAAAAAAAATACAGACGAATTGAGAAACATCCTCCTTTTTTGAAGTCGGGTTAAAAATAGAATAAAATCTTGTAAAATTGTATTATTTTAATACTATAATATATAAAGTCCTTTTGTGTAACACTGATTCACTGGCTAACTAATTCAGTGGCCAGTGATTCACTGGCTAACGTACACAATTTCTTACCCATTTCTAGACATGCTAGAAGTATGCGATTTTTGCATTCGACGTGGAAGAACTTCAAAATTACGGGAAAATCGGAATTTTCTCAAAGCAAGCCCCCACTAATCCCCCACTGTAAATGGGAAAAAACCCAAAAATACATTATTTACTTATATACATGCTAGAAGGGAGCGGTTTTTTCTATTATATGAAGGACGCGGAGCCAAGGCAAAAGGCCACTCCGGGGTCAAGCAGGGCTAGTAATAAATGAATAATATCCTGATTGTGTTGTCCTCGAGGATTAGTATACAATAACGCTAGAAAATTTCCGAGTCTTGACTTAATTTGCATCTTAAAACTTACCTCTTTGTGGTTATACAAATCATATGAAACGCATTAACATACATGTTGAGTCGATGACGTAATGAAAGGAATAAAATGCGATAATGTATCATTATTTTAATATGTTGTAACAGACATATTATATTACCGCCAATGTCTTTATGTAATACACACAGTGTAAATGGGGTCTTTGATTGGTATTTGGTGTACACATAGCAAAGATAGAACCATAGTGTATACTAAGTAATATACATACAGATGCATTATATTTATTATCTGTAGTAACAGCCAACTGAACATGAAAAACATTATTCGCCTTGATTCTTGTTGCATACAACAAGGCGTCACTAAAACGCTTTAAGCAATGTGTTTTATTTGTTGGTACAGAGCGCAAAGACATCACCAACCACCATCACACTATACAATTGAAAGTTTTATATATACTGTGTGCTACAAAATTAGTGATGCCGCGAGACACGAGAGAAACGAGACGAGACGAAGTCAGCGAGAAAGAAGGCAAAAATTGAAATCTAGATTTTCAATAAATATTCAGACAATAGACAGACAGACAATATTACTTTCTCTATAGATTTTTAATATGTAAAAATGCACTAATCACAAAACAGCAAAATATTTTGGGTGGTTAAGATTTAGTTTGTTCTATACATGAGTATTGTTCCATCTAGTAGATTGATCAATAAGAATATATAAATTACTTTTCACCTGATAATTAACATTAATCACTCAACTTTTTTTAATCGTTTCTCAGATTTATTTAACCAGACAAAACGAGACGATGGAAAACTTTTACACATCAATACAATGCAAAATACATGCTATTCCCATCTCGTCTCACGGCATCACTATTAATTATGTTCATCACAAAATTATATTTAAAATCTCAATAGTAGGTGATAGGACGAATCGAAGTTGATTTGATATTGATTGGGTTTAAGAAATGCTTTGTTTCAAAATATCGTTCCAGGAAAAAGTGATTAAAAAATACTATTTTATGAATAATAGTTCATTAAATAAAAAAATATTTGACGATAAAAACCATGGAATATTCTATTATAGAATCCGGCATCATTTAATTTGCGAGATGAGCTATTCTCATTTACTTGTGAAACATAATTTTGCAACACTCTATATTGGAGGTATACCCTAGTATTGGAAGTATACAACCAACGTCTTCTCTTACATTCGAGAATAGTGATGGTACATAACTTTCCTTTTGAATATTTAAATATCAAAGTAAATCAAGTGAAACACATATTGGTTTGCTTATAACCCTATATGACTAAGGACCTGGTATACTGAAATAATGTACCACATGAGAATTTAGCAGTACGATTTCCAGATGCGGAAATGAATGGGAAGTAAACAGCTTTCTTAGCAAATTAATGGTTCACAAGACAGTATGTGAGTTGTAAGTCACTCATATTTTTCGCTGTTTTTAGAAATTAAAACGGATAATGATAAACAGATGGTAAACGTCGTAAGGCAGAAGTCCTAAGGCAGATCGTTTTATACAATGCTTCACAGAAGAGCTGAGGCACGACTTATTTTAAAACTTCAACATCTCTTAGAAAGAGGTACTAATTTTGACAATAAACTCTATAAAAAATCACATAGTGTATATCATTATCGGATCTTATTTGACTTTGAAAAATTATATTACATAAAGTGTCTTTATATAAAGCATAATCTTTTCACATGGAAAAGAACCAACATAACCTTAATTACCCCAGCATAAATCGTTATCATTCCCTTCATGAAGAAAACAAAGCTTCATGAAACCCATTCACCTAGCTGGAGTTGAAGTATAATATAAGGAAGAAGCAGAGGCGGTGACGAATACTACTCGAGTATTGCTGCTGTGCCGCAACATTGACAGAAAAACATGGAGATGTAGTCCAGGCACGCCTTCCTAGGTGTACACCACGACCCAAAATCACATTCAAAGCAGTGACCTGGACTAATACGACCATACTTGTTATTGGAACAAACAAAAACCCTTGCCAAGGTTTAAAGTCTGTGTTTTACAAGACTAGAACTTTCGAAAAAGATAATATTTTACAGTGGTCGAAGAAGCTGCAGGTAGTTACTCTACCAAAAAGTAAAAATGGTATCGGAAAAGGTTCCCTACTCGGAATTGTTCTAAAGATGGAACGGTTAGTAAACACAGCTTACACAAAAAAATTTTCCATAGAGCTGCAGAAATAGTAGATTATCGAAACATGCATGTACTCCTTCAAGAAACCAAGCATCCAGTGGTGCATATACCTTCCCGGGTGCTAGGTTTGGCGTTTTTAAGCCGAGTGTAAAATACTCGGATCTGCTTTTGTAATCACACAGTGGAAATATATGTAATTCGCAGATGTGCCTAGTTCAACCTCGAAGGAAACTCAGAATCGACACATACCTAATTTATTTCGACAATCGAGCAGCCCTCAAGTCAAGCGTATGTAGTAGTTGAGAAACTAAAGTAGCGGACGACATGCCAAGATCATCAGCAAGATCAGAATTCTAATATAATATGGTCTTGATGGTCATGTTTACAGAGAAGCGGTCAGGAAAAAATAAAATCCCAAGAATCTCTATAGATCTATTCCAGAACTGAGGCAAGCCTAAGATCGGCTTCCCAGAATATATTCCTAGATTTCCCGCACGTGGAAGTTTAAGCTTTAGAAACGTCTGGAAAGCCTTAATCAGAAATCGACGGTAATTGTAGGTTCAATTGTAGAAGGGAGGTCTGAAACACTTGTTAGGAGGCTACCCATTACACCAGAAATACAAGAATCTCCTCTGGTTGAACCTCTAATAGACCGCGGTGTGATATCACCCGTTATCTTTTATTCATTTAATTCTACAAATTTTCTGAGAAGCATTGTATGCGTACCATGTCATTGCAAGCATTATCATTATTTTGTGCTGTAGTAAAGTCTATTTAAATGTTTGTATATCACATCACAATATCAAAATGTATATATATATATATATATATATATATATATATATATATATATATATATATATATATATATATATATATATATATATATATTTATACATATACGTATACGTATACAGTCGTTACGTTTTAAATTAGTTTAATTAAATGTTTAAAATATTATTATTTGTTGATTTAAATGCCTTAAAATGTTAATTAAAAACCTCGTAAAAGAATTTTAACAAACATTGAATGAATAAGTAAATTTTATGTAATTGTTTATATTCAGTCAGAGACTTTTTTAATGCGTCTGGCGGGGACAAAAAGAATGATCCGCAGTAAATTTTACACGATTTTGAATTGGCCACTCCAAACATATCCTCAATGCAAACTGAGATATTGTGCGATATGCTCATCTATTCTTCTATGACTGAAATATCTTACAAACCTTATAAAGTAACTAATATAAAACTTTTTCCAGTTCATGTTCAAATCTTAAAAAATAATTTTAATAAACGTTAAGTTAAATTTCATTTGTATTTGGATTATCCACTAATTTATTTCCAACGTCTTTTCCTCACTAGGACAATTACTTAACAGTTAAAAATTAGAAACACACAAAAACATTAATTTTGCTGTAGAGTGAAGTCGTAAAAAGCAAAATAAATTCCAGTCGTTATGAAAAGTTAGAAATAACGGATAGCTAACAACCTACTTGTACGCATTACATTTATATTTAATGGAAGTGGTATCCAGAGAGGCGTTTCAATTAATTTATATGTATTATATGTATAATATATTATGCTTCTCCAACATAAATTGGTATGCCATTTTAATGAAATTCGTTTCTAACAAATAATCGAATTCGCAAGTTGATCCGTACCTATAGTACTTATACCTATATTGAATAATATATTAACTTCTTTGAAAATATATTAGGCCGCTACTTTAAATTAGATCGGTTTGATTCTTTACACAAAAAGATTATAGTTGTTTGTCAATTTTAACAAACAATGCTTATTTACAATAACCAATTTAATGCGGAAACAATCTCCTATTTTTGTATTTGCCTGTATACAGGATGTTCTGAAATTCATTCAAGAAAACTATACCACGGTGTAGAGCTGGAAAAAACAAACAAAAAAGTTTAATAAAGTTTTTCGATTTGACACTTAGTTTTTGAGATATAATTAATTAAACATTAATAAATTCAACCATTTTTTGGGTGTCGCTACACTTATTGAAAACTCTGATTGTCGTTACTCTAGCATGATCGTTCTACTCCACTACTGTGGCCCCACCACACCTATACGCTCTGTGATTGGTGGAGTAGTGTAGCGACATCCAAAAATGCAAAGTGATTAGTTGAATTTATTATTAATTATATCTCAAAAACTAAGCATCAGATCGAAAAACTTTTTTATTTGTTTTTTCCAGCTCTACACCGTGGTATAGTTTTCTTGAATTAATTTCAGATCATCCTGTATATACCTATGATTATGAATAAATAAGGGAAAAATGGCAGCAATATGACATACTATATACAGACTGTGTTGGAATGCTTTTCCAATAGAGAATCAATGTTAAATATTATTTATTACTGGCAGGCCGTGTGGTTACTGTGCGGAGTCAGTCAGTAAACATGTAATGAGAGTCATCTCATATGCGTATGGTAATTTGTTTGTCATTAATGGGTGTGTACTGACTCATTGACTGTGTGTACTGTGTGTACTGACTCATTTAAGAGTGTGTATTCATTACATGTGTACTGACTGACTCTGCACAGTAACCATACGGTAACCATGCCAGTAATAATAAATAATATTTAATATTGATTCTCTATTGGAAAAGCATTCCAACACCGACTGTACTGTTTTAATCATTCGGAGATTTATGCTTAAGGTTGAACAGCCAATTTGCCGGACTATTTTTTCTATTTTTATTTGACTTTAAAAGTACGTCCAACTCCAAGACTACTATAATATAAATGAATTATATACATACTCGTATATTAAATCATGCTTTTTGATCATATTATTAATTTGTATCAAACCTCTGATTCCGTCTACCTACACACATGCACACATATTATGGATACAGAAAAACAATTTAGACTTCAAATCATCGAACATTTAATTTTATACATGAAGAGCAAGGGAAACAAACATATTTAATATGCACGAGTACAACAAAGAGCGCATAGCCTATTAAATATTATGCATATGTTTCCGATTCATTTATTTTAAAATGAAACAATTCACTGAATCTGGAACATTTTCTATAGACAATGTGATTTGAATATTGAATACTGACGACAAGTATTAGAGATTTCTATTTACACTTTTAATCAGAAATTAGACAACTTGAATTTCGTTTTTGAATAGAAACTCTATAAAAATAACTAAAGTATCAAAGACTCGGTAAAACTAAGCAGCGTCTTTAAAAAAGAGCATTTTTGTCTTTTTATTAATAATTATTGTCAATTTCCAAAGAATATTTCAAACTGGAAGCTACACATTATCTGCACATAAAATAAACACAAACTACAAAATGAAGGCAAATAATAAATGAGTCCACATATAAAACTGTGAAGTTATTTTCTATTTTTCTGGCGTTTAGATTACTACTAAAATTATAAAATTGTATTTTATACATATTTTAAAATCCTTCAAGCCGTAGCCTTAGAGTGTGCCAAAAAAATATACATGTATATATATATACATACATTAAATCGAAGAATATTAGTCTTCTTCTGGAGAAGTCGGGTAAGAAAGTACGAAAATGAATTTTAATAATATTTAAATAGAAAATGATAATTTTCATTAGTTTAATTTATAAAAAAATATATACCACCATTTTGTTAATTAAATGACACAAAGAGGTAGATTGTAAAGGTTGCCCTGGACGGGCTACAATTCGACCTTAAGGTCCATCGTGATGCCTTAGGATGTGAGGATGTGAGTGGAGTGGAAGGAATTTGTGAGTAGACTAGGAATTGGTAGGATATGCGGCTGCAGCCAACTATGATAGGAACTGTGCCGATATTCATCTGGAGTTCGTGAAGGAAACTGCAGAAAACCTTCTCAAGCATAGCCGGTTACTTCGTTATTGTCCATACGCCGACAGTTTGGTCAAGTAACCGCCCCTTTTTTTTAAATTTTTTTTAAATTGACAAACTGCCGATGTCGGGATTCGAACCCCCTCCAAGTTTCCAAGTACTGCATACTGCACAGACATAACGCCTTAGACCGCTCGGCTACTTGGACTGGAAAATTCCACAAAAGTAATGATAATAATATTAACAAAATTTATCGATATTGAAGCGTTGAAAATTGAAATTCGGGAGTTTACAGGTTCTGTGAGCTAGCTTTCAAGCTCTTTTCTTATTAATGTTCATGTAGACTACGACACTAGACACTGTACACTCAGTGTATACACCGAGTGTCTATGTGTGTACACAAGTGTCTCTAGTTGTGACTCTAGTTATGAGTGTCGAAGCAGCGGTTGTATAAACACCTCGTGCCTGAGTGTCCAAGTGTCTGTTTAGGTTTTCAGACAGATTCGAAATTTTTTCATACACTTCACACATTCCATATACAAATTGTATAGTAATAAATATAGCGTTTACGTCGCTGTTTAATTACAATATAAGCATCAATAAGTTATTTTGTGTGCGAACGGCTCGGACACTAGTTCCGTGCATTTGTGCCTGGCTAGTGTCCAGGCACCAAAAATCTGTTTAAGTGTGAACATTAAAGAAATTCATGTCTGACAATGATGTCGCAACTTATGTCGTAGTCTACATGTATGTCAACGCCAAAATTTGAGGTAAAATCTAAAATTTTTATAATGGATTTGTGCTTTACTTATTCGGTTTTTGAAAAAATAGTTCGGATAAAAATTATTATACCTATACTTACAATTTTTATTCGAAACATTTTGCCGAAATCCGAATAAATAAGGCACCAATCAATTTTTATATTTTTAAATTTTAGCCCTACTTTTGGCGTTGTATATGTACATGAATTGTGCATTTTGAAATATACACGTGTTAGTCTAAGCAGCGACACTGGAGTGTATTCAGAGCTACTTAATGTTTGATCTTTGGTATTTTAAAAGTAAAAACGGAGATGCTTTTATTTGGCAATTTTTCATGCTCGCGGATCTTTATGTCCTGACCATATTTTTAATATTTACAGAAACAAGTGCAATTTTGATATTCCAATGGACATTAAAAGTGGCGTACTTTCTCCAAAACATTTCACCAAAAGAATAAGACACAAATAAACAAAACGATTTTGATAAAGGGACAACACCATTGTTCTTGATAGTACAACCGCCTCCATGTTAACTTAATTCTTTGAGATGACCTAACAGTTTTTTTAGCTTAGCTCCTTAGATAGATAGATTGTAGAGACTGCCTTGGGCGGCCTACACTTGGACCATAAAGTCCATTGTGATGCCTAAGGATGTGAGGATGTCAGTGGAGTGGAAGAAACTTTTGTGTATATACTTGGAATTGCTAGGATAAGCGGCTGCAGCCGACGATGATAGGAACTATGCCGATATTCATCTGGAGTTTGTGAAGGAAACTGCAAAAAAATTCCTCAAGCAGAGCCGGTTACGTCGTTCTTGTCCATACGCCGACAGTTAAGTCAATTAGCCGCCCCGTTTTTTCCTTAATAATTGACAAACTGCCGACGTCGAGATTCGAACCCATAACCTCCCAGTTCCCAAGGCATCTGCGCAGACATTACGCCTTAGATTGCTCGGCCACTTGGACTGGTATTTTGATTACTCATAATGTTAAATCACACTGTATGCAAATTAAAATAATATTTAATTTACAGTAATATTGTTTTCATACATGGTATATTGATAAACTCATTAATAATTTCCATCGCAGGGTTTCGAATTTATTCAATTTTATTCAAATATATATCGAATATGCAGAATATATTATAGATTGCATATAAACATGCATATAGGTAAAATTTACAACACATATACATATCATATGTGACATTTCCATTTTAAGTCGATTAACACCAGTGATTTTATTGCGTTTCGATATATATATTTATATAATATAATTTGTGTGTTATCATGATACAGATTATTTTTAGCTGATAATGTAATAATGATATAAAATAGGGTTAACATTTGATGATACGAAAATTAGTGATGAAATATTAACAACATGCACTCACAATCAGGTACTTTGTAATCAATAAATTTTGGCGGTGACTACAATCGTCACTTGTCGAGTGGGTCTCATAATCAGAATATTTTAACAAGTTTTCAATAAAATAATAATTTTGTTTTGAGAGCCCTTTAACCTTGCAGATATTTTAGTGAGGAAAACTGTATAGGTCGTAAAGTATGGTAGGATGATACAAAATTACTCATGCTCGGTATAAAATGCTCTTGGACTACACAGTTTTACTGTACAGTAATAACTGAGGTTTAACACTGCTGGTTTAACTATGCATTGTACATTCTTATCTAACCGTAAACTTATATCTTCTGATCTTTTGACTGTACGATCTCACTGCATGAATGATTGTCTTTCTATATTATTGGTTAAGTTACTCATGACGTTCATATTCCAAAATGGCAGCTTTGGTTAGGTTACATTTAAACTATTAGTTATATTTTTCATAAAAACAGTTGAGTTTCTAAGTTAAATAATAATTGTATGTTTATTATATTAACGTAACCCTAGCAACGAATAAGTAACTCACAGTTGACCCTCACTGCTATGTTTCTAATTATATCCACCAGATGTCACTGCACTAAGGAACATACACCAATAATAGACTAAATTTTTATAAGAAACAAACTAAGGAACAAATACCCATTTCGAGGAGAGTATTGAATATGAATACAAAAATCTGGAATAACTAACCAGTATTGACATATTTACCTTGAATGATAATAGCTTTACTGTTGATTGAGCTTACTCCAAATTTACATTTTCGTTTTAATTAATTTTGTTTTTTCAACCGAAATTACATCTCTAACCAGGGGCGCAGAGGGGCAGTTTAGACTTTCGTCAGCACTTAACTTTTACAGAAATAATATTTCCGTACTTATTTTATGAATTTTATTTCCGTACTTATTTTAATGTTTTATACAATTATGTACTGATTTAACAGCTTATATCAACAAATCCAAAAACTTAACGTGTAATTTGTTACGTATTCAAATAATAATAAAAAAAGCACATTCCAAATTTTCATAGATATAGATCGTATGCAGAAAATATCTTGTCATGAAGTTAGAGTATTTGCATTTATTTTCCAGCATAATAACCTCTACACAAAGGGCGATGTTTTTTCGAGAAAAATATATCCACACTTTTATACTATATCAAAAATATGTAATGAAGTGTCGTATTTCGACCAAAAACTGAATATTGCAAATTCTATTTGCATAAAAGTTTCACGGAAATTTCAAATAAATCTTGCATACATTTAAAATACACTGATCATCCTTTTTAAAAACGTAGTTTTCAGAAAAGGCTTTTAAAGTTTTGTACATAAATAATTATTACAAATATAATTTATTAAATTACGTGCTTGTTGTCCGGAGTTTTATGTTGCTATCAAGGTTAATCGAACTACTATAATTCAGTTAAAATCGGGTATACCGGAACAGCAACGATGAAAGTTTGCCCATCGATTTTCGGTAAGTAACCGTTCGTGGGGCATGACTCTATAATAGAATATTGTTCTATTTGGTTATTATTGCTCATAGAAAAAACCAAATTATTTGTTTTTATAACCTGGATTTTATACTGATAACTATTTCGAACTAAAAGTGAAAAATTCTTACAAAATATCTTTTTTTTGACGAGTTTCAATTGAAAATAACTCAATTGAAGGAAGCTATAGACTTTTCAGAAAATTTTTATAGATTTTACTTTTTTGAATGTCAATATTTTCACCAGCGAAAAGGAATCCACCACCAGAGTCCCGATACCAAAATTTTTCTTATTTCAAATAATATATAAAAAGTAACATTTTCTTAAAAAAATCATCCTTATCGATTCTGTTTCTGAAGATTAAGAAGTAAAACCCTTCATTTATTCGGCTATATACTTATTAAGTAGCCTCATCTAAGTAGCCATAGCACGGTTCAATTTTTTTAAACCTGCACAGTCCCCACCACACAAGTTCTTTATTTCGATGTAGTCAGTATAGAGTTTGTCTAATTAGTTTGTCTAGATTATTTTTTCGATAGTGCGAATAACGAAAAAATGCACGAAAAAAATGCAAGCAGTGAAAATTAAAATTGAAAATTTACACCAATAGTTGTGTAACGGATATCTGTAGTTAAACTCGTGTATAGTTACCAACGGAAAATGTTTCCCGTGTATGAATGTTACCCTGGGGATATATAAATATGCTTTATTAAAATAGGGGGGGGGGGTACAAAAATGCATTTATATATCAACATATATGAAATATTTTTGGTTATATCCTCCAGACAATTAAAAAATATTTTTATTCAAACACATTTAAAACTTTTCGAATACAAATGGGATACAAGCATTAATTTAGTTTAATTAATTTGTTTGTATATTGTTTCGACAATATTTGTTTTAAACAAAATGTCCATTAGAAGCTGAGCAGAACACAATTATCATTGACTCATAATTTGACGTTAGTTAAATGCTAATTAAATGCCCGAATTAAAAATTAAATGCTCTTTGTTGCATTGTCTTACCACACGCACTGCTAGCTTAATGTTAAGCTAGCAGAGAAATATTTAAAAACTCAATTTATTATATTGTATTTAATATCAAATTATTAAGCTAAATAAACGCTAATTAAATGCTCTAATTAAAAATTTAATGCTCTTTGTAGCACTGTGTAATCGCTTGCGCTGCTAGCTTAACCAGCAGAGCATTATTTAAAAGAGTAGAGGTAGATTGTAAAGGCTGCCCTGGACGGGCTACACTTCGACCATAAGGTCCATTGTGATGCCTTAGGATGTGAGGATGTGATTGGTGTGGAAGGAATTTGTGAGTAGACTAAGGATTGGTAGGATATACGGATGCAGCCGACTATAATAAGAGCTATGCCGATATTCATCTGGAGTTCGTGAAGGAAACTGCAGAAAACCTTCTCAAGCATAGCCGGTTACTTCGTTCTAGTCCATACGCCGACAGTTTAGTCAATTAACCACCCTTTTTATTTTTATAATTGACAAACTGCCGATGTCGGGATTCGAACCCATAACCTTCCAGTTTCCAAGTACTGTATACTGCACAGACATAACGCCTTAGACCGCTCGGCTACTTGGACTGGTAATATTTAAAAAAGTCAATTAATTATATTTTATTTAATATCAAATTATTAAGCTTGTTAAATGCTAATTAAATGCCCTTATTACAAATTAACTGCTCTTTGTTGTATCGTGTAACCGCATTCTCTGCTAGCTTAATGTTAAGCTAGCAGAGCAATATTTAAAAAATCAATTAATTATATTCTATTTAATGTCAAATTATTAAGCTAATTAATTATCGTCATTTTCTTTTTAAATAGAGCATTTAATTAACATTTAATTAGCGTCTAATTATATGACACAATTATAATTGTGTTCTGCTCAGGTTGCTCTGCTGGCTTAATGGACATCAAAGAATATATCTTTTGTAAAGGCAATTTTGGCTGTCATAGAATTTTGTCTTTACTCTAATTGTGACTTGTATCTATGGTTAAGAAAATATTTCAGAGAAATTAATATTGAACGAAAACAGTCGTACAAGATCGCGAGGCATCTTAACACATTAAGAAGGAATGTGACATTATTTCATAGAAAAAATTGGCGTGTCTGGTTCATGCTAAAATTTTTACAATCGCTTATCTAATGGAAACTGCTTTTAAGAAAGAAAAAATAATTAAAAAATTTGTTAACATATAAATTCTTCATTCAACTCATACGTATAAAAATAGGGCCGATAGGTTTAAGTTTTTTTGAATTTTTACCCTTTCTTGTATCTAAAATCATAATGAGTAGCCAATTTCAAATAAGTCATTGTGGAAATATTTGGTAAATCCAAGCAAAATATTACTTTCATTGGATTGATTACGGATTGTCTCTGGCTTCTTTGGTGGTACATTATACAAACTTCCATTGATAGAGCACTTTTTGTTCTTCCGATATCATTTTACATACACATACATATACATTCATTCATTCATAGTATTAACCTAACATACTATTTTTACATTGGAAGATCCAAAAGCCTGTATATATTAGATAATACGTTGTATGTTGTTCTATATATGAAGATAAAATTTCATTTAATATAACAATTGCGTTTGTTTAATCAAATTAAAAATAATATTATAAGGCTTATTTCAAACCAACCCGACAGTCATTTAAACAATATTTAATAGACCAAGGTACTAAACATAGATCAATGCACATATACTAGACAAGCCCAGCATGTCGGACCAACTCGACCATCTTCACACTTTGTCAATTTATTTCTAGATATTTTTATTTCCCGACTTGCGAACAAGGAACGGGATCAGTTTCTTGTATGGTAAACTTTTAAAAAACCAAGAAAATATAGGGTGCAACGGGTTTATCCAATGCTTATGAAAAGGGATGGGGGCATTAAATATTTTGAGGATTTGAAAAAATATGAAAATAAATCTTTTTTACTTTTTCGTATGAGGTTCGACGATAGATCGAATACGCTATTCAACGCCACAATACATCATTCAGGGAATATATCCCGCCGTAATATATGTTGTACTGGAAGAAGGCAAAGTGTGGACTAGTGTACGAACGTACTGTTGTCGGGTAGATGTGAAACGATTCATTTGTTTAAACTTCCATTACACTGGCCTGGCAGGATTCAAATGATAAAACAGTCGAACAAGCACTAGGGGACCCGACAACTCCCAGTGCGTGGAAGATTGTCGTGTCATTTAAGTCCTGCATGCCGGCACAGTGTATTGGAGGTTTAAACAAATGGTTCCTTTTAACATCTACCCGACATCTAAATATTCGTACTTTCTTCTGCACTTTGCCTTCTTCAAGTTTAACATATGTTCAGGCGGTATATATTCCCTGAATGTTATGTTCTGGCGTTTAATAGTGTTTTCAATCCATGCGAGAAGGTCGGTCACAGCTCTGAGGGTTTTCGGGCCCTCTAGAGGGAGCCTGACTGTCGTCTGTTGGTTAAACAACTATTATACAATTCCGGCCTGGAAAAAACATCCCATTGCTTTTAAAATCCTGTGTCGTGTGCCCAATATCGTTTACACGATTGCAGGTTAGAGTGAAATAATTCTCATAGGAATGAAGTTAATCTTAGAATATCGGTTAATTTTCGAGAAACCGACCAAAAATATTTTTGATATCAAAATTTCAATTTTTTTTCAATCAATCGTTATCAAGATCCAAAATAACTTTGTTTATCTCACAGCTGGTCGTTTGATGCCAGGAAATCGATGTAAACCACAATAGCCTATAATGATTGTCTAAATTAAAAATATTTCTGTAAATAGACTCTTCAACATAAATATGTCTTTAATCAAGGTTAAATATTATTCCATAATAATAATTTTACATAAAAAACTAATAAATTTGAATAATATGTTTAAAGAAAATTGTTTAATGAAATTTATTGTAAACTAAGAACATTCAACATGGATATAAAAACCTTTTAAACAGTCTGTGTACAGTGTATGTAACAATAATTCATAAAGTCAAATGCATGAGGTTATGTTATGTATGTAAAGTTAACTGCGTACATTATATTATACAAAAATTTTGTTAAAATATTTAGAAAATTGAAATAAAAATTTAAATTTTCTCATGGCTATATAAGATATTATTATATTCACTTAATATTCATTACCAGTTTAAATAATGTATATGTTTAAAATGATATATAATAATATTTATAATGATATATAATACAGAATGAGTTTGCTGGTTGCTTGGTGCAAACGATGAAAGGCGTGCAGACAAGTAGAAAATATTTTACGAATAACGAAAAACGTTTGAATAATGTACAAGGTGGTATTGTATGTCCAAACAAAATCACTTTTATAAAGATTATTAAAATAATCAAAGAGAACTCTAAGTTTTTTGATATTAAATTTAAAATTTTGCCCCAATTTCTAGACCAATTATTTGTATTCTATAAATACGTATTTCGACTACAAGGTAGTCATTATCAGTATGAATTAGTTAATCGTAACTATCTCTGGGATATGGACTAAGAGATATGTTGCTCGTTGCTAATTTGGTGCGTGTCTCACAATAATATTAAAAAAGTTTTGTTTTTTATATGATATGATTGAGGTAGTACCTGAAGGATTATTTGAGTTGACTGACCAATTAAGGGATTAAGTGTGTGATTAACCCAACACATTTATTGGTGGACTTTGACTAACATAAGTCTGCGCCAAATCGGAGCTCGAATTTAAAACTGAAATTGGTACAAAACCCCACCGAATTAGATGCATATGATTTACGTATCTATATATACAAATTAAGAAAACAGATAATGAAGAATAATGGCCCAATTCCAAATTCTGATTTAATAAAATTAAACCATATTAAAAATTTAATACCTGAATATCAAGGTTTGCTTCGATCAACACCCTCACCTTATTGACAATAACAACACGGCATGGTCAAAAAAGGATACAAACAATAAATGGGTTGGGTTAATCACACACTTTAACCCTTAATTGTCAGTCAACTCAAATAATCCTTCAGGTACTGCTTTAGAGTTTAGACAGATCATAAGACAAAACTTTTTTAATATTATTTTGAGACACGCTCCAAATTAGTAATGAGCAACATATCTCTAACTCCATATCCCAGAGATAGTTACGATTAGCTAATTCATACTGATAATGACTAGTTTGTAGTGGAAATACGTATTTATAAAATACAAATAATTATTCTAAGAATTGGGGCAAAATTTTGAATCATTTTTGTTTCCTTTTAAACTCCTAGTATAGTGAAGTTATTATAAAGGGGTCGCACATTTTTCTAGCGCATTATAAAAGTTTAAAAAAATCTAAAAACGCCATTGGGAATAGCATAATTTCATGAAACGTTTAAACTTTTTTTGACTTGTGTTTTGATCTTGTGTGTGTGATCACAAAAGTGACGCAAGGAATGGAGATTTGTCCACGCTTACAATTGATTATCATCCGTTAATCAACACCTTTAAAAATGTTTAGTTGCGTTATAGAATATTTCATAAAAGCTTTTGAATATTGAGAAAGTTTCTCATTGCGGTATCTAACCCACTTATAGTATTTAGCTTGCTAACTGACTACTGTATTCTATTCCATGTAATTCAATTTTTTCATTTCAAATTTTAGCACAAAATGTGAAGGAACGAAATAAAATCCAAGATAATCAAAACAACGATAACCAATACGCATAACATTTTGTGTTATAGTGACTATGATCTCGGTTATCTATAATCGGATTGTTTTCTATTAAAAGTTTTTGTTTACTTTCTTTGTTATTTACCTGCACATTGCTTCAATGAATGAATGATTATGAGGGGGGGGGGTGCACTGCGACCTATAAGATACATTTCTTTACTTTGAAGTGTCAAGATTTGTACACTGGAACCGTAACATTGCAAACAGGAACTTTCACTCGATTTTTCTATGCATTATTGTTCTTCATACACGGAAGTCTAAACCGTATGCAATTAAATTCATGACAATTTCGTACATTAAAAAAATTGATAGAGAAGAGTACTTTGAAGTCATTTTTCGAATAATTTAAGCATATGTTTTGAATACCGAGATGAATGCAACAATGATTTAAAAATAATTTTGCTTTTATTAATTTCTATTCATTGTGAAAACGTTAATACTATCTTGTAAATACTCCATTAGTTTTTTATACACCCTGTATATAAAGTTTTCTATGAAATATTAATTTTGTAAATTTAATTTGAGACAATGTATGTGTCAGATTTTCTTTATATTTCAATACTTTCTTCTGCGAATATTTTTTATGCAAATATAGTAACTTATTATTATTATTATTATTATTTGTCTTTTTTATAGAATTATGTAAATTGTTTTGTTTAGATCGAAAAAGTTTTCTTTCAACCATTTTCACTATGTTGAAAATACATCATCATCTAAATTCTTATTATTATTATTATTATTATGTAGAAAATGAACTGATAAATCTTTCTTTTTTGTGCCATGTTTTGTTATTTTCTTCGTTTTTTTTTTCATGTTTATAATTTAATTTTCTCGGAATATTTTTATAATAAATACTTTAATTTTGTTTCTTAATTATTTTCCCTTTGATAAAAATATTCTATCCAAGAATGTTTTTGAAATATGCTGTCACCAATAAAAATTGAGAACAATCAGCTCTCAATTTAATGCAAAGAGTTTTGAAAAGATTGAAGCCATGAAGCCATTGCCTAATGTTATAAAGCAAATTATTTCCTTGTGAAAGTATCGTTTTTTCATGCTTTATCGATTATATTGTTTCAACCTAATTCTCGTAAAGTTCGTATTCTTCGTTGCTCTTCCTTTCACACCTTTAAATTATCCTCAAGATCAATCACAAAATATGTTGTAACTATGGATTGGTTGACCTCCTCGTGTTTGTTTTGCTGTAAGGATGCTATTACTACATTTACACAATATAGATGCGCACGTATAATCGATATATATTATTTTACAATCAATAGATTGTATAATTATTTACGTGCAATCTCTCGGTGGTTTCTGTATTTGCAGTCAAACGTTTGCGAACCAAAAAACTGATGATTAAACTGATGCAAAAACTAGTGCTGATAATTTTTATTTATCGAGTAATTTTACTACGTCACTCGATTTGCACTCGAGTTTTCGAGTCACTCGAGTAAACTACTTACACTCCTTACAACTCGAGTAAGAATTTTTAAATACCTTTATTAAATTAGTAATATTTGGTAATATGAAATAAAATACAAAATATTATTTACCTTATTTATGTTATCAATCAACAAAGAAAAATAAAATGACATCTTACGACTAATTAAGTTGCCATGTAAAAATGACTTTAAATTTCAAATAAGAAGTTATCAGTTTTTATTGTTCAAAATGAACTTTTTTTCAAAATTAAATTTAGCTTTTGATAATTAAGTATCAATATTGGATAATAATCAGACTAAATCAGGCTTTTGTTTATACTTTACAACTAAATATTCCTTATAATAACATTAATTTTTCCTTCTATATTATAGGAATCAGATTTAATCAATAATATTATTATATATTAATTAAAAATCACAATAAGATTATTTTAAACTTTAAAATTTACAGACATAACATAAAATATAAATAACAGATCTTTCATTTAACTATACTTATATTCGACTATATGCAACTATAAAACTATAAAACGACGCACGTGAATTCAACTAATGTTTATTTCCATGCAAGATGCAAGTTTGAACTTTTAAAGTCCCGACGTAAACTACTGATGTAGTGACATCTAGCGTAGTGCTTACCGGATCTACTCGGCGCGCCGAGTTGACACGGTAACTCGAGTGCAAACGAACTCGAGTCAAATTTGTTTTTACTCGAATACGAGTTTAACAAATTCACTCGAATCACTCGAGTAAAAAACGGCTCGAGTGGCATCACTATTTGTGCCTGCATTGAGAATCGTATAAATAGATATGTATGCTCAATGCGTGGTCGAGTGCGATTATCTGTATGCATAAAAATCGTATTCATTATCTATCAGAACGCTTTTGGTATTCAATTCAAGAAAAAATGAAAAACATACCTAATAAGGATAAAAAGACCACTTGCTGGAAATCATCTCGTGTTTTAATTGAAAATAAATTGTTATTTTTATTACGAAATTCTTGCAATATTTTGGAGACAAAATCAGCTTAACAACTTATCACTTGCCTATATAAATGAAATTCAAATTTTATAGTTGATTTGTGCCTTATTCATTCGGTTTTCGAAAAAAAACTTCGAATGAAAGTTGTTACTATATTTCTAATAACAACTTTTGCCCGAAACATTATTTGAAAACTGAATCAATGAGTCACAAATCAATTATAAAATTTTTTAAACTGACAAAAACTTGTGTGTATCATAGTACATTAGCTAACACAAAATAATTTAGAGATCAGGTGTGCTTACTTTGACTATATAGATATTTGTTCTTATACGAACAGTACTAAAATATTATTTGAACTTTTTTTAATAGCTTCACATTTTTTATTTAAAAAAACCAGTTAATTTCTTGTTTTTTTTTCCGTTTTCATATTTTTATGTCTTAACCATATTAAACTTTCATAAACAAAATATGAGTAAAACTATGAGTAATCGAATTATAAGCTTTAATCTAGAAAAAGAAATTTGTCTAGAAAACTATAAATAAGTTTTAAAACAAAAAACATATTCTTATACTTTTATATGTTAGAAGTCATTTATTAACAAAACGAAACGAAAATTTAATAGTAAACGAACCTAAACAATTGTAGTTCTTTTTAATTTTTCCAAGGGTATTATATCAAATTCCATTTTTACTCCTGCTTGTGATGGGATTTTTAACACACTTTTATTAAAGGTTGCTTTGAATGTTCATAACCATGCCCTTGTTCATAACTCATATAATATTAGTAAAAGTTGCAAATTGCAGATCACTTCGGCCTTGATGGCGCTGATAATTTTCTTATTTTATTTATGGGTTTGGGTTCAAAGTTTTAGTAATATTTTAAGAGGATTGTATTTAAGACATGTCATCGATAAGATAAAAGAAATATCTTTACGTATAATTAAGTAATTTTAAACAGAAGTAAGGCTGCAAATAGTGCTACCAAAAGGCAATCTCTCGAATCACTGAGGCTGAACAAGATGCAACTCCGAAGGATTACCGGATTCATTACGGGGCATTATCTCCTGCGGAAGCATCTGCACATAATGCGACACCATAACGGGGCCATTATGTGCAGATTGTATGGCAAGGAAGAAGAAACATCCAGCCACAGTATCTTTGACTGCGAACCTCTAGGTTACAGCAGATACAGGATATTCGGTGCATCTCACCCCGAATATATCAACCTTCAGGATGATTTGATAAGCAAGCTCCTGGCTATTGCCAACATATGGGAGAAGCGAATCTCGTCGGACTGAAGTAGAAGGGGAAGCTCCATGGACCAAGGTCGAAGTGCTATATTTTTATACCCCAAGAGGTATCTATCTATCTATCTAAGGCTGAAAATAAAAATTCAATATTAATTTAATAAACTAATATTTTGTGTGGTAATATCACTATAAGCACGAAAGCCAAAAACTCCTTAAACTCCGCCTGTCGCACTACCTTGCTCTAAATATATTGTATTCTGTGGATCAGATGTATCACGATACTCTTTTGTTAAGAATATCATGACAAAATAGTTAATCAATTATTAGGTTTCTTGTTAATATTCTACTTGTAATCGGATTGAAGTTCACAAAATAGTATTCAGCTCCCTTAGTGTTTTCGTTTAGTTTCAACACTTTTTGTTTGATGTTTGTTTAAAAAAAATATGTTTCTATTAAACAAAATGATATTACATACACTTATTAAAAACTTTTGTATATGTACATAAAATACACAAACTTATTTATTTATAAACAACAAAATGTTACTGAATCTTTGCTTATGCTTTTTTCAGTGTTGTTTGTTTATTCACTAACTAAAGAAACAATAATAACTTTTGGGAAATAATTGCCTATGTAAAAAAACTCTCCCAGTGGAAAATATTAATTGCATTCATTATACAAAGACGATAATTTATTTAAGCAAACTTCATCATGTCATGAATTTTTGAGATTATAATTAATAGATGAAAAATACACAAACATAAAAAAAAGACAAATGTTAATAAATTTAATTCATTTGTATGTTTGTATTCGTTTTTTTTTTGACATTGACAAGTTTGCCTGTCATTGGTTTCAACAATACTTTGTACTAGGACCACAAAACTAATAGTCTTTTTTCAAAGTTTTATAGTTGGTATGTGCTTAACTCTTTCAGTTCTTGGGAAAATATTTCGAATAAAATTGTTAGGAGATATATAACTATCAACATTTTACGAACATTTTTTTTCAAAAACTGGATAAGCAAAGAGCGTCAGTTTTGTGGCCATGAGTTCTATCAATAACATTACATTTTCATGAAGTTTTCATTTCCTCTCTTTACTTTTCATTTCCAAACAAAAACAAAAGTATTTATTTTTCGTTGAAATTTTTTTGTTGATTCATGTTTTTGTGGTCTCGATTACCAGTCCAAGTAGCCGAGCGTTAAGTCTGCGCAATATGCCTACTTGAAAACTGAGAGATTATGGGTTCGAATCCCAACATCGGTGGTTTGACTAAACTGTATGGACAAGAACGAAGTAACCGGCTATGCTTAAGAAGGTGTTCTGCAGTTTTTTTCACGAACAACAGATGAATATCGGCATAGTTCCTATCATAGTCGGCTGCAGCCGCATATTCTACCAATTCCTAGTCTATATACAAAAATTCCTTCTACTCCACTCACATCCTCACATCTTAAGCATCACAATGGATGTTATGGTCAAAGTTTAGCCCATCCAGGGCAGCCTGTACAATCTATCTATCTATCTTGGTCTCGATTTCGGAACCTTTATGAAATAAATAAATAAATAAAAAATTGGTTCTATAGATTAATTTTAGTTGAGTTGAAACAAAATTTCATCGAAATTGTTTACAATTTTCTTATGACTATGACAGGCCAAAAAGCTTTTTGGTAGTCTTGATGACGTAAATAGTGCCCAACGCGCAACCGATATTCTAGAATATGCTCTATTCTAGAATTAAGTACATAAAGGTCGAGGACTCCTTCTACTACAGCCTGTTGTAGTCTGATGTGAACCTCCACAAAACCTGTGGTTCACATCAGTCTACTACAGGTTGTAGACTCTATACACTACGGTCTGTTATACACCATACTTTGATGTATAACTTTTTAAATATTATATTTATTTTTAATTTTACACACATAAGAATAGCAAATTTGTTCCTAAAATTTTATATTATAAAGTACAGACCGTAATGACAATAAAACATATTGTTTTCCGTTTTAATTTATTATTGTATAACCGAGCTTCTGTGAAATTGGTCGATGTGGAGATCGCTTCTCATTCGATTGTTTCCACTATCGATACGAAACCAATAGTAAGTAATAGTTTCTTACGAAAAAAATTTGCTAAAAATATTATTAACCGAATGTTTTTTTCCTTTGCGAGCGTTTTAGTTTTGACCTGGAACATTCAATACTCTTGATGAGCAAAAAATTTTGTGTACATTTTTTTTAGGAGGATTACATCCTGTAAATATTATTCTATCAAAAACTGGTCTGAGCACCTAGATATTAGACCAGGAGATGGTGAGAGGTGACGTTCTCCCATTTTATACCGCATGCCTTTTTAAGGATTGATAATTAACCCTAAAATATGACAGATAGATGGGTTCTTGGACGCCGAACGCTTCCCGGTCGTACGGAAAAAGCGCTTTTCCGTTCTATTTTACTGCCAAAGGGTTACGAAAAAATGAAAAAAATTACAGGGGACTTCAAGGAGAAAGAAAAGATCCTTATGACCGGAAAGCGTGCGGCGGCCAAGAACCCGTCTATCTTTCATATTTTAGGGTTAATTATCAAGCCTTAAAAAGGCATGCGGTAGAAAATGGGAGAACGCCACCTGTCACCATCTCTTGGTCTATATGTACGAAGATGGAATTTGTCTTGATTTTAATTAAAACCTTCAAATATTTTTTATGTTAAGAGGTGTTAATATATTTTGTAATCCTTCACCCATACGAACCAACCTAACACTGGTCAACGCACAACATAAATTATATTGTTTATATGAAATTTGAAAACAAAAGACATCAACCATTTTATATGAATATCATATATGAAGGGTACCTAAATATTATACGATGCGCAGTTATATGATTATTATCCAAGATATGGCTAAACTCATTGTTGTTATGGGTACGTCGTTCATAACAATAAAATTTTATTAGTATTATTTATATTAAATATATAATACAATACTTAAGGTTGTCTGGTTGTCATATTTTTACTTCTATTGTTGTAAAAAATTACAATCCAGTACATTTATAACAAATCGATTGTGCTTGTGCTTGTGCATGTGTATTTTTATTTTTTGGGGTCAATGTACAATTCTGATGAGCAAAATATTTTCAGATAATATAAGAAGTTTTATAAATTGATATGATAATCCAATTTTTACGATGTTTACACTCTACTTCAAGAGCTTAAAATCATTTTCTTGCTTGTATTTCATGAAGAAACTTGATGTAAATAAAATCTGACAAAAAACATAGCTGTGAGAGGGACCAAGTTTTCACACGCAAAAAGTATTGATATCCCAGCAGAAAGAAAAGTATTCGCCTTCTAAAGTAGTGAAATCTATGTAAGGATCAAGTTTTTTAAAAAAAATTTGGAAATGGTTGGTATATATTTATTGGGTAAGTTTCTCAGGTGTACGATTTTCATATTATACTTGGCAAATGCACAGATTATTTCTTGGTATATTAAGTGGTATAAAATCTGACCACTTGCCAAGTAAAATATCTGCGATACTTCTCACATTTATGATCATTGTCGGATATCATTACTTTCTGAAAAGTTTTCTAATGCTCACAGCATGCATGAATGATACATGAAATGTAATATTCTTATAGTCTGGATATATTAGAGGAGATGAAAACATAGTATAAAATTATCTCTTTATATTAGAAAAGTCGAAAAATGTACGAGATGTAGAATTGTTGAAAATCAACTTTGCTTCAATTCAAAACCAGATCATTTTTTCTCAAACTCTACTTAATACAAAGATATTTAGGATTTGAAGTTTTCGGTTATCACACTTTTCTGGTTGGTTTCAGTCTTAGATCTATCTGCCCACTAAAAATCAATTGGAAGTATTCCCTAGAATATTGAAAATGATTGAGTGAGAGAGTCCCCAAAATTTCGAATTTAGTTTAAAAATCTTGGAAACTATTAGAGCATTAGTGTTGAAACTTGATAAGTCAGATGGTGGATTTCACGCAACGTTTTTAATTTGAGCTACATAACTTTTTTGTTTCTTGAGATATAGAGGCCTAAAACTGTCTCCAATCGTTCCTGTAAACATAGTGAGTGCTTAAACTTGGTCTGACGCGCTACCGTGCTATGTGATAACACACACACTTTTGATGATCTCAATCCAAAATGTGAATAACACCTTCTCTGTCACTTTTTATTGGTAATCTCGAACATAATCTAGACCAGCATGCCGATAAGTTTTGATTTAAAAAGTATATTTCTACGTGGTGTGCTGAAAAGAGATTTTAAGTTACCAAAATTAATATTTAGTAAAAATGAATAAATAATAATAATCATACATAATAGATCTTGTTTATATATTTTTTTAGACCGTATTTTAAAAAGTATAGGCGTTTATGAAATTTTATCTTTTATTTTTAATCGTATATTTCAAGTAGTTCTTATGGTGAGATGAAAAAAATCTTATAATCATTGGTTCTACATTCAATTATTTCACGGCTTGGGCGAATATGGGAAATGAAATATACATAATATTTAAACTACGTATTTTTAGTAAAAGTAACATTTTCTCATACTTTTAATGAATTTGCGGTGTCTTATCACGTTGTTTGATTGTCGTTTCATGTATACAATAACCGAATAAATTGTATAATGTTTTATAATTTTGATTTTGGCAAAGTATTTTGGCGATCAGATCGACAGCTTCAAATGGACGCAAAAATTCGATAGTAGTGAAAATTGACTGCTTAGATTTTTTATAAACACTAGTGTCTCCTTAATATCTGAGTGCGTTTAATCTTTTTCCATAGAAAGTTTTAAGTAAAAAGTTGTATATTATTCATATTGATTTTCAGAACATTTTTTTCTCTATCCGATTTATACATATATATATATATATATATATATATATATATATAAATATATATATATATATATATATATATATATATAAATATATATATATATACATATATATATATATATATATATATATATATATATATATATATATATATATATATATATATTGTATATCTATATATATTAGATATATATATATATATATATATATATAATATAATATATAATATAATATATAATATAATATATAATATAATATATAATATAATATATAATATAATATATAATATATATAATTGATATATATATATATATATATATATATATATATATATATATATATATATATATATTGTTATCGATTTTTACCTCCATTAGGTTCTGACAAATGATTTCAAGAAAAAGCGTTTGTAGTTATAGTACTTTCGACCTTCGTTTTTTTTGTTAAAAACAATATTCAGATGTGGATATTTAATCCATTTTTTTTCCAGATCATTTTTTGATTAAATTCAGTGTCACTGAAAAAACGCAAAGTTTCTTTTTATCTATCCCACTCAGTAAACATCTTTAGAATTTTAGTTTATTAATCTACAAATGAACAAAATAATAATATTATAAATTTTGTAAGTATTACTCGTTTTAAATCATATTAGTACAAAATTAGCTTTAACACCCCGTAAAATAAAGACATCTGGCTAGATTAATTGACTTTTAATTAAAAAGATACAAGATAAAAAAATATTTTCTTAAAATTTTTAAGATATAAAATAATATTTATTCAAAAATCAATTTTCAATGACATTGAATGTAACTTTGTTTTACACGCAGAGAAAAATGGAAAAAAATGTGAATGACCTTGCTCTACGTGTGAAGCATTAAAAACATCCATCCACACCATTAACCATATAAAAATAAAACAATTGTCAACTTAATAGGTAGAAGATTGATAAATGTAGTGGAGGTAGGTACTTTTCAATTTGAATAAAATGTTTTATCGTTATTTCATCTATCATACTGGAAGTATATATACATTGAATACTATATGGAATGCATATTTAATCTTCTTGTAAAATGTTTGTGCAGTTGTGTCTCCCTCAAATGAATAATATTTCCGAGTATATTTGTTACTTTAGATTTTATATTTTACATTCTTTTGTTTCTATTATACGAACAACCCTCTTGTGTTTTGAATGATTTGAATTTGAATCAATAATATTTTTTGAAATATATTATAATTTTGTTATAATACGTTCTATATTCTACGTATTTAACAATCTTGTCACTACTCTAATCTTGTTAGAAAGAGATTGTCATAGAAAAAGTATGACATTATACTGCCGATAAAACCTACATCTATATAAAAACTAAAACTAAAGCTCTTTTCTGGAGACTAGTTGTAACCAAAAAAATCGACAAATTATGAGCAACGAAAACTAAGCGTTTTTATATTTAATATTTTTTAAGATTTTAAATTATTACGCAATTAAGTTATTTTGGCGACACTTTTAATATTCATTATTATCTAAACATGTAAATATTGCAGTTACACAAAAATGGTTTCAATATATATTGAGGTAACTAATTTGCTACAATTTTACTCATGGTGAATTTTTCCATTTGATTAATATTAAGACTAAGCTAAGAACAATCAACATAACGCCAATCAACAGAGTACTACTATCAACAAAATTCAGGTACCTACAGAATTCTCGAAAAATTTGCAGGGAGATAAGTCTCTCTATGCACCATTGGTGTACGGAAGACCACTAGCACTATTGCAAGAAGTCAAGTGCTTGTAAGTGAAACTGGATAACGAGCTAAAGACACATGGTGAAACGTGAACAATCAAACCGACCTTATGGCTACTACGCCGAGTGGTAGGAAGCATCTGGAATGTTATACCTCAGGTCCTATATTGGCTGACGGTTATCACCAATCTGCGCATCCCACATGACAAAGTCGTCTGGTGGCTGTCGATAGGTAAAATTCAGAGGCTGTTATACATATGCAACACTGGATTGATGGGGTTTAGCCACAGTCAATTTATGAATCCTTCTTCAATCATGGTAGATTTTATCATTCGACAAATATTAAGAAAAGTGAGAGTGAAAGCAATAATTTTAAATGGCGATGGACTGATGTGATCAATAGATTAAACTTACAATAAATAAGAACCAATGGTATACATTGGGAGAGGCTTATTCATTTATGGGCTGAGCAAAACCTTATGATAATCATAATAAAAAAGCGATATTCAAAATTTTGCGTTTTCCCACTCTCAGCACTTCGGTTTCCCTTTGGTAGATTTAGTCCATTAATGAACATGGCCTTTTTAAGTACCGACAACAGAAAAAGATTTCAGTTTTTTTTTTTCGTTAATTTTCTCACTAGACATTCTTCTTAAGATATAGTTGCCAGAAAAGACACGAAATTCGTGAGATGAAGTATATTGAATAATAAGTGACTTTTTGGATATACTGTATATCTTCAACCTGGCATGATATCCTGTGGATTAAAAAAATATAGTTCAATTGCACTCTGAAGCTTATTTTTAAGTCTGGTGATAAAAAATCAACTGAATCACAAAGTGCTCTATCGCTTGGGGGTTTTGTGCTATCGTTTTCACAACAATGAATGCACACATGTATCTCTCAGGTAAATTTATAAAACAAAGGAAAGTCTCACTTTTATTAAAGTTTAAAAAAATGATTCGTTGAATCCTGTACAATTACCGAGCAGTAGTGATACATTTATTTGTATTTTGATCGCGTTCTCGAAAACGACTCTGACAATTTCGATAAAATTGTCGATATAGGACCTTTCAGATGTAAAAAGTCGATCTAGCCAAGTTCTCTAGAAAACTCGTATGTATTACATATGTAGACGATGGTTAAAGTACACCCTACTAAACGGGGTACCAATGAAAATAAATGGATACTTTGAATATTATCTATAATATATGTCTGTCTGTACATAAATAAAATTTATGTTATAAATGTACAGTCAAGTTACAGAAATTCGAAACACCCCACCTGATATACATAAAAAATGCTTCTAGGTTCTGTAGAAATAATGAAAGTTCAGCATAAAAAAATTTTATTGAGCTGTCAACAGAGACAATTCAAATAACATGATATGAAATGTTTCTTCATCATCGGGAAAAAAAATCAAATTATTGTTATTTCTGTTTCTCTTGCACATGACTGTACTTCCCATACAATTCCCAGTATATTATATAAATTTTCATATACACGAACGTATATAATATATGGTATAAATATATGTACAAAAGAAACATTACAATAATCATTATCTTCAACGAAAATAAACCCACAGTTCGTTTGTCTATCGTCAACAGTCACTCATATAACTTTAAAAGATGATATTTATGTATATTCCATTTCTATATATTACGAGCATGTTGTTTTCTGTATCATTCTTCATTCATAATGGTATAGGTATACATGGCCACTAAAGTAGGGATTATTTTTCAGACTTTTATAATTAATTTGTGCCTTATCACTCAGTTTTCGAAAAATGCTTCGGACAACATTTGTTCATTATAAATACACTAACACCTATTATTTAAAACATTACTCTAATAATCAAATGAATAAAGTATAAACTAACTAAAAACTTTAAAGGAGCGCTACTATTGTGGCCAATTTTACTAGCTGTTACAAACGTTAATCCCAGAGTTTTATTTACGATTTTATTGTGGGCTACTCAAATGGAATCTGGGATTAGACATTATTTCAATACAAAAACAAACTCTTTGCGCTTGTCTTCATTTGTAATATGTCAGAAATAATTAATACTGTAAATACCTCGAAGGTTTACACAAAAATTAGAGAGAAAGTTTATTCTTTTTTTTAAATAGCAAGCAAAGCAAATCAATAGGAGAAAAGTTCATGGCAATCAATTGTCTATTGAACCAAAATTTCATAACAATTCAAGATTATGAACTTCCTGTAATAAACACTTAATTAATATATGAATTGATAATTGAATGATTTATATAAATAATTAATACATGCTTAATGTATTAAACAATCCTTACTATGTTACTAATGTATTATAGGTATAATATGGTACAGTTAGAGATTTAATTTCTACACACATATATAGATCAACAGAAACTACACACAGACATTTTACGTATTGACATAATAATCCTACTGGACTACAATAGGGTTTAACCAATATGTATAATATAGATTCAAAGGATTTTGCAACAGTGAATTTGTACTTTGACAGTTTAGACAGCAATTTGTGTGTACATATTAATACTACAAATAATTGATATTTTATTGTTCTGAAAGATAAATTCATTTGGAATTATGACAAAAGACTTTTGATAATTATTAATTTAACTATTTATTATAAATATATTAGTTTATATAAAAAAATATATATATAGATATATATAGTGTAACGAATATTAACCTAGCAGTTGGCCACGTATTTTGGAACGATACTAAGTTACCTGTGAAAGTGGAATTGAAGAAATTATTATATATTGTTTTTATTATCAATACAGATTGAAATATATAGCAGTGTGTGAAAACCAAGCAAACAGTGGACATCTTAAAGAATACTCTTGAAATTATAACTTTTGTAAATAATACACATAATATTTTAAATCGTCAATAAATTCATGAATAAAGTCAAAAAGAATTTACTTTATTGAATAAACGAACCCGGGCAAACCGCTACATTTGGTGTCAGGTGTGGGGTAAGTTGAAAAAAAATATATATCAAAAAAAAAAATGACAACGTTAAATAATTTAACCGTCGCTTAGTTGAGAAGTGAACTGGAAGAAAGGGATCTTGATAGCGGTGGCAAGAAAGGGGCATTGGTTCAACGGTTGCGGGAAGCACTTGTTGAAGAAGGAGTGGAACCAGAATTATGGATTCTGAAAGACCAAAATGTCAAGAACATGGAAACGATACAAAAGGCCATGAAAGACGATTTACAAGCAAGTCAAAATGCCATGAAAGACGATTTACAAGCAAGTCAAAATGCCATGAAAGACGATTTACAAGCAAGTCAAAATGCCATGAAAGAAGAGTTACAAGCAAGTCAAAATGCCATGAAAGACGATTTACAAAATGCCATGAAAGAAGAGTTACAAGCAAGTCAAAATATCATGAAAGAAGAGTTACACACAGTTCAAAATTCCATCGATGTTGCTTTACAATCTATAGAAGTCTTCGATAGTAGATTTAAACAGATGGAAATCAGAATCCTAAAGCTAGAAGCTAGACTCGTAGCAACGCCAAACAGTGAAATACTGGAGACTCGTGAGAGAGAAGCGGTAGTTAATAACAGTGCTTCAAGGTGTGAATCCGGAAGGAAACAACACACAAAACCACCACCCTTTGATGGAAAAACATCATGGACTAACTACTCTGTACACTTTGAAGCTGGTGCTGCAAGTAACGAGTGGTCGGATTATCGGAAGGCAGTGGAACTTACTGTGGCCTTGAGAGGGGACGCTACAGATGTGTTGCAAACATTGTCACCCACGGAACGAAACGATTACAAACTGTTGAGCGGTCGTCTAGAACTCCAGTTTGGAGATTCCCACTTGGAACACGTTTATCATTCCCAACTACGGCATCAGAAGAAATTCGAGAACGTTTAGCCATAGATGGTGTCATCGATGGGCTTAGGGATAATGAGACAAGGCAAGTACTAACACTCGCGCGCCCGAAGAAATTGAATGATGCTTTGTCTCAAGCATTGGAGTTAGAGGCTGCGAAGCAAAGGGGATCCAGGTCAACACGTGTACGTACTTTAACTACGGATGATACCATTCAGGAGGAGATGTTGAGAAAACTGTTGCAAGAATTCTTCGGGAGCAAAAGGGATTCACGAAGGTCAATTCGTTGCTGGAACTGTGGGACACTTGGCCACATCCGAAGATGGTGTAAGAAGAGAATTAAAGAAGTATCAGCACCGACTTCTTCAAAAAAAACTAAAAACGGCCGACGTAAAGGGGCGAACGTCGACCTGTAGCCAAGAAGCCCCATGGAAAATACCACATGTGGCATCTAGTAAAACAGAAGAACGGGAAGCCGACTCAGATGTGAAAATGGTAATGGCACAGAATACAAGCGCCAATAGACCATCCTGGGAAACAGTTTCTCCACATTCGGTGAATGTGAAAGCTTATTGAGCTCAATGGAACTCCTTAGCATTGGATGATGGTATGCTGGTCCGCGTGGTTGAGGATCTGAACGGGAACGTAAGGAAGAGACAAGCTTTTGTTCCTCAAAAGCGAGTAGCCGAAGTTCTGAACGAGATTCATGGCGGGACCATTGGAGGACATTTGGAAGTCAATAGAACTCTAGCCAAAGTACGGGAACGGTCCTATTGGGTACACTACAAATCTGATGTTCAAGATTGGTGTCGTAAATGCACTGTGTGTGCAGCAAGCAATGGACCCCAGAAACGTCCTAAGTATCCCATGCTTCAATACAACGTCGGAAATCCATTTGAAAGGATAGCTATTGATGTTGCTGGACCTTTTCCAGAATCTGACTACAACCCACAACGCCGACGAGGAGTCTCACCCAAGCTACAGAACAAATGGGAAGGACCATATGAGGTTAAGAAACGAATCAATGATGTCATTTATCGTTTGAAGAAGGGTCAAGGAAAACCACGTATAGTCCATTTCAATCGGTTGGCCCCTTACGAAGAAAATAAAGAAAACTTCCGAGTCGAAAGGTCGAAGAAGGGGGCAGTGTAACGAATAATAACCTAGCAGTTGGTCACGTATTTTGGAACGAAACTAAGTTGCCTGTGAAAGTGGAATTGAAGAAATTATGTAATGTTTCTAGGACAACGAAATGTTGATATTGTTTTTATTATCAATACAGATTGAAATATATAGCAGTGTGTGAAAACCATGAAAACAGTGAACCTCTTAAAGAATACTCTTGAAATTATAACTTTTGTAAATTATTCACATAATATTTTAAATCGTCAATAAATTATTAAAGTCAAAAAGAATTTACTTCATTGAATAAACGAACCCGGGCAAACCGCTACAATATATATATATTTATATATATATATATATATATATTTATATATATATATATATATATATATATATATATATATATATATATATATATATATATATATATATATATATATATATATATATATATATATATATATATAGTCATATATTCTGGTATGGCACCCTAAATAAATGAATAGTCAAGCGGCGACTTATTTATTTATTTATCATACACAACCACAACCATTTGTTTTTATCCAATTGAGAATAATATCAACATACCTAGCTAAGCAAATATTTGTCAACATAAATAAATACATATTGTCATTTTTGATTAGCTAAGTAAATATTTACACACTACCAAGGCAAACACATCTCTATGAAATAGTATAAAACTGATCATTTATTTGAGTTCGTTAACTAATTAGTTTTGACCTATGTTCGCTAATTACGTTCCACGTTAGTCAAGTGTAATAGTCGCCATATTTTTAAGTAACATAATAATTGTAATAAAACTTGTTTTTGTAAACTTCGTATTAAAACTGTGAATTTGTAGAAATAAAGATTTTTTTTAACACTCGAAACGACTGGAATTATAACTTATATAAATATATACATACATATATATATATATATATATATATATATATATATATATATATATATATATATATATATATATATCTATATATATATATCTATAGTATATCCCTGGAAACTCGGCCCTTTTTTACATTTATGTTTTTGATCGGATATTACTACTTTTTGAATGGTATATATATATATAATATATATATATAAATGTAAAAAAGGGCCGAGTTTTCAGGGATATATATATATCCCTGAAAACTCGGCCCTTTTTTACATTTATGTTTTTGATCGGATATCACAACTTTTTGAAAGGTATATATATATATATATATATATATATATATATATATATATATATATATATATATTCAAAAAGTAGTTATATCCGATCAAAAACATAATTGTAAAAAAGGGCCGAGTTTCCAGGGATATACTTCGTATAATAGTTGCTCCTTAAAAAGTGATGATATCCCAATTAAAGAGCCGAGCTATTAATAAAGTAAATAGTTAAAACTTAAATGTAAGAATATAAGTGCAAAGTAATATGAAAAAAAAAATTTTGTTGAAATTTATTTCGTAAGTTTTCTTTAGTATGTTTTTAAAATTTTATAATATTTGAAATCAACAGAAAATATAACTTGCCGCGTTATAAAATTTTAAATTATAAAATTTTAAAAACATTCTAAAGAAAACTTACGAAATAAATTTCAACAAAATTTTTTTTTCATTTTACTTTGCACTTATATTCTTACATTTTAGTTTTAACTATTTACTTTATTAATAGCTCGGCTTTTCAATTGGGATATCATCACTTTTTAAGGAGCAACATTATATGAAGTATCTCCTCGAAAACTTGACCCTTTTTTACATTTATATTTTTGATCGGAAACATAATACATATATATGTAATCAAAATGTTTTCAAAATCAAAGTTCTAGGAATTTTAGAATAGATAGACTGTAGCGGCTGCCCTGGCCGAGCTACACTTCGGCCATAAGGTCCATTGTGATGCCTAAGGATGTGAGGATGTGAGTGGAGTGCAAGGAATTTGTGTGTGTTGACTAGGAATTGGTAGGATGTGGGACTCCAGCCGATTCTGATAGGAACTATGTTCATCTGGAGTTCGTGAAGGAAACTGCAGAAAACGTTCACAAGTATAGTCGGTTACTTCGTTCTTGTTCATACGCTGACAGTTTAGTCAATTAACCGCCCTTTTTTTTCATAATAAATGACAAATTGCCGATGTCGGGATTAGAACCCATAACCTCCCAGTAGACATAACGCCTAGTAGACATAACGTCTTACACTGCTCGGCCACGGTTATCTAAGTCGTCGTGTAGGGTGTCGAATGAAAATTTAAAATTGTTGTCACCAATATCGTTCAGAAAAATCAGAAAAAATCGTTAAAGTTGAAAAATAGGTGTAAATTGAACAAAAAATGACAGGATTTGGAAATTATAATGCGAGTTATTAATACAAAAAATGTATTCCTTGCTGAACCATTGGCTTTAGAAGTAAAAATATGTTTTTGAACAAAAAATATGTTTGAAGATGTGAAGAACAACTTGTCGTTAACCGTGGTTTCAATTTTTTTCATTAACTATCTAAAAGAGCGTCTTAAAAATAAAACAATTCCGAAAAGAAATATTATTACTGTTTTTCATAACACTTTGAACATCAGTGGTTGGTTGGTATTTTGATTATTATTTTTTAGTAAACTGACAGCATCACTAAATACTTTTTTATAGTTTTTCAAGTTTTTACTAGGGGAAGACACGATTTGGAAAACTGACTTCGGGATGGGACTTTGTATGATTTCTGTACCCTTCTAAGGGACCATTGTGAAAATAAGCGAACTACCCAACCAAATCACAGAAATTTGCTCAAATATTCATTATTTCATATCTATTATAAATTTAATCGATAAAGTTCATCGACGAATAATGCAATGGATAGCATGTCTGAAAAATTTTGTAAGCCAATTAATTATTTGGATTATGAATTTTGTGAGCCAATTAATTATTTTTGATTGTGAATTTGGTAAGGCAATTAATTATTTTTGATTGTGAAATTTATAAGGCAATTAATTATTTTTGATTAAATACTTTTGATTAAATTAAATTGAAATATTGTTACTCTTTATTTTTAATGATAATTGTTACATAATTAATTTTTAAATTATAATAAATACAAAATCAATTAGTAGAATTAGAATTAGAATTATTTTAATAGAATTAATCCATAATTTTATTGTACATTAATCATAGAGCACGAAAATGCGAAGGGCCAAGTTTATTATATTACAGTTAACTATATACTATAGCAAATATTACCCCTTTGTAACTCTCGAACGAAAAGAACTGAGAATAAAGAAAGATTTAACACACCATTTTCAATCTCATCTTTAAGGCGTAAACTTTTTAAACGATATTCACTGCAAAAATAAAAAAACGCCGATAATCTTTAAAGTTTATATTTGGCATACAGTTAGATGTAGTACCCAAACTAAAGAGGAAACCAGAAATTTCAATCACAAAATCGAAAATTTTGACATGAATTGTTTGGTGAATATAACTTCAAAAACATAAATGTAAAAAAAAGGAAAAGTTTTCGGGGTGATTATGATATTTTATTATAATTACCCCGAATGCATTATAATATTATAATATTTTCTCCTTAGAAAGTAGTGATATAGAACAGAGAACCAACTTATTTTAAGTTAATTAAGTATAAGAAAATAAGTATAAATTTATTATGTATTTAATATTTTAAAGTATTAAAGTTTTAAAGAAAAACTTGGCAAGATAAAATATGAAATAAATACTAAATTTATTATCATTTTCTTTCACTTGGTAAATAATTTGGCCGCTATTCCATATAGATACTACTTTTTAAGGAGGAAATATTTATTAATGATTATCCCGAAAACTTGGGCCTTTTATACGTTTGTTTGATCGAATCTATTAATTCTGCAATTATATGCAAAAACATCTAAGAAATTATATATAACTAATGTAAAAGTTACAAAAAATACAATTCGAACTGTAATCATATGAACCAAGCATTGTAATCATTTCATATCACAATAAAAACGAGAGGTCAATTAATAAAATTACCACATTTTTTATTCATTAAGAAAAGCTGATATTTAAAAAAATATATATAGGGATAATATTTTAATTTATGATGTGCACAATCAGAAAAAATAATTAATTGGTATACGAAATTGTTAATTAGCGAATTTCCTCCAAGGAAATGCAGCTATTGTTTTGGCACCAATGTTTCGTAAAAATTTCTTCGAATGTCCATCGATCCTATATCTATTAGATGTTAAAAATCACTATCGCTAAAATTTATATATATATATATATATGTACTTTTATGCGTCTGTTGACTCTCTAGTGGTAGTGAAATTTGATATTTGAGGCGCTTTTGGTATTCTAAAGGTGTCAAGTTTGTTAATGGGATCGGACAAGTGGAAAGGAGGGTTTAAAGGGAGAGGGAAACACAAAATTTGGTATAACTCCCTGAATATTTGAAAAATTCAAAAATTTATCAGGAGTTAAGTTGTAGGTACTAAGTTTTACTGTAATTTTGTTTCTTATCATTTTTCTGTTACAGAAACATATTTACAGAAACATTTACGATTAAAAACTGACAGTTAAAATTCTAAATATCTTTGTTCAAACGCTGTTTGAGAAAAATGATCAGGTAATGAATTTTAGCAAACTTAATTTTCTACAACTTTACTTATTATACATTTTTTGATTGTTCCAATATTAAGAGAGATATTTTATATTTTGTGTTTTCCTTTAAATTTATGCCCCTTATGATGATTTTTATTAATAAATGACGTATGCCATTTATTAATAAAATTGGCCTTGAAAATACTAAAATGATATCAGATACGACATTTCATTTTTATCAGACTTTGACTAGAGATATTTATGTATTCTAAGGAAATTCGCTAAGTTGACGCAGCTCCTGCGTAACGAATTTTTTTTATAATAAAACAAAAAATACTCAAGGTAGAAGTGAACCCTAACTTCCTGGGTGGTAGTCATTCTTGCCACTCATTACACCACTTAGTCGTGGAATTTATGGTGAAATTTACAGTAGATACTACTGTAACGAAAATTTGATCTTTTTTGAGCTTTATTCTCAGAAAGTTGACTGGCTAGTGTGTTTATATCTTTTCCCTTAGGGAGTACTAGAAAGTTGCAAAGACCCACCCCGAAGCCAATTTCCAAAGTCGTATCTTCACCTTGTTTGTAAACAAACTTTTCGACATTGTAAGTTTAATTAATCAATTTAATCACTCAATGTTGTTAATGTTTTTATCGTTTAATATAATTTTATTTATAATATAGCCATAAATATGCCATAAAAGTATAAATATGTTACCACTAATATAATACTGTAAATAATATTGTAGACATCCTTACAAATAAAGAAAACATATTTACATATGAATTTAGTTTGTAATAGTAATAAGAAATTAAACGTTGTGTATCTGAAGTAAAAGGCACAAAGGGTAATTCGTTTAATAAAGTGTTGTATGCTACCCTATGATTAAATTGAATATAGCAAACATACAAAGGAAGAAACACGTTCGTGTACACTACGATTTACAAAAGTTGAAAGAACCAAAACTTTTAGTTTTGATCAATATCTATATCTAAATTTGGCAATATAATCAAAGTATATTACTCAATCCCACACAACAGATATTCATCAGACATACACAATCAGCTAAATACAAATGTAAGTATCGATTAAAAAAATTAATTTTGATGATAAGAAAGATTGGCAACAAAGACTTGCGCCCGGCTACTGAGACGTATCGCGGCGTAATTGATTTTATACTTCCTAAGCATCCCCTTATTTTATTTGGTCATGAAGAAAGACATTGCAAACTTCTGTTTGCAAACTAATTTTGTTGAAATTAATTTAGGAACTGAGGATAACTTTTTGTTTTCAGTTTATAAAAGGAAACATAAATGAACGCTGCAAATAACACAAGAGTTTATTTTATTTATTAACCTCCTACGAGTTTCACACAACCCGATCCGATTATTATAAGGCGGAACCAAATTTTTCGCACCACTTGCAGTCCCTTAATAAACTCTGATCAGGTTCTCAAGACACTTTTACCATATTGACATTGGGTCCAAGCTTCCAACAAATTTCAACCCATTTGATTCAATTGTTTAGGGGCAGGCTAGACAAAATGAAATTTTTTTCCATTTTCATGAAATTTTTTGTCGTCCGGCTTGCTCTTGAACTATTGAATCGAAATTAGTAGGCAGCTTGAGGGTAGAGTCTTTTTGGTAAAAATTGATAGGCGTTATGGTCAAAATTTATTTTGGGGTGCAAAAGGGTTTGGATTATAAAGCACATATGATCAAAATATTTTTGTTTAAGTGTATATTGAAAATATAGAACAAGGAACCATTTATCATGTTGGTTACAGAATATATCGGCACAACAATAGCTAGAATTTGGTACATAGTGAATATAATTCTAAACTATATATATAGTTCTAAAACCCTAACTACAACCAACAACCAGTATATGCAGATGATAATAACGCCTTTATGGTCACTTTACTTGAGAGTATTGCATACCAAATTGATGCGATGCTTCTATAACAATAGAAAAACAGTTTTGATTATATTGTTGAAAATATATGGGTTCAACACCGAATCAGTCAACAGTAACCTATCAAAGGTATTAATAGTTTACAGTCTTTAGCACTAGCCGGATGGACCTTCTTATACATAATATCTTCTTTTTGTTTAATTATTTTCCAATAATTATTATTGTAAATAAAGATAATTAAAATATCTCTAAGGTTTTTTTGAAATTATATTTCAAATTTTGCCCCTATTCCTACAACATTTGTTTGTATTTTATAAATACGTATTTCGACTACAATGTAGTCATCATCAGTACGAATTAGCTAATCGTAACTATCTCTGGGATATGGATTCAGAGATATGTTGCTTGTTGCTAATTTGGTGCCCAATATCCCAGAGATAGTTACGATTAGCTAATTCATACTGATGATGACTACATTGTAGTCGAAATACGTATTTATAAAATACAAACAAATGTTCTAGGAATAGGGGCAAAATTTGAAATATAATATTATTGTAAAGCCTTTCGGCTTTTTTTACTTACTTTGCAAGTTGGTATTTTTTCGAATTTTACTACATTTCATCGGTTGTTTTTAGTCTTTTGAAAAAATGAATTCTTTCAATCTTTTCTTAATGAATAAAAAATGTGGTAATTTTATTAATTGAACTCTCGTTTTTATTGTGATATGAAATGAGTCAGAGCCCCCATATTCTGGTGAAAGAGCTTAGTTGTAACCAAATCCTTTTGCAAGATTGTAATTGCTTTTTAAACCATAAAAATTAATTCAGTTACAAAAAAACAAAATTTAAAAAAAAATAATGGTTATTATAGTCCACAATACAGCAAGTTTTTTTTTATGATTAGTAACAGGCAAAATTTTTGTCAGTAGCTTCCTTTCGACGAGACGCCCAACTATTCTCTCCGAAAATTCTCGATGATAGTGACTAACGAAGCGCCTGAGAGACTAACTTGTTTGTTTGACCATAGCAAAAATTTTATCAGAATTTTAACAGTTAATTTGATAGCTTAATTGAAAGATAATGTAATAAAGACTTCCAAAAAACTTGTGTCTTACAAAATGGATGATGTGACAGGTAGATCCTCTACCCCCACATTTTCAAATAACGGAGTATACATAGTTATTAGTATAACAAGCTGATTTAAGCTGATTATGCTGTCAATTAATAATGGTATGTATAATTTGATGGCCACCTTGTCCTACAAATTCAGTGGTTCAATTTCCCAGTCTTATGCCCCGGACATGTAAAATTTGTTTTTATAAATTAGAAAAATGTTTTCTTATTTCAATAACACACAACGTTTATACATATTGTAGGTCTCATTTCTTCAACCTTTAGTTCATAAAAGACTACTAATATTGTTTTTATTGTGATTACACTCAATCGCGCCAAGTAACGGATATTTATGTAGCGCCAAGTAATAACTATAAATACCCCGATATTTGAACATGTTGGGGGTGGGGGTCCTGCCAGTCACACCATCCATTTTGTAGGCACAAATTTTTTTGAGGCCTTTATAACATTATCTCTCAATTTAACTAACAAATTAACTGCTACTGTTAAAATTTTGGCTATCGTCAAACAAACAAGTTAATATTTTTGACCAGCCAAGTAGCCGAGCGGTCTAAGGCGTCATGTCTGCGCAGTATGCAGTACTTGGAAACTGGGAGGTTATGGGTTCGAATCTCCACATCGGCAGTTTGTCAATTATAAAAAAAAAGGGGGCGGTTGATTGACTAAACTGTCGGCGTATGGACAAGAACGAAGTAACCGGCTATGGTTGAGAAAGTTTTCTGCAGTTTCCTTCATGAGCTCCAGATGAATATCGGCATAGTTCCTATCATAGTCGGCTGCAGCCGCATATCCTACCAATTCCTAGTCTACTTACCAATTTCTTCCAGTCCACTCACATCCTCACATCTTAAGGCATCACAATGGACCTTATGGTCGAAGTGTAGCCCGTCCAGGGCAGCCTTTACAATCTACCTCTAACTCTAGTCTTTTACGCGTTTCGTTAGTCACTATCATCGAGAATTTTCGCGAGAGAAAAGTTGGGCGTCTGTGGAAAGGAAGCTACTCACAAAAGTTAGCCTGTTACTAATCATTAAAAAAAACCGTGCTGTACAGTGGACTATTAATATTAATGTTGTTTGTAGGCAATAAAAATATAAGGAAACTTACATCTTTATATTTAAAAGAATCTGATTTGTATCTCACCGGGTGTATGTAAACATAAATTTCTGCACTTTTGAACCATTCCAATTCCAGCAACTTTATACACCTATCATATTTAAGGAAGTTTACGTTTACAAATATTAAAAATTTTATTCAGCTAGATTAATTTTAACACATTTTAAATAAGGATTTTAGGTAAATGATGTACTTACTATTTTTAAACAGGGTAGAATCCATATTCACTTTAGTCATTAGATACTTATTATACGTTTTTGACTAATAATAATTATTATTATTATATGCAAATGATGTTGTGCAACCCATGTTTTTGGCAAATAGTAATCTACTTTAAAATAAACTAGGAATGTTTAAGCGTTAAAGACAATAGTTAAAGCTACGCGTACTGAGTATCGTATGTTGAATAGACTAGTTAAAGAGACGTTTCATAAAATGTGTTAAATATGTACCTTTAATTTATTACATAATTCTTTCTAACTATTACATAATTAGAAACACCCTACACGATGACCTAGACCGCCTAAGTGGCCGAGCAGTCTATGGCGTTATGTCTGCGTAGTATACCTACTTGGAAACTGGGAGGTTATAGGTTCAAATCCCGACGTCGACAGTTTATCAATTATTAAGAAAAAAAAGGGGCGGCGTTTAATTGACTAAACTGTCGGCGTATGGACAAAACGATGTAATCGGCTAATCCGCTTGAGAAGGTTTTCTGCAGTTTCCATCACGAACTCCACATGAATATCGGCATAGTACCTATCATAGTCGGCGGAAGCCGCATATATTACCAATTCCTAGTCTATATACAAAAATTATTTCCACTCCACTCACATCCTCACTTCCATCGGCAATACAATGGACCTTATGGTCGAAGTGTAGCCCGTCCAAGGCAGTCTCTACAATCTATATATCTATCTACAAACACAAAAATTAGTTTCTTATAAAATGACGATTTCGGATTTCAAATTTTCAAGTGTATTGTAGCCATGTGAATCATGTAGATGCACATGGAATTCAAATTATTCTCCGAAATACAGATATGGTGGATACGTCAGTAAAAGTCAATGCGTTTATAAATTGAATTGAATTTATAGTCTAGCAAAATTTATGTTCTCAAAGAACTCAAAATAACTAAAAGTTTTCGTACTAGGAAATACCTTAAAGAACAAAGAGCTACCGACCAATAGTTTGGCTATCTGTTTATTTGTTTCTGCAGCACGTGCAAATAGATGTGTCAATTTGCATACGATTTTTAGATGAATGGTAGGCAGACGATCGTAACACGCCGACCATAAAAATGTTAGATGTAAGCGTATCCACGTGACATGTGTATCAAAGTACTTCATAAATGATATCGAAAAATTCTTCAAATACAAACAAAAAACAAAAATACCTACCAAAAACTAGCAAAAAGTATAAGAGGAGCCTAAGATCTCGTTGTCCAAATAAAATGATATTTCTTTTTGAACAAATAGAGAAAATAATAAAATTTATTTTAGTTTTTTTTTCACAATATTAGCAAAATCTAACCCGTTACCCGTGAACTTAATCAATTAGTCTCAGATTATTCAGGAGCGTCAAATAGTTATCTAAATCATCTTGAGTTATACACAAGTAGACACGGACTATGGAAATTCTCATTAACGGTACATTGGATTGAAAAATATCTGGGGACTTTTTTGCTCAGATTATTTTTCTTTTTATCTCTATGCTACAATAGGTTAGTTCGGTCACATCATATATAAATGATAACCAAAGTCATTTTAATCCTAGTTACATGTTTTATAAAACGATTGGTATCATATCTGACATAATATGTAACTGTATAGGTGGTATTTATATTCATCTTAAAGTGTTTAAAATAAAATGTGACAACAATATGTAGAGTGGGAGCACTTCATAAAACATGTACAAACAATATAGTATCAATGTTGTAAGTTGAATTGTTAAACCTATGTTTTAGCAAGTTTAACAACAATATCAAAAGCACGAAGCACGACAAGCAAAGTGGCACATGAAGAAAGCCAACAAGCTGTGAAGAGTCATTTTGACCCTAATAACAAAACACATATTACTGTATGTGTATTACTACCATTACTTTTGTATGCTACATTAATGTTTTTGTTCTTTAATTAGTGTATACTCGTACAGTATACTAACGGAGTAGTTGAATAGACTAACAAATAAGCATCTCCAATTTCAAAGGATCAAAATATCTTTATCTTTATTATTACTTACCTAAGTATCTTATATTAATAAGGATTACAACAATATATCTGAAGATGTATGTATCTAAGAACCACGATAAATCTCTGATCTAATGTATTGTTTTTTTTAATGTTATAAGGCCCGTATTCATTGTCCAATAAGATGGATTCATAGATACACATTAAGATCATCTTCGATAAGACGGTAGTTTCAAGGTGAATCTTGAGATTATCTTAATTTGTGTTCTCCAATTTCCATAATAATTCTCATGTATCTGATGATCTGTTTTGCTGAGAAATATATCATAGTATTGTCAGTGATAGATAGATAGATTGTAGAGGCTGCCTTGGACGGGCTGCACTTCGACCATAAGGTCCATTGTGATTCCTAAGGATGAGAGGATGTGAGTGGAGTGGAAGGAGTTTTTGTGTATAGACTAGAACGTTATATTATCGAATGATAATTAGTGAGAACTCTAGGTTTTTGAAATAAAATTTCAAATTCGTCGCAGGATATGTTACTTGTTACTAATTTGGTGACAGTATCACCAAATTAGTAACAAGTAACATATCCTGCGACAATATAAGAGTAATTTTAATAAGAGTAAAATTAACAGGAACAAATGTGAATGAAGAAATTTTAACAAGAGCAATTTCAATATAATTTAAAATTTATTATATTTTAAATCTAGTATATATTTTAATCTAGTTAATTTTCTATTTATTTTTTGTCTGTTGATCGCGACTTTATAACTATCTCTAATTGTCAAAGAGTAAAGTACGACTAGCTAATTTATACTGATGATGACTACATTGTAGTCGAAATACGTATTTATAATACAAAAAACTGATCTAGGTAAAGGGGACGAATTTGAAATTTTATAGACTAGAAGTTGGTAGGATATGCGGTTGCAGCCGCCTATGATAGCTATGCCGATATTCATCTGGAGTTCGTGAAGAAAACTCCAGAAAACCTTCTCAAGCATTGTCAGTGATACTGCATATTATTCTACAAATGTAAACAAATATACCTCATAAGACCGAATATAAACGTCCCGAAGTAAAAAATTATACTTCGGCAGAAAAAAAGTATTTTCTTCCAATTTTGCAGTAATACTCTCATGTGATAATAGCTTATAATTACATGAAAACTAGTGAATGCATAAAATCGCAAACATAGTAATTATTGAAACACTGAAAACGTAATCCGCGACGATTGACTTTAGCTAAATTATGTTCTGTTAGTGCTAATATTCCAATTTTAATACTGATATTGTCGAATCGAAGTCTTTTTAAAAATTGTATTTCTGAATAAAAAAGGATCACGTATATACGTGATCCTTTTTTATTCAGATATATATCCAATGTAGCGTTTAAGAATACGTATAATTATATCTTCATCATCAGAATCAATATCGATAACAAAATTGATATAATGTAAACCCAAAAAATGCATTACTTTTTTCATTGCAATGTTATTAAGGTTGTCTTAAGTCTACTAAAATGCTAACTTAAATCTCTAACAAAATCCTCTTTTTTTAAATAAAAAATAAGGATAAAGTCTGTAATAAAATTTTATATAAGATTAATACATCAATAGTTTTTAATTTTTAACATCGCCTTAAGCTATAACTATGAATATTTATCCAACCACACATATCTTAAGATCAAACTTTCAAGTTTGCCTCAAGATTGCGTCTATTAATCTAAATTCTTCGTCTATTAACCTTAAGATCATGCTTAAGATGAACTTACACTTAAGACCGGTTTATGAATACGAGCTTAAATATCTCATAAAATGTATTGTTTTTTTTTTTATGTTTTCTTTAAATATTGTATAATTATATATAATTATATAATATTGCTTATAATAAAGTGCGTCCACATATATGCGCCACGAACCCCGAGCGGTGTGCGCGCCACTCGCCTTTGGTTCGTTGAAATTGTTGATTTCAACGAACCTCCAGCGATCCATAGGAAACCCACGAACATATATTCATACTGCAGTGAAGTTGAATCAATCACAAATACCCGTTATTTAAGCCTAAAAATAATCTAAAGATATTTACATTTTAGTTCAGCTTGAAAAATGTTCAAGTTGAACTAAAATACTACATTTCAATTAATAATTTAAAAAAAAAACAATAATCACATACACGCTAAAAACGGCGAACCTTTCACGAACACGTCCAAGTATGAACAGCGAACGTACAAAGTGTTCGTTCAAATACCGACTTTAGATGGATCATCGTGCGCCGCATGGGCGCCGCAGTCCAAATATGACGAATTTGATGCGAACAAGCGGCGCGCATATGTAGACGCACCCATAGAGCCAAATTTACTTATATTTGTATGGTTTGACTACTAGATCGTTGCAACATATAGTAAGTAATAATGGATGTGCCTCTAAGAAGGCGTAAAATCATAATTTTTAAAATATTCGACGCCAAACTTTCGTTACAAGCAAGAATCAATGAATGCCTGAAAAAACATGGTAGTATATCGACTTTATACCGGTAAAACTAAATACTATGAAATGTGTCTTCAGTTTCTCACTAATACATCGTTCAATTTTAAACTTCTAGGATCTATTTCTCTGCGAAATTATTTTTATATACATTTTTTTGACATCAAATGCTTGATATGAAAAATCATACACATCTAGGCATATAAAATCTAGGCATACAATCATACACATATCAAGCATTTGATGTCAAAAAAATGTTATCAATGTTCAGACATATTACTTAAATGTCAAAGTAAGTAAACGCTAGTCGCTTCCGTTGGTATAACATAACCGAAAGGCAACCATACTAACAATGGAAATAAATAGACGCTAGTTTACAAAAAACAATTTGAAAAATATGTTAATAGTAAATAAACAAAAAATTAATAATACAATGGCATCAAAAATGATAGTGAAAGATCATATGCATAGTACTACCATAACATCTAAGGTAGCTCAGTTGGTAGAGCATTGGTCTAGAATGCCAGAGGTCGTGGGTTCCATCCCCATCCCTAGATGTGTATGATTTTTCATATCAAGCATTTGATGTCAAAAAAATGTTATCAATGTTCAGATATATTACTTAAATGTCAAAGTAAGTAAACGCTAGTCGCTTCCGTTGGTATAACATAACCGAAAGGCAACCATACAAACAATGGAAATAAATAGACACTAGTTTACAAAAAACAATTTGAAAAATATTTTTATATATATTAAATCTAGGATTCGTCGTCGTACTAGCAGTTGTTACAAATCATCCTATCAACGAATCCCTTAAATGGTATACAGCAAATGGTCTGGGTCGTAACATCAACAAAACAAAAGTAATTAATCCGTTAATACGTAAGACAGTTTGTCTTACGTAACCGAAATGGAATTTGGACAAACATCGTATTGTTGACGCTTAAGTATACATAAATAAATATATATGAATAATAACTTCGACAGAAGTAATACTGTCAAAATAAAAAATAAGAATGATATGAAAAAGTTGGCTGTTACGTCACAGTCGTCTTTGGTGTAGCGGAAGCACGCTGAACTAGATATCCAGAGGTCCGAGGTTCGATTCCTGGTTGGCAAGTTAATTTTTTCATATCAGTATTTAATTAAAAATTCAATGACATTTGTCTATATAGTATACGCTAGTCTCCTAAAGTTTTTCTTACGTAACCGAAATGGAATTTGGACAAACATCGTATTGTTGACGCTAAAGTATACACAAATAAATATATATGAATAATAACTTCGACAGAAGTAATACTGTCAAAATAAAAAATTAGAATTATATAAAAAAGTTGGCTGTGACGTCACAGTCGTCTTTGGTGTAGCGGAAGCACGCTGGACTAGATATCCAGTGGCCCGAGGTTCGATTTCTGGTTGGCGAGTTAATTTTTTCATATCAGTATTTAATTAAAAATTCAATTACATTTTTCTATATAGTATACGCTAGTCTCCTACAGTTTGTCTTACGTAACCGAAATGGAATTCCTCGCTAGTCTCCTACAGTTTGTCTTACGTAACCGAAATGGAATTCCTCGCTAGTCTCCTACAGTTTGTCTTACGTAACCGAAATGGAATTCCTGGTTTACAAGTTAATTTTTTCATATCAGTATTTAATTAAAAGTAATTAAGATGGGAACATATCGTGAATTGCCTGAAAATATAACTCTCGAAAGTAGTTAGGAAATTAAGATCGTAAATAAAATAATTTTCTAGAAATCAATATTCATCCAAAACTAAACTAGGAGGATCACATTTCGAATTTATAAAAGAAATAGAGCAAAAAAAACGTACTTCAGACGACAACTCAGGAACAATGCGTCAACTGAAGTAGTCCAAAATGCATACTACATAATACATCATGCTATATCATACTACATAATATATGCTATATTCATCCTGTATAGCATAATATATGGGGAAACTCACCATATGCTGAACATATTCTAATAAGCCAGAAACGAATAGTCAAAGATGAGTAGGTGTTTTTGTACTGTACAAGGTAGGTATATTGTACAAAATTAATGAAATAAAATTTTATTATTATTACTTGAAAGTAAAAGATGAATAAAAAAATTCAAACTTTCTGTTTAAATTTTAAATGAATTCAGAAATATAAGCAAATTTCAGTCAACGAAATCTGCGTACATTTTATTCATTGTACTTGATGTATCGTTCTAAATTCAAATTATAAAGAAATTTATTCTTACATTATTATTACAATGCATATAAAATGTACATTATTCTAAAGTATGGTATACTGATACTAAGCTTTGGATGGGTCGTTTGTTGTTAAGTATCCATTACTGTTTACCTAAATACATTACCTAGGGAATATTTCGTTAAGAAACACTTCAGTTGATGTGAGATTAGTATGTCTATAGATATAGTATAGCTATACGGGATGTTCAAAGACTGTCGTACCAAACATCAAGGGATGATGTAGTAGAAGTGGAGAAGAGATCGAAACCTCTCCAGTAGGCTTTCTTGCGATCTTCACAAGTATAGCCGGTTCTTCGTTCTTATCCATATGCCGACAGTTAAGTCAATTGTTATAATTTATATTTGAATGTTGGAAAAGACCATTAAAACCAAATTCAATGCGATTAAATTGGTCGTTATAAAGATTATACTTTATAAAAATATATGACGCTAAAGAAAGCATTCTCTGACTATTGTCAGTAGAACAATTTTTTTCAGATTTAGAATGTTCGTAAATTGTTACACCAAACTTCCGGGTGATACTTTTTAGTTACAAATAACGATTCATGTTTTTATTAGACATAATGTCAACGAAAACAATGTTTAGAATTAGGTATATATAGCAATATTTCACGCTTTGGTTCATCTTATTGTAGACTTTCAATTTTTTTAAATTTTGTTTTTGGAAAAAACAAAATAAGCTCATTTTATGTGCAAATGTAACTTCACTACCATGGAGGCTATATAAAGGAGATATAACTCATACGGGAAAATTGAAAAAAATATGGCAACGAAATGGGAGAAGTTATATTTACTTTTTATACCGCTAGGGTCGCTATTTTTTGATAGATACTCATCCTTACCAAAGTGAATATAGTATAATAAATAGAAGTGAAGTAAGCCAAGTAACTAGTTTTATTTTGAAGTGATCATTTTGAAGTACACAATTTGGTTAAAAAAATTTATTAAATAAAAAACTGTTTAGAAAACATTTAAAATGGGAAAAGTATGTGCAGTAGACAATTGTAAAAGTGGTAGTGCTTGTGACAATAAGCAACGGGATCAATTGAGTTTAAAAAACCAGGACTTTTAAAGTACCAAAAGCTCGTATAAATATTCCAAAATTAATTAAATTGTATGACATTATATTAAATATTAATTTTCAGCATTATTATTAATAAATAAAAGTTTAATTTAATATCTGATTCAATAATTTCTTTCATTTTTACAATTCCAACATTACAGGTTACTATTTAATTATTTGATGTTTTTTATTTTATTTTTATGTAATTATTTTGCGAATTTTAACTATCACTTCAACTTCAACTAAATCCTTATTGAAAAATTGAAATTACTTATCACTTATTTAAAAAAATATTTTATTGGAAAAATACTTTGGCTGGAAATAATTTTTATAATACTATAAATACGTAATGTTTTTCAGTTAAAACTCGCGCCTTATACTCTCTGTTTTGTTACCGGTGCTGAAGGAACACTACTGACATCTTATTTTTGCCAATTATTTGTTTACATGGCGGTAATAATAAATTTTTCTGCAATAGATCTCCAGGCAATTTTAGTCTGTAAATCAATATTTACGATTATATTTGCAATTTAAATTTTCCATTAACTAACCGAAATCATGGTTTCTTAACGACGTACTTCGAGCTTTATTTTTGTCGCCTGGCTTATTGCCAGAGAGCCGGGAGATTAAAAATCTATAGGATAAGATACATGGATAAGTTTTTATGAGTAAGTAGTACTACTTACTACAAAATTGTTCATGTATCTTATCCATAGGATACTTAATTTTTCGGATCTTGGGCTATTAAATAATGTTCCTCATTAACAACTTTTAATTGAAACTTTTTATCATAAAATTAATAGTTTTACTACTTATTTCAGCTCTGTAACAACATATCACCTTCTGTTGGAGATGATGAAGGGTTGGTTGACTTAATTGAATTAATTACTTATTGTTGGTAATTATTTCTTTATTCTTTTGAATATTTACAAGTATATACATTACAGATAATTCTTTGTTGGTTAAAATACTAATTGAACAATGGACTATATTTATTGTAAATCTTGCCTGCATAGTATACGCATTGTAAGTACGTATGCTTCTATTGCCTTATACAGACTCTGATCGACTATAAATTATAATTATAAAAAATATCTTGCACCTTTGTATCACTACTAAAGCATCAGTACATATAATTAATCGTCCCCACTCTTGACCGACAAATGCATATCATAATAACAGAAGCTAAGCAACCAAATATTAAATACACAGAGTACCACCAACCAACACACTGAGTGTCCAAACACCTTCTAATTTATCATATGATTACTCAATAGGTCATTTTATAAACACGTATTCCTACAAATTTTTTCTGCGGTCATTATTTTAACCGTTACGATGTCTCCCCCGTGTAAATTTATTATACATACCGGGTATATAAAAGTAACGATTCTATTTCTGAAATATTCAAAATTCAATTTCAATGATTTTATATTCACAAGCTGACCCGTCCAGGTCTCGTCTAGAAATTCGCACGTTTAATATCTTGTTGTACATGGAAAATTTGGTTACATTAAATAATTTGGGTAATAAACCACCCAAGAATATGGTTCCGTTTACATTAGCAGCTTAGATACCACACTAAATGACATACACTGCACAGCAAAAAAAACGCAGCACTTCGAAAAATTGATTTAAATTATTTTCTCTGGAAATTTTTTGCATTTGCAAATATATTTTTATAAATGCGAATATATATTTTTGTTGATATGAGGTTAAAATTGTAAAAGAAAACCTTTTAATTTACGTGGGAAAAAAATTAATTTAAAAAAAGGACAAATTTTCATTAATTTTAAAATTTAAAAAAACATTTTATTTCGAGGTTTTTGGAAGGAATTAAGCTTTTAACAGAGGATATTACCTGCTTTTGCTCTAATGACTACCTCAAGCCTTGTAGGCACACTTTTAATTAAGTTCGCTACGACATCTTGGGTGATTACGTCCCTTTCCTGCACTAAAACTATTATGGGCTTAGAAGGAGATATAGAAATAAAAGTCCTAACGGATAACGAATAACGGAGTTCTATAAAAAAGAACCGCACTTAAAACTTAAAAATAATTTTGTATGACAAGTGTAATATACTACAAAGCTAAAAGTGAAGCTGACTGACACACTCACTCATCTACATAAAACCTAACCCACTTCTAGACATGCTAGAAAGATGCGATTTTTTTGCATTCGACGCGAAATCGCTTGGAACCGACGGAAAAATTTAATTTGTTCATTGCAATCCCGCGGAAAATTGGAAAAACATCCCCCAAAAATACGTTTTTCTGTTCTATACATGCTAGAAAGATGGAGTTTTCACTAATCGACCCAAAATAAAGTCAAATTAACAGAAAACTTTGAACAATTTCAATACCTACTTAGCAACCCTTCGGAAATGGGAATAACACCCGTTAAACTGCCCTTTTCACTTCTATTCATGTTAGAAAGATCGGGTTTTTTCCATTCGACATGGAATAGGTTCAAAATAACAGGATTATTTGATTAACGAAAATTTTTCTATCCCAACCCTTTTGCAGGAAAAACACCCTTAAAACCATCCCTTTTCTTCTATACACGCTAGAAAGATACGATTTTTGCATTCGACGCTTAATAGCTACAAATTAAGAACGTGATTAGAAAAACTTAAAATTTTTCATCATTAGCCCCTAAAAAAATGGACAAACAACCCCCTAAGCTACTCTTTTAACTTCAAATTCATGGTAGAAAGATGGCTTGTTTTGCATTTGGTGGAGAATTTCTTCAATCTAATGAGGTAATTCAATAAATTTGAATTTTTTCATCGCCACCCCCTTAAAAATGGAAACAACGCACCCCAAAAATCACCCATTTAGTACTTTACATGCTAGAAGGATGCGGTTTTTTGGATTCAACGCAGAATAACTGCAAATTAATTGGTTAAATCGAAAAACCTAATTTTTTTCATCGTTGGCCCTTTAGTATGGTAATGTGAGACTAATCTATGAACAGCCCCCCCCCCCTTACCAAACCCATTATCATATACCCACCTCCTCAAAAAAATTATCCCCCCAAAAAACCATCTAAATTCCTCCCATAAAAATTCCGCTTTCGAAAACAATCCCCCTCCCTCATTAATTCTCTAATAGTACACACAGGGAACGGAGATATTGGTCTCGTACCGATTTCAAAGTTTTGCAAAAATTTCTTCAAATATCCATCGATCCTACCTAATAGATGACGAAAATCACCGTCTGTAAAATTTATATATATATATATATATCTATGGACATATGTATATATATATATATATATATATATATAAATCATAATAATGAGCCTATAAAATATCCCAATTACTGGGCAAAGGCCTTTCCAAGAGATTTCCATTCAGGTCTATCATTTGCCAATCTCATCCATTGATGTCCTGCAAACCGTACAACTTTGTCTCTCAATCTTTTAAGTGGGTAACCTCTACGGCGTTTGTAGCTGTATGGAGTCCATACAGTGCTACGAACCGTCCAACGATCATCTGTCATCCTGGCAACATGACCAACTTAACTCCACTTTATTTTTTTTATAGTAACATTTACATCCATTACTTTTGTTCTTTCACGAATTTTTGAGCTGTTAATTTTGTGGATTTTTTTTATATTTAGGATGCTCTGCTCTATAGCTGTTTTGGGTGGTTTTGGGTAATGTTTTTGGGTCGCTGCCAATGTTTGAGTACCTACCGTACGTTAGGACAGGTAAGACGCATGCATTGAGGATTTTAGTTTTGAAAACTAACGGGATGCCTGACTTAAGTATGAATACTCATTATTATTAGAGATAAATATAGTACAGTTGGTAAGTTGTGTTAAAATCAATCTACTACACCGAATACAATTTTCAATTTTACTAATATTAATAGAGATGAAACTTTTCAGTATATATTGCTGTAAATACGCTTCGATTGGCACCTCTTCAAAGCGGATATCCTTTTCTATTCGCAAGATTTTTTTCAAAAAAAAGTTGTTCGGACACATACGAACGTCCATACACACTCACACACACATAACTCATCGACTATTATACTACACTACATAGAAGCAGGCACATAAATATTTTCAAAAAGGTGCAAAATAATGTATATTACCGGGAACTTAATAATGGATAATTTACTTTAAATATCGAATCTGAAAAATGCTTCTACTATTGTTGGAAAGCCGTCGAAGTTCGAAATTCTCCTTAATAAAATATAATTAAAACAGATATAACATATTTTACTATAATTCTAAAACAAAACTGGTGTGATGAATATAATTTTTCAGTGGATCTTCGATTAAGAAAATATTTAATTTCCAGAAACTAATTGATGATAAAATTTAAGTAATTCAAGTTATCGAAATTTATATTTAAAAAATATTTATTGGAATATCTTTTACGTTAATACTCCTTTTTTGTCGCGAGTTTATGTAAAAATGACGTAAAAGTCGACCTATCATTTCAAAATTTTATAATTTATCTGTGCCTGATTTATTCGAATTTCGTAAAAATGTTTCGAATACAAGTGGGAAGCATAGTTATAATGAACATTTTTTCTAAAACCGAATAAATAAGGCACAAATCAATTATAAAATATTGAAATGATAGCTCGATTTGATGCCATTTGTACGTTCGTATACACCTTGCTTAAAAAAGTTTATGAAAACAAAGTAATATTTTTCTGTACTATAAAAACACATGCAGTGTATTTTGTACAATTGGACATTAGCCAAATATTTAAGATTAAATCAACTAAATTTTGTTAGTTCAAATCGTGTGACTGAAAATAGTGATGATAAATTTATTGTTGTGATACATCAAAGGATTAGCGTAAATCAGATTATATATAATACTATTTTATTTTATTATGTGCTGATATTATAAAAGATTCTCTTCATGATGTCTAAGAAACTTTACGACAATGATAAACAACTTGATTATGTGTTTATATTTTTAAAACTGTCCCTTAGTTATGTTAAGTCTCTTTATAGTTTTAGGGTATAGAGAGATATTAGAAAAGGAAAAAAAACTTTGATTACATAGTTAAATCCACTTAATTTGTTTAATGAGCGATGGATTCAATAAAATTTATTTTCAGAAGCTACCAATTTCTTCTTACTCCAAATTATGTTTGAACGAAAGTCTGTATAATATTTTCTTAATCACTCAAACTGTAGAGTATAAAATACCCAAAAGATTAAAAATTTATCTAGTTAAAAAACATTTATAAAATTAATCTAAAACCCGAATCTGTCAATAAAAGATTCTTTATCTATGTTTACCGTTAAGAGATTGTGTAAAATGTAAGAACACAATGTAACATTACAGTTGCTAAATTGTTTATCAAAATCTATTACTGCGTTTTTGTGATGCCTAAGGATGTGAGGATGTGAGTAAAGTGGAAGGAATTTTTGTGTATAGACTAGGAATTGGTAGGAGACCTTCTCAAGCATAGCCGGTTACTTCGTTCTTATCCATACGCCGACCGTTTAGTCAATTAACCGCCCCTTTTTATTCTTAATTATTGACAAACTGCAGATGTCGGGATTCGAACCCATAACCTCCCAGTTTCCAAGTAGGCATACTGCGCAGACATAACGCCTTAGAATGCTCGACCACTTGGACTGGTTAACTTTAATTTTAAGAAATGGTGTAATGATTTGAAATTTGGACTCTCAAAGTGGTCGATTTTAATTTGGCTAAATAATTTACTTACTAATTACATAAAATAACAAAATTCTTTACGCAGGAGCTGTGTCAACTTAGCGAATTTCCTCAAAATAAATACACTATTTCTCTTTTGAAAATAGGCAAATACATTATTTCCCGTTGGTAATATAAACTGTATAACATTTTAGTCAAAGAGTTTTGTTTGTTGAGTGAATAATTCTAGAGATGAAAGACGAAGTTTCATATGTATCCATTAGTTTTGAAGGACCTCACAGTATTTTTCTTTAAATAATAACAGTTGACACCATATAAAATGATATATTAACCAAACAACTAGAAATTTAAATAAATCATAGCTCGTAAACTACTTCGACTCAAACTTGAAATGACAAGGGTTGTTTTAGGTTCTAGATGAAGTATAATCGCTGACAATTTCAAATGATTAAAAATTGAAAGAAATAATATTTAGTTTTCATGTTTTGAAGCACCTCACGGTTTTTTTCTTTAAATAAAAACAGTTGACACCATAAAAATGGTATGTTAAGCGAAAAACTAGAAATTTAAAAATAATAATAGCTCGTAAACTAAAAAAGTTACACCTATCTGAAAATAGCGATTTTTCAAAAATTGATTGACTTTGCGAGGTCATATATCAAAAGGGAAGAGTCAATAGTTAAAACTAATGATACTTATCAATAGAGTACGTAAAAACGAAAAATATGAGCGCCTATTTAGCTTTCATAATAAAAAGCTGTTGACCTGAGAGCGTTTCGAAATTAGGGAAAATTTAGCTAAAACAGTGGGTCGGGTAAAAGCTAACAGTGGAACAAGATTTTGATTTTAAATCAAGTTTGTGTGCTTTCCTGAAAGTTGAGTGGAAAACAATGGCGTTTGTTTCAAGTTTCTAAGTCTTTCAAAGCCGAAGCTATGAGCTTCTGAAAATGACTAAAAAACAGACATTTTCAAAATTTCAAAAAATTCCACACCCGCTGTATTTTAGCGGATGAAACTCATGTTGTGGGAATAGTCTTTTTTTTCTAGGCACTTTTGATAAAAATATCAGCTGCCAAATCGATGACATGCTTGCGCACGTTTTTGTCGAAAAGTAATGGATCAGCACATATATATAAATATACTTTAGCAAGAAAAAACTGTTTAAAAATGTAGATCAAATTTTACATTTTTGTTTTCGGTGTTCCAATTTTTGTTCTTTCTAAATTATAACCAAATATGATGATACTGTTCACAGCTCTGCTGGTGGTTCGAATAAATTTATAAAGAGAATTGAAAGTTGATACCAAATGGAAATAGGGAATATGCATGAACATTTTTTTTCACATTTGTTTTTAAAATATGAAAATACTGTTAATACTGTAATAATATTTAAAAACGAAATTAAAATCCGACAAATATCAAGGAAGCTATAAGCTTTTAAAAATTATTATCTATCTCTTTCTTGCAAAAATACTAAAAACGGAGTTTTACGTGTATTTTAAATGGTGAAAGTGTAATATGATGTCACATAACATATCAAGAGGGCTATCACCCTCTTTGTCTAATCGGGAATTTCAATCATTCATATCTCGTTTATTTTTAAAGTTAATTAAAAAGTAATTTTACCTTGATATTTGTCAAGTAAACATGCTTCAATTCAAGTGAAAAAAAATTTTCATGCATATTCCCTATTATATAAGTTTTCTGGAAAAACGATACCCAACGAAAGCCCAATAAAATATTGAAACCGATTATAAATGCCAATTCGTGCACATTCAGTAGGAGATCGACGTTGGCTCGAACAAAACCACCAGCAGTCAAACCAAACACCTAACATCGGTATCCAAACTAAAAAGTAAATTATGAGTTATTTGAGCATTGTTTACATGCCAAAACTAGACTGTTTAAAAATAATTTGTATCGACGGTAAACTATAAAACGCTATATGTTTGGTAAAAATGAAAAAATAAATTAAAATTTTTTAAACAAATGAATTTTGGTACAGAATTATTATGAAATAAAACTTTTTAACAAAAAATAGAACCGACGAAAGAAGAAAGTAACTGAAAAGCAAAAAATTATAACCTTGAAAAAAAATAAACCTTCGAAAAAAGAAAGGAACAAAAATAAAAAGTATTTTTAGTCTAACTTAGTCCTACACTAATGTAAACAATAATTTTGAGTCAGCGCCAAAAAATGTCCATCGAAATGGGCGAAGGATGAATCTGATTTTCGGTTAAAAGTAAATATTACAAAATATTAGATTTCGATTGTTTGGCGCCGACTCAAAATTATTTAGGTATTTACATTAGTGTAGGACTAAAAAGTTACTTTTTTATTTTTTACTTTTATTTCTCGAAGGTTTAATTTTTTGTTACAAAGTTATTATTTTTTGCTTTTCAGTTAGTTTCTTCTTTAGCCGGTCCTTCAAACTATGCAAAGATATTGAGTGCTTTCAAATAGGGTTTACACACAGAACATATATTATGATATTTATGATATTTTTCTTTAGTGGAAGCGCTGGGAAGTGTTTTTTTTTGTGGCTAAAATTTCAAATTTATATGGGACCAACTTTGAAGTATACACTATCCAACAAAAAAAGGAATATCAAAATCGGACTACTCTGTAAAAAGTTATGTGTGATAATAAAAAAAATTATTGATTTTTTAAAATAATACTAAAAAAATAAAAAATATAAAAATATACAAGTTGAATTGAGTACCTCCTTCTTTCGTCGGTAAATAATGAGAAAGTACCGAGTTGTTGCAAAATTTTTATGTAAAATTAGGTATAGAATTTTGATTAAAAAGTGAAAGGAAAGTGATTTACATTAGAAGTAAGCTATTGCTTAAACTATATACAGTAATAATCATTCATTTTTTATATTATATGTATAGTATTGGAAATAAAAATTTTATATTATACGTATAACTTGGAGTGTATGTATAGCATTGTAAAAATCCACGAGAACGAAGTCGCAAGTTGAGCTGGTATATAATAATAATATTATATACTTTTACTAAGTGTACTGATTAAATTTTATTCAATTACACAAAGCATTGTTTTTAATTTATAAAATAACATATATTATTAATTATATGAAATTTAGTACATAAGTAAAATTGTATATAATATTATGTATTATATTAAACAAACTTTTTAATTCATTAGCATAAGTAATAAAGTTTGTTATGAAACAATAGAAATAATACAGAATTATATAGATATATTAATATTAATAATAATAAACTTAATACAAACTTCTTTTATTAAAAATGAATCAATTTCAATTAAAATGTTTTATCCGAATGTCATATTTTATAAAAATTTTATCTGTTTATTTTATATGACTATACGTATAATAATACATTTCTTCAATTTCCCCTTTTTTTTTAAATACGAACAAAGAATAAAATTCTTTTAAAGTATAAAATACATAAAAAATTGTATAGGTTGTTCCTTTATAATGTGTTGTAATTATTTAGTTTTTTGTTTACTTCAATGCGATGTGAGTTTGTTGGCGAATAACATATTTTGTTAGTTAAGGAGTAACACACTCGAACTACATGTCTTTTCTAAACTTAATTTATTTGGATATGTTGTAATCAATTAAAATCAACGACAAGGCTGGGTATGATATATATTTAGTCGAATAGTGAACGAGTTACTATGGTTGCATATAATAATTGAGCTGGTTTCAGAGTAAAAAATTAGAAAACAAAACTTCATGAGTTCTTTTATATTTAACTAAATCAAATAAATCTACCAATTTCATGATTATCTCTACTAGATATTTACCAAATGTGCCACCTTCACTATAAATATTTTGTCTTCTGTACCAAATATATACAACCAATATGGATTAGAAAAGGACGAAAATGTAAAATCACCATTCAAGATTGTGGAAACAAGGACAAAAGCTGAACTTATTCTATTCTTACATCGGTGGTTTTTGCAATAACTCATAACTAATTACTAATTAAATACTGATATGAAAAAATTAACTCGTCAACCAGGAATCGAACCTTGGGCGCCTGGATATCTAGTCCAGCGTGCAAACCGCTATACCAAAGACGACTCTGACGTAAAATCCAACTTTTTCATATCATTCTTATTTTTATTTTGACAGTATTATTTATGTCGAAATTATTATTCATATATTTATTTGTGTATACTTAAGCGTCAACAATACGATGTTTGTCCAAATTCCATTTAGGTTACGTAAGACAAATTATAGAAGACAAGCGTATACTTTATGGACAAATGTCATTGAATTATAATTATATACTGATATGAAAAAATAAACTCGTCAACCAGGAATCGAACCTCGGGCCTCTGGATATCTAGTCCAGCGTGCTAACCGCTACACTAAAGACGACTCTGACGTAAGACCCAACTTTTTCATATCATTCTTATTTTTATTTTGACAGTATTATTTATGTCGAAATTATTATTCATATATTTATGTGTGTATACGTAAGCGTCAACAATACAATGTTGATGCAATGAGTTATTTTTTACATATCAGTAATTAATTAAAATTCAATGACATTTGTCGATAAAGTATACGCTAGTCTTTTAGAATTTGTTTTATGTAACCAAAATGGAATTTGCAAAAACATTGTATTGTTGACGCTTAAGTATACACAAATAAATATATGAATAATTACTAATTATTACGGAATTATAAAAGCCGATTATAAAACCACCCTGTAAATGGAACAGTTATAAAACTAAATATATATAGAAATAAACCAAGACGCTGCTACAGCGAAATAAAGTTCCTTCTAGTAACATAAAACTGAAATGTCTCTTGTGATATTCCACAACGTCCTTCACACATAGCTAACCTACTTCGACTAGTTCTAGGGTCGTAAAAAAAAGGAATATTAAACATTGTTTAAAAGACTATGTAGGTTGACAAAAAGAAGGGGGTTCTAATATTTTCTAGAGAATGTAAAATGTTTACATACGTTCATAAATCGCGTTATAAATAATCAACTTTTTGTGACCTTGTTACATCGCTAGAAATCTTCGTGATGAAGTTTTATTTTCTATGATATAGCAAATAAGAAGATTACGGTACATAATATATATCAAGGTATATTAAGTTTAGTTCCGACTTTGTAACGGTTGTCCGTCTGTGAACACGATAACTCAAAAACGAAAAGAGATAGAGAGCTAAAATTTTGTGTCTTTAAGAGCTAAAACATAAGGTCAAGTTCGTGAATGGGAAAAATCGGACCATGTTTGGGTAAAATGGTCAAACGGCCTATCTTTGAAACCATAAGAGATAGAACAAAAATTTTTCAACAAAAAAATGTTCCTTTTTTAAAATAAACAAGTTTTGTAATAAACTTTTTTTTCATAAATTCAGTATATACCGGGTATTTAAGCAATTAACTCAGTTACTTGTTATTTTCACTTTTTATACCAAGTATATGTAAATATACAACGTATAATAAGTATATAAGGTTAATCACGACTTTGTAACGCTTAAACATTTTGGACTTTTGGCACGTGGATGTTTGGCACGTGTTAATAAAATTGCCTAATTCGGCCATTTCCGCATGTCCGTCCATCTGTCTGTGAACAAGATAACTCAAGACGAAAAGAGATAACGAGCTGAAATTTTTGTGTGTGTATTCTAGAGCAAAAAAGTAAAGTCAAGTTCGTTAATGGGCAAAATCGGACCATGTTTGGGCAAAACGGGCAAAACTGCCTATTTTAGAAACCGTAAGAGATATAACAAAAATTTATAAACAAAAAATCTTCTATTTAAAATAAACAACTTTTGTTTGAAAATTTTTTCCATAAACTCAGTATATACTGCGTATTTAAACAATATAAGAAAATATAATTAAAAAAAGACTATGACTTACGCTTAGATAATGATATTTTGATTACAACGCAATCATTGTTAGCAGTAAAATTCCGTTAACATATTACAGATATTAAGCCTCGCAAAAACAAAACAAAATTCTAAACACATCAAATGAACTTTTACCATGTTCAACGAATAATCCATTCCAACTAAATGACTTATTCGTGAAACGTGTTAAATGAAACTTGTTGAATCATCGAGATAAATTTCGATAAATTTCTATTTAACGTGACCAGATGAGATGAGTTACTGCACAAGAAAAAATTACTTCGAAATTATATGATTTTGAAAAAGTAAATACACAAAATATTGAGTAATTGAGAAGAGATTTTCCTAATCAAATTTACAACACGCGACATTTAAATTATTGAACAACTGTATTTCATGATAATATACCATTATGCATAGTAAATATTTACCATAGTACTTATTTATTCTTTTATTGTTGACTAATGTCAACATTGTAAACACAATTATTTTTATTCACAACATTCTTTGTATAATATTTATACTCTTTAAAATATTTATTTCTACTATACAGCATGTGATAAAATAATGTGATCAAGATATGAAAAAATTATATCAAATACTAATCAATCTTCCTTACAGTTTGAGGAACTAAACACTAAACCTAGAAATTATTTTTGTTTATTATATTGATTTTCCTTACCGTTATTTTATTACTCAGTTATGTCGATTTGAGCTATTTTGTCACCGAAACAAACACTGTTACAATATAAAAACTGAAAACAGTGCTTTAAGTTCGGGAACATCTGTGGTTTGTTGCATGCAAAACAGTCCTTCAGAAGGCACTATAATTATAATCATATTGCATTGTTTATAAAATATATAAATTCACAACTATCTTGTAACGACACAATTTATAAAATCAAGCGGTCATCTTGATTTAAAGTTCGTTCATGATTTGTTGCTGAAACTACGGTTCAGTAGTTAAGTTAGGAACAACAGTTCCTTTGGCAACATTTTAATTGTTTAATCTAATAAGTTGAGATTGAAATTCAGTAAAGCAAATGGTCGAAGACTGCCATTGACGACAGTTCACTACTCCTGTCGATGGCCACAGATATATCTCTGATTCTGCGACACCTATGCTCAATTCGCTTTCTCAGCCGTGCAATATTGTTTGCCAATGTGAAATCTATTGTTTATTCCACACTTCTAAACAACATTGCACAGCTGAGAGAGGATTGAGAATAGGCGTCACAGGGTCTGAGATATGCCTGGAGTGTTTAAGGTAATTAAATAAATAAAAAATAAAAATGAAAGATTCGCCACAATATTATCAATAGTTTGCAAAAATAGTTTTTTTTGCTTATCTGAGATTGAGTATACTTTAAATTATCAGTTGGGTATCATATAATTGATATTAAATAAAACTTTTTTTATTCATTTTTTGACTATATTAGAAAATAAAAATAAAAAGTCGTTACGCAGGAGCTGTGTCAACTTAGCGAATGTCCTTAGAATACATAAATCACTCTCTAGCGGTCATAATTACAGTGTGATCAAAATGAAATATAATAACTGATATGATTTTACTATTTGCAAAAATTAAATTTATTAATAGCCGAAATAGAACGGTTTATAACGTTTATAGTTTATAGTTACTATGGAAACGACAATCAAAATTGACATTTCAAAATTACAACAAAATTTAAAAAAAAATCATTTTATAGTTATCTTAACCAACTCTAAAAAAAGAAGGAGGAGATTCTTTGTTCGACTGTTAAGTATTGTAACAACTAACTGACATAAATGTTTGAATACCCAGTCTATACTGAGTTGTATATCAATGATTAAATTGTTAACAATTCTGTGTATTCGAAATGTTAACAATTCTTTCCGAGGAACATAAAATCACAAATTATGAGAAAACTACTGAGTTTATGAAAATCATTTTCAAACAAAATGATTTTTATTTTAAAAAGAAGATTTTTTGTTTACAAATTTTTTTTCTATCTCTTACGGTTTCAAAGATATATAAATAAACCCCCCCCCCCCCGCGAAGAGAAACACGAAGAGAAACAATGGTTTCAAAGATAAGCATTTTTGCCCAAATTTTTCGTTCTTATACTATCGTGTCCACAGACAGCAGACGGACAATCGGAAATGGCCAAATTTTATGAACACATATACCATTCATGCCTACGATCAATATTTTAAAGCGTTACAGTCATGATCAAACTTAATATACCTTTTGTATTTACACATACAAAATATATAATATAATACGTAATAGGTTTGTGCAAGAATTGTCTTTTGGATTAAATCTATAAATTGTTATTTTTAGCTTTTTAATATAGTGACTTTTTGTGTTTTTTGAACTCGGTTGAATTTTGTTAAAAAGAAAGAGAGAAAGAAAGATAGATAGATAGATAGATAGAAGACTTGGAAGAAATAGAATAATTAAATAATTTAGACATAGAGACAATTGTAAACAGTGAGTTATCAAAAAATGATGACTCAACCGTAGATTCGTTAGAAGTAGTTATGGAATCGCAAAATTAAAAAAATAAAATTTTACATTTAAAATATCGTATTTAATGTCAAGCTGCTATTCCGGGATTTGTCTCTCATTATTGTTGTATTTTTTTTATAACTTTAATATAACAAAAAAGTTAATATAACTCGGGTAATAACTAAACACAACATTTATTAATTATAAGGCGGTACGTAGTTCGTCGAGTCAGCTAATATATATACATATATATATATATATATATATATATATATATATATATATATATATATATATATATATATATATAGGGCAGGTAGAATATGAATACCTATAACATATCCAAATTTCAAATCGATAGGGTAAAGGGTATAATCGTAGGGCTTGAAGAACTAATGTAACTTTAACCATTCCTTTTAAATATTCATTGGTGGAAAAAAAAATTTATAAAGAAAAGCAGTTTTCCAGATAAGAATGGTTAAAGTTTCATTAGTTCTTCAAGCCCTACGATTATACCCTTTACTCTACCGATTTGAAATTTGGATATGTTATATAGTAAGTTCAAACCTAAATGAGACAGTCGCAGAAACACATTTTTTTTGGACCTAGTCTATATGATATTTAAGGTGAAGTAGTATATCATTATCATTCTACACTTCTGTGTGTTAACAACTAATCCAGTGAATCTCAAACAGTGTATATTGATGAAACCTATATACATTCATCTCACACCACCCCATATGAGTGGACAGACAGCTCAAATTTGGGAAAAAAATAAAATTAAAATAATAATTAATAATAATAATTATCAAATAAAATTTAATGAATTTAATGAATGTTTGAAAAATTCAAACATTTGTTTTTACTTATACTCCGCTTCAAAAAAAAAAAATTATTTTTCTTTAATTCAGGTAAAATTTATAGTCATAATTTTTAGGTTAAATTATGATTGTCGGCTTTATTCAATAAAAATCGCCTAACCAAAATTATTCTTTAATAAATTTTAATTATTTTATTAAGAATTTTTTAATCCTGTTATAATAATAATATTTTTAATCCTGTCATATAATATAATAGAATTATATTTCCTTGTTACAAAAACATGGGCAGACCTCAGGTCAATAAGCAACCATATGTTTCGGTTTTATGTTTTATTACAAGTAATTAAAATTCTATTATATTACAACAGGATTAACAAATTCTTAATAAAAGAATTGAAATTTATCAAAGAATAATTTTGGCTAGCCGATTTTTATTTAATATAGCCGACAATCATAATGGGTTAAAGCCCGGTAAATTATGATAATAATTTAAAGGTAATGTAATAGAATTTTAAGTACTTGTACTTAAACGTAGGCCTGAGGTCTGCACAGTTATAGTATTAATTTAATTGCTTGTTCAAAAACATTTTATTTAATAACAAATCCGAAAATTTTATTGAATATCAATTCTATAATTTATTTTCATACTATTTACATCATTGATTCACTTGCATTTTGTTTGATGTCCACTGGTATATAAATAAATATAATCTTTTATTGATAATAGCCATCTCGTTCTTACTATGATGGTTGCATATGTGAATATCTTTGTCGATGGCCATAGCCAATAGAAATAAAATATAAGATAAGTTTATTATAATGCCATTTCTTTTTATATAATTGATAAAGTGTATCTTTTCCCTTTATTGAATTATTATATTAAATTCCCCTTTTTCATATATTAAATAGCATTAGTGTATTTTTACCCATTCCAATTTTTTATTTCTGCGCAAAAGGGGAATGGTGTCTCATTTAAGTTTGAACTTACTATAGGTATTCATATTCTACCTGCCCTGGGTACTTTTATTTTTCGAAAATTTTGTTAATTTTCCAAATTTTCATTTTTCTCACCCAGGTACAGTGGAATAAGATAAATTTCTAAAGTCTCAAGACACGTTATATCATAAATTTCTATTTCATTTTAGTTACTGTTATTGGCTGTTATAAGCTAAATTAATAGTATCCAATACATAAGAAATTTACCGCCCTCTTATATGTATAAAAAAGTTTTTTGATTATATACAACAAAATAGATTTTGTCCTTTAATTATATTAATACAGATAGTATGTAATAATAAAAGATAATATGATAAATATAACGGCTTGTTTATCATTGCTCCTTTTCTACCGAAAGTAGGTATTGCTCCTTTTCTACTTATATTTCTGCAAATGATATAGCCAAATCTATTTAAATTTATGTATATATATATATATATATATATATATATATATATATAAATAGTCCAAGAAGTTTCTATTGATTAATTATTTTTTTATTTGCATACGAAGTTAAACTCTTACTTTAATTTCGTAGTAATATAATTAATTAAGTAAATTACTTTCAGTTACTGTGTGTCACAAGCTTGCAATTTTGTGCTCAAATTTAATTTCAAGTTTTGTATTTACTGTTTTGCGCGTAGTGTTTTGCAATAATGCCTAAATATCGGAAGTATTCTTCAAGAATCCTTAAGAGAAATTCTCGAGGACGCAGAGCAAAGGCCAGCTCAAGGAGGTATGTGTATAACAATATTATATTAATGTAAAAAAGTTGCCAGTTAAAAGTATGATTATGTTGTTTATGTATTATGATCGTATAAAAACCATAATTTGTAAAATTATTTAATTATTGTTTATAGTTATTTGGCTTCAATTGAAAATGTCCAACCTGTACCTGATTTAGAGGAAAATTTAGGAAGGTTAGTGTTTTAAATCTTTACTTTAAAATTAATAGTTTTTCCTTTATTAATTATCTATTTTTAATATAGCCGTACTGAGAAAGCTGATTCTCCTAACTTTGGCACGTCTACTAGTCGTTTAATCGAGTTCAGTTCGTATTTTAATTTTTTCACGATTCAAAACTTTCGTGGATACAAAATATTAATTTGTTTTTGTTTTTAGCAACAGTTCTTCGGGTTCTAGTTTAATTATAGAAGAAGAGACCGAAGCTCCATTAATCATCGCGGACTTATTAAAAGGTCTTCGAATTGTGGATTTAGGTTTTGTCCTTTAAAAATTCGAAAAAGTAGTTTTGCATCCGATAAAACGTACGTCAGGAAAAATGGTTTTTAAGAATGAGGTGAACCGTGGCTTAAAAAGCATTTTTCATTTTCACTGCGACATGTGTGGAAAAAGCATATTAATTTCCACCCATTCGATGGAGGACGTTAGTGACTCGCTAGTTTGGGGGTGTACAACCATTGGAATTGGACATTACCAATGCGAAGAGCTGTTGGGCACTCTTAATATTCGTCCAATCACATTTAAAACTTATAATAGGCATACCGAAAACGTGAAAAAGGTAAGACATGCTAAATATATATTGCAAATGATCATTTCACCTTGATGTACAATTAACTCTTATTTTGTAGGTTTGAGATGATTTTTTGGTTTTAAAAATGCAGCAAACTAAAATTATATAGTGATGTTACAAACTTTCAAATATAACCGAAAAACGGATTTATCCCTTTTTTAGGTAAAAATATTTCAAAAACCTTGTGTATTACAGAAATTCCGAAGCCAAATACGAATTCAGCGCCCCAAAAACTATAAGAAATGTTTTTCTATCGCATCAATGTGACAAAAAAAAATCAAATTTTCTCGACCAATGAATTAAAATGTAATAAAACATTATAAAGATATGTATTTTTATTCAAAGATTGCAATAAAAAAAAATAAAAAAAATATATTTCTATAAATGTTTGTTTTTGGTTTTAATAATAAACATAATAATATTGTAAAAAAACTCAAGATAATATATAGATATGAATGGGTGAATAGTAAACACGATGATTGAAGTGAAATGAAAAAAATGTATGTATATAATACTATTAGAATGGATGTATATAATATTTTTCTCCTGCAATCCAAAAATTATAGAGTGGGGGATCCAATTTTAATTATAATTTTAAAATACTCGTGCTGCCCTCTGAACGGATATGGTTTGCGTGAATTAATAGAAAACAGTCTTAAGAAGAGATGACAGAAATAAAATTGACATATTTATTCGTTAAATCATTTGTGGTTATCAACAAATATATTCTTAAATTATAATATAATTACCCTTTAGTGACAATATTTTCAGTAAACCAACATTATTCGTGTTAGAACATACTCAAAATATTGATGAAAATGACCTAATTCAAGCCGTAATTTAAATTCTTACATATGGTAAACTTGGCCACAAAAGTTGATGTCATTTTTTACAATTTTATAGTAGACTGGCATTACCCGTCGCGGCTTCGCCCGCAAAAATTTTGTAACGCCCTTATAACCAAGTAACATAATATTTTCACCCGTTAAGGACTGATAAATTATACACCTATACATCAATAAATTATGCAACTATACCTTCATAAAACTATAAAACTTCATAAAAGAACTATACCTTCCTCATTATTCATTTTTATAATATGTAAGGACCAATACAGACAAAAACTTGACAGATTATATAATTAAACCTTCCTCGAGAACCACTCTATCCATTGGTGAAAACAGCATGAAAATCGGTGCAGTAGTTTTTAAGTTTATCGCAAAAAGACAGACAGACAGATGCGACTGGGGGACTTTATTTTATACTATGTAAGGATTTGTGTCTTGTTCATTTATTTGGATCATTTTTTCGAAAACCGAATCAATATGACACAAATCAATTAAAAAATCTAAAAAAATGACATCAACTTTTGTGGTCTTATAGTACCTTGCTGGATAGAAATGTGTAAATTTAGCACAAAGGTATATTTAATTCTTTCTGTGTAATTATTTACAATCCATGACATTTGTCTAGAAATACTATCTCAACTGTAGAATATAATATGTATCATACATTTATATAAAATTAATTATTGAAGTAAATTCCAAACTAGTATATTAAAATGAATTGTTTTATGAAGACAGGTATCCATTAACTATCATAATATTCACTAATATAAACTAAATATCATATTATAGATCTTTAGTATTAATTCCATATACTATAATCCCAGTGTCCTATTTAACTTCCTTGAAGAGTATGTATATATTCATATCCAGTTGTTTCCCTTGAGAATGACGAAGAGTAAAAGCATTATTAAACCATATAGGGAGTTTCCATAACTACTAAATATTTCTGATGTACTCATCGTAAGTATACTACAGAAAGTTTTACAAATAATAAAGATGCAATAATCTTGGGGCACCAAATTATATTCAATATCTCAGTTTTTTAATTGCATTTCGAATTCATTTATGTTCTATATTCTTTAAAATTATTCTTATAGTCTAATAATCCACTGTAATACTTTTACTCTCATTCGTTATTTAATTTGAAACTAGTTAAATTGACAGATTAGCTATCAAATAATAAATAATGATGGGGCTACTAGTAAAAATAAAGACCGACTTCAAAATTTTAGCAAAAATTTCTTCAAATATCCATCGATCCTACCTAGTAGATGTCAAAAATCACAATCTCTAAAATATATACATATATATATATATATATATATATATATATATATATATATATATATATGTATGTATATATATATATATATGTATATATATATATATGTATATATATATATATATATATATATATATATATATATATATATATATAACTGTGTATATATATATGTACGCTAGCGGTCACAGTTTTCATTTGTACGGAATAAAATTTGGTATCTGAAGTACTTTTGGTATTCTAAGGTCAAGTTCGTTAATGGGTAAAATTGGACGAGGGGAAATGGGGTTTAGAGGGAGGGGGAAACACAAAATTTGGTATATCTCCCTTAATATTCGAAAAATCTAAAAATTTATGATAAGTAAAATTGTAGTAAATTAGTTTGATTATAATTTTGTCACTTACCATTTTTTCTGTTACACTAATATTTACAGAAATATTTACAATTGAAAGTTGAAATTCTAAGTATCCCAGTAGACATTAGATTTTTGAGAAAAATGTTAAGGTAATGAATGGTAGCAAACATGATTTTCAACAACTTTACTTCTTATACATTTTGGGTTATTCTAATACAAAGAGAGATATTTTATAGTTTGTGTTTTCCTTTTTATCTATGCCTCCCTTTCCCGTTGACCAATGCCGTTCATTATAAAATTGACCTTGAAAATATCAAAATCATACCAGATACGACATTTCATTTTGACCAGACTAAAATTGTGACTGCTAGAAAGTTATTTATGTATTCTAAGGAAATTCGCTAAGCTGACGCAGCTCCTGTGTAACGAATTTTCTTGTAGGTGCAATAAATAATATGATAATTGGAAAGATAATTCGTTTAAGGTTGCCAGCATAATATCTGAAGCAAGTATTACGAAAGCTCCTAATAGTCATGCATGAAAATGTTTTTTTTTTCGCTCGTCATTTGTTACTTGTTATTTCAATAATTATTAAATGGTATAAAAAATTCAAGTAGTTGATTTAAATTCAGTTCAATTTAGATTGACAGTTGATTTATTTTAATTCATAAACTACAATTAACCTGTTCCTTCATTATTTACTTTACTCATATATTTTAAATACTAAAATTATTCTAAATTTGTAACTGTAAATAGCCTTAGTAGATAAAGCACTAGTATAGTAATAAAATTGATCAAAATCGATCCATAGTTTTTATTAAAATATATTTTATTTATATAGATTACAAGTTATCAAAACAAATATTTCTCTAGTCACATGTTCCACTGTGATGTGATGGATATATATATATATATATATATATATATATATATATATATATATATATATATGTATATATATATACGTATATATATATATATCCATCCATAACTTGTAATATATATATATATATATATATATATATATATATATATATCGAACACCAAGTACTAAGAGGTAATACTGAAACTCAATTTTTTTGACAGGCATGGTAAAGAAATCTGTGGCTAATCCAAAGCTATCCAAAAAGATTTTGTTTGTAATTCGTTACAAGGGATGCATTACAACACGACATAAAACGATGATTAATACCTCAAATGAATTTTGTCTTTTAATTTTAATAATATATATTTTGTGTTTAAGTGATGATAACTTTCAGTCGACAAATCTATAAATTTACGTCAAACTTATGATAATATTTTAAATTACATTTATAGTTGATGAATAGAATTCTTACAAATACCGGTTGTGTTTCAAAGATCAGATTCCTTCGCTTCGCAGTATTTATACTTGCCACGTAGCTGAATGAATTATATTTACTTTCAATTTACCCAATTTTTTTTATGTACACCATATTTCTAATAATGTTTCAATTTCGTTAAATTAATTTAAATGATCAAATCGGAGTAATTCTACTCAAAATTATGGGATTACAATTGAATCGGGTAAAATTTCTAGGGAAAATGAATGGGTAGTTTAACGTTGCATGTTCCTCTAGTGCTATCAACTTACGACTTTTTTCATTTGTTAATTATGATCGTCTGTACCCCGTACATAAAATGTATACCTTGTTTTATTGGCTGTCGGTGTTTAGGTCATTTTTCATGGGATCTATTAACCATTAATTTAATTTTAATTTGCCAGTTATTTTAATAAATATGGAGTAGGTTATTATAATACGACGAATCTACAGCAATTATAACGAACAATTATAATTATTAAAGATATTGGAAAGCAGCATCAATTTATATTAACTTACTCATTTTTATTTTGTATATATCGCTAAAACAAAAAATGAAAACAACGAGGATTCGATACCCAATATTTCACAAACTCTAGTTGAAAATACGATCACTATATTTATACATACAATCATGTGGCGTTATCTTCAACGTTCATCAGCTATAAATTTAATGTCATAAACAAAACTTTTGTTGAAAAACACTTTGTTAAATAATATTGTTGTTACAATCGAAATGTTGTTAAGAAATTTCGAAAAATTAGTTGTGTTTTCTTGGATATATTATAAACACCCTTGAATATTATATTCCATTCGAATGAATTTTATAAAATATTTAATAAAATATTATATATTTTTATATTATTATTAAGTAAATCAAATATTTGAAATTTTCGTAAAATCACTTTATTTTGACTTTCATTTCATTTTGTTTCACTTCATTTTTATTTCTGAAGTAGGAACTGTGTTCCGCTGAAAGAATAATTCAAAATTAATGTGTTGGGTTATCTTAAATAAAGCCAACACATTTGAAATAGAAAGGGTTGAGTATGTAATTTAGCAAGACGAACCATCGAAAATAAATAATCTAAGGTAAAGAAAATTTTAAACACATAACACCTCAAATCTCAAATGAAACCGGTCATTTGATTTGTCATCAAATAAAGGTGAAATATAATTGAAAACAGTAACACCAAACCAGATTCAAAATACACCAGATTCAAAATGATATTTTTGAAATAAAAATATTACAGCTAAACTAAAAGATTACAGAGTTAATACGTGGAAATTAGCAATTCAGTGTTGAATTGAATGCTGGGCCCGAAATTGAAGCCTTTATCGCGTGTAGGTGTTATGAGGTGTAGATCTCGAGTTTGACCCAAGAATTATTGAATTATTATAAGTAATATAATTCCAAATTAACAACTTAACAACGGATATTATAAAAAAGATTTAGGTAAGAATATTTTGATAATATAACATGAAAATTAATAATTATTTTGAGCATTAAAAAAAATTTGGATTATGAATGCTTTGTAATAAGCATTCTATTCATTATATATATATATATATATATATATATATATATATATATATATATATATATATATATATATATATATATATATATATATATATGAGGCGATATTTAAAGGTAGGAATTAATATTAAAAAAATACCTCTTTACAATGTCAGTTCCAAATCGGAGGCCAACTTTCGATTCTGAAGTTTATCATTTTGCTATTAAATGTTAAAAAAACTAAATTATGTAGTTCTGCTGGACAACAATGTGAACGATTATGGGTTAATCTAAGAGAATCATTTATATCCTTAGACAAATTCTTCAAAAGTTCAAAAGATTGTAACGTGTTTTATACTCAAGAAATCATTCATTGATTCTGGAATAATTCTGGCAGTATGACAGATGTTTTTGAGGACCGTTCGAGAGTTTAATTTCAATATATTGTGTAACTGCTTCACATGCCTTAGTTTACATTAATCCTCTAATAACCTTCTATTTATTGTATAATTAATGGTAATTAAAGTTTTTGTAATGTAAATTATTTAATCTATTAAAATCTGAGTAGCTGAGTGGTATCAACCATATACTGTAGGACACTAGTTAGTAAAAATAATATTTTTACTAAACACAGGTAGTTTTATTCTGTTAAACTCGATTGAAAAAATCGATTGAATAAAAGACTTAAACACTGAGAAATGTCAACTAGGAATGCGATAAATTTGTGAGCAAATATAGACCTCAATATTTTCGATATATGTAAAAATATTTTCAATATAGTAAGAAGATTGTCTAGCCTCACCAAACATCATCATCAAGCTGATACCAAAATAATCCATATTTTGACAAAATGGAAACCCGACTTCAAAAATCAAATATTCTATAACAAACAATGCACTAACAAGTAAAAAATTTGCATATTCTTGTGCCAATTTTAGTTCAAAATAGTTGAAAAAAAATTTTAAATATGTATGTACAATTATTTTTATTTTTGGAGGCGGTGTCAGCATAGAGAAATTTACATAATTTTTGGACACCGCCTCCAAAAATAATAATAATTTTACATATAAATATTTTAAAAATTTTTGCTTAGGTGAACTAAAATTGGCACAAGAATATGCAATTATTTTTTTACTTTTTAGTGCATTGTTTGTTATAGAATATTTGATTTTTGAAGTCGGGTTTCCATTTTCTCAAAATATGGTTTATTTCTCGCTTTTTAGTGACTTTGAAGTTCTATAACTGATTTTATTTGTCTAAAGGTAGACCTACTAAACGACCTACTAATTTTTAGTGTATTTTTTTATAACACATTTTTTCTACCCGTTTTTTTTTTTTTTTAATTTTTAGTGCATTTTTTTATAACAGATTTTCAGTTTTTTTTACATGCATTTTGTTTTTTTTTTGTTAAAATTTTTTTTTTTTGTGGTCGGTTTTTTTTTTGTAAAAAATTTTTTTGAAGTCAGTTTTAAAAAAAATTTCTTATTTTCCCATTATGAATGAGTATACCCTTTCAAAAAAAAAAATTTCGCAGAAATCGGTTATCACATATAAAATGAGGGTTTTCCTCGATTTTCCGGGAATTCCCTCATCAGAATGCAATTTGGTGCCAATGGGACCAATGGGAAACCAAACGTTTAAAAAAAAAAAATTCAAAATCGGTTCATAAATGGCGGAGTTCTGAGGTGACACACATAAAAAAAAAAGCAAAAAAAAAAAAAAAATACAGACGAATTGAGAACCATCCTCCTTTTTGAAGTCGGGTTAATGAAGCTAGTTCGCTTCAATTCTGTGCTTTTCGTGTCTTTTGACATAAAATTTTTCCAAAAAGTAGTTTTTAATAATCACCTGTGACGAATATACAATTTTATCTGATTTTATCAACACTCTATTTATTCCTACCCCACGGAAACCTTTAAACAATCTCAATAAAGTTAGTATTTGTACATATAAATAATATTGTAGTACAACCCCAATGACACACATGCAGTTAATGTTGTTGATGTGTTGGTACGCTTTGGTAGGGAAGCGTATTAAATGAAAGTTTATTTTCGCGCAAACATGAACTATATAAGAAAATATATATTTAAGTTTGTTTTGATATATAAACTTGTTACTTGAATTGGCTAATGTATATGTGTACGTTAGAATGAGATAGAGCTACGAAACTTAACAACACTAGAGAATATACCAACAATTTCAAAACAGCCAAAAATACTTTTGGAAAATTAACATACTTATATTATATTATTTGTCCGTTGTGATATTCACAATGGTTTTTAACTTAAAATTACTTTTTGCCTTTAGAGAGTGAGTGGGTTTTTGTATTTGTATATATATATATATATATATATATATATATATATATATATATATATATATATTTTACTTTGTGTTGTTTTATTATCGTTCGTTCGTTCGAACAAACAACATACATCAATACACATTGTATAGAGTGTTTCAGTATGTATTACAGAGTTTAAAATAATTCTCAAGTTTATTTTAAAAAAAAAAACTAAATCCTTCTGGGTTTACCTAGATCAGCTATGGGTGTGGATCTCATCGATTCTGTGATGCCCTTATATACCAGTTTTAATTCACGCTATCGATATGTTTCTACAATAAACAGTTGGTCACCACATGACTGTTACGTGTTGGATTCGCTGTGACGGCCATGTACAGCCAAAGTCTTTCATCCCACTCGGCGCATTTTCCATAATGTCAACCTTGATTTGGTTGTGAATTCTTTCTCAAAAGAGTTTGGTGTCGAGATATTTTAGTCTTGGAGTTAGTTTGTCTGTACATTGCATAACCTTGGTTTGCCAAGTGGATATTCTGTCTTTTTGGCCGGTAACAAATCATTCTATTGATTTTGGATCAAATTGGAGGCTCTTACTGCCACCTTTGAATCCTTGACGAAGGACTGTTAGGAAGACTAGAAGTAATTTATGATCATATGGAAATATTGCAAAAAACAGGAAAGAGATATTCTTCTTTCGTTCTTAAAAAGGAACAAAGCAAGTTATCGACTAAGATTTAAGAGACAATATAGGCTTTTTTTTCAGATAGAGTGAAGTGGACGAAATAGACAATAAGAGATTCCAGCAAGACCCCCTAGTATACTACACGGATGGTTCTAAGTTAGAATCAATCGGAGATTGGAGTATTCGTGAAAAACAGAGATAATAGAGCCAGCTTTGTAATACAGTTTTTTTGCTATACTTTCAATGGGAAACATGGAGGAAGTAGTAAGTTGCACAGAGCGGTGGGTTTATGTCAGCTTAGATGGCGACTCTAAGCAATATGCACTAAAATAACAGCTATCCTGGTTCTTGCAGAACCACTGTGGAGCCTGGCAAGGACGAAAAAGGTGACCTTGATGTGGGTACCAAGACCCTGCGGAGTTGAGGGCAACAAAACAGTCGACGAAATAACCCTTGCAGAACAGGCTGCAGGCAAGCCAAACAAATTTTAGCTGGCTACAAAGTCGCAAGATCAACCTGGCACATTGGTAAGAACCTGAAATAACTAAAACATCGTTTTTTGTGGTGCTTACCGATCAATTCTGACTAAAAAATCATATATCTCTTATGCTACTTAGGGGGGAGGGGCTGCGCGACATATCCTGGCTGTAACGGGTGGATCCATTTTTGGGCAGTGTCTTCTTACATACCAAGTAAGTCACTTTGAAATATTTGATGGGAATCCCAATTTTTTATAGCAAATTCAGATTCTCCATACAAAAAATTAGTTTTATTCGGAAAATTTTTTTCGAGTCAAGTTTGATGCGGCTGTAGCCGTAACAAATAAATTTTATGTTTCAAAATTGCATACGTTATTAAAATTAACGTTTATCATATTAAAATGAATCTTTACATATATGGTCAATAGGTATCAGTATATCTAATATATATATATATATATATATATATATATATATATATATATATATATATATATATATATATATATTATATATGTATATATATATATATATATATATATATTTATATATATATATATATATATATATATATATATATATATATAGAGTCTCAATAATCCGGTACTACTAAAAACTAGAGGATGGATCACGAATTTTTAGGCTTCTGTATCTCAGGAACCAAAAAAGCTAATAAGCTCGTATTAGGTGTCTCACGCTAATAGCGGAGACAGTATCTGAAGGTACATACTAAATTCAACATTACTGTTTTAGCAATTTCCAAGATAATTAACCCTAAAAATCGACGTTTTGATAAGTCACTGACGCATTCCTCATTAAAACATCTAGGGTACCTACTTCCAGCTGTCCGAGAAATTTTTTTGGTGGGAAGATAGGTCTTAGGCTAAAATCACCCATAAACCGTACGGAAGGGGGGAGGGTCAGAAATAAACTTTGAAAATTGTAAAAGATAGAAGAAGAGTAAAGTATTAAATAGCTACTAAGGAGTAACTGTTGTTCCCAGTCCAAGTGGCAGAGTGGTCTGAGGCGTTATGTCTGTGCAGTATGCCTACTTGGATACTGGCAGGTTATGGGTTCGAAATCCAACATCGGCAGTTTGTCAATTATTAGGGAAAAAAAGTGGCGGTTAATTGACTAAACTGTCGGCATATGGACAAGAACGAAGTAACCGGCTATGCTTGCGTAGGTTTTCTGCCGTTTCCTTCACGAACTCCAGATGAATATCAACATAGTAACTATCATAGTCGGCTGCAGCCGCATATCTTACCAATTCCTAGTCTATACACAAAAATTACTTTCACTTCACTCACATCCTCACATTCTTAGGCATCAAAATGGACCTTATGGTCGAAGTGTAGCCCATCCAGGACAGCCTCTACAAACTGTCTATCTATTCAAAGAAACTGTTCAGCTAATAACACTTAGAAAAACTGTCCATGTGATACTGAAACGGGCTTATCCATCTATCCCTAGGTATTATTCTTTAAACCATTTGGAGCCTTTCAAGTTTGGCCCTCATTTATATATCATTACGTTTTTCGCAAAGTATGGGAAAGCTAGGGCTTGTTTTACATTTGTGTTTTTGGTGAGATTTAACTAACTTATATTACCCACTTCTGGCTTTCCAAAAGTTTTTCCTCAGGGCCTATTTCTATTTTGTTAAAATCATTTCATATATTCGTGTTGAAAATATACCATATATTATTTACAAATAAAAGATTCCATTGTTCTTGAAATTTTTTTTGTCTAGACAGAGGACATTCAAGATATGTATACAGATTATATTTTGTAAACAATGAACATACATTGCCTCTGTGCTGAAACGTTATAAAGCATTATAAATTGTTATTAATATCCAATAATATATAGAATATATATTTTATTAAAACATAGGAAATAATAAACAAAATTTATTAAAATAAAACATAACAAACCACTTTAGATTTTATTGAAGTTTGTTTGTTTTAATAAAATATGGGTAGGTCTTACACGAAACTTTGTTTGAGTACCTATACACAGCTTTAAAGAAGATTGTTAATATTTTCACATTCTCCCAAAAACTGATTTTTTTTTTCATTGATGGAAATGTAAAGTAAATAATAATAAATTTCCGCAAAAAAATTTAGAACAATACACACGACAATGCTATAAAATGGTGTTACATACGACAATGGTGTTTCGATAAAGACTAATAGTACTGGAGCCGAACAGAGATCGACCTTCAGCCATCTTTTACCCGGATGAAACATACGCAGTGCTATGTTATGTCCTCTTCTATTGCAGAAGCTTCGGTCGCTCTACTTTCTCTCTCGCGCATCTTTGCTTGCTCCGATTTTCAATCGTCAAAGCCAGGCATTACTATTTCATGACCGGTTTATTTATTTACCATTAAATTATCTATCTTCTGATATATATTTCCATTTGTTAACAGATCAGTGCAGTTACCTGTATTAACTTACCTGTTCATACCTGCTTGCCAGGTATTCATGAGTAGACATAACTATTCAGGCATATTGTTTATATTATAAATATCAGTTAAAAAAAACTCGCTTAGTTAACAAGTAGGTGAAGGACAGAACAAAAAATTAATTCAAATTAATTTAATTAAAAATAGCCTTGACAACATTTTAATAGGCACTGCATTTTAGGTGTATTAATGACACTTCATAAAAAAATGTTACATCCGGTTAGCAGATGGGTAAAGGTCGAACTCTGTTCGGCTCTTAGACTATGATGAAAGAGAAGGAAGACAAATCTAGTAAGCACTTACATAGTGTCACTGATATTAAACATTATAAGTTACTTTTTCTCACTGGGTTATAAAATCGTTAGCGGAATTAATTTCAATTTGTATTTTTGCTATATGTTTTAAAATAGTAAATTTTCAAGAAAGTCATCAAATTCAATAAAAATTTTGCATAAAGGATATCTGAACTTGAATCCATGTTTGAATGTAACTCGACATCCACATAAATCTATCTCCATTTTTTTCGATCTTTATTAAAATATTATATTTTCGGTGATCATATCAAACTAATTCATAAGATTAAAAAAAACCTGTAGCAGAAGTCAAAATTGAGATAACTGATATGCTATTATAAACGTCGCCAAAAGGAAATAAAGTGTTAGATTTGCACCATACTTTCAAATCATATTAAATTTTCATCAACTGTAAGTAATACCACCCTTATTACTATAATAACAGTAATAACCTATATCTAATCAAACAACATAGATACACAATATATATAAGAACATAACGTGTGAAATATGCCTAACAGGTATAAATATATATAAACTCACATAAGAGAAGAACTTACTATCATTGTTTTCTATACATACAAAGTTGTTTATATTTTATAAATATAAAGGGCTCCACAACATCATCCATCGGTGTTTAAAAGTTTCGCTTACGATTTGGAAACTCTAAGCAATATTAAAATTACGTTTATCAGATTTGAATTGATCTTTACATGGTCAATGGATGTCAAAATAAGTCTCACTAATCCGGCAATTCAATAGTTCGGCACGTCCAATAATCCGTCACCCTCTAGTTTTTAGTAGTACCGGATTATTGAGACTCTATATATATATATATATATATATATATATATATATTATATATATATATATATATATATATATATATATATATATATATATATATATATATATATATATAGAGTCTCAATAATCCGGTACTACTAAAAACTAGAGGGTGACGGATTATTGGACGTGCCGAACTATTGAATTGCCGGATTAGTGAGACTTATTTTGACATCCATTGACCATGTAAAGATCAATTCAAATCTGATAAACGTAATTTTAATATTGCTTAGAGTTTCCAAATCGTAAGCGAAACTTTTAAACACCGATGGATGATGTTGTGGAGCCCTTTATATTTATAAAATATAAACAACTTTGTATGTATAGAAAACAATGATAGTAAGTTCTTCTCTTATGTGAGTTTATATATATTTATACCTGTTAGGCATATTTCACACGTTATGTTCTTATATATATTGTGTATCTATGTTGTTTGATTAGATATAGGTTATTACTGTTATTATAGTAATAAGGGTGGTATTACTTACAGTTGATGAAAATTTAATATGATTTGAAAGTATGGTGCAAATCTAACACTTTATTTCCTTTTGGCGACGTTTATAATAGCATATCAGTTATCTCAATTTTGACTTCTGCTACAGGTTTTTTTTAATCTTATGAATTAGTTTGATATGATCACCGAAAATATAATATTTTAATAAAGATCGAAAAAAATGGAGATAGATTTATGTGGATGTCGAGTTACATTCAAACATGGATTCAAGTTCAGATATCCTTTATGCAAAATTTTTATTGAATTTGATGACTTTCTTGAAAATTTACTATTTTAAAACATATAGCAAAAATACAAATTGAAATTAATTCCGCTAACGATTTTATAACCCAGTGAGAAAAAGTAACTTATAATGTTTAATATCAGTGACACTATGTAAGTGCTTACTAGATTTGTCTTCCTTCTCTTTCATCATAGTCTAAGAGCCGAACAGAGTTCGACCTTTACCCATCTGCTAACCGGATGTAACATTTTTTTATGAAGTGTCATTAATACACCTAAAATGCAGTGCCTATTAAAATGTTGTCAAGGCTATTTTTAATTAAATTAATTTGAATTAATTTTTTGTTCTGTCCTTCACCTACTTGTTAACTAAGCGAGTTTTTTTTAACTGATATTTATAATATAAACAATATGCCTGAATAGTTATGTCTACTCATGAATACCTGGCAAGCAGGTATGAACAGGTAAGTTAATACAGGTAACTGCACTGATCTGTTAACAAATGGAAATATATATCAGAAGATAGATAATTTAATGGTAAATAAATAAACCGGTCATGAAATAGTAATGCCTGGCTTTGACGATTGAAAATCGGAGCAAGCAAAGATGCGCGAGAGAGAAAGTAGAGCGACCGAAGCTTCTGCAATAGAAGAGGACATAACATAGCACTGCGTATGTTTCATCCGGGTAAAAGATGGCTGAAGGTCGATCTCTGTTCGGCTCCAGTACTATTAGTCTTTATCGAAACACCATTGTCGTATGTAACACCATTTTATAGCATTGTCGTGTGTATTGTTCTAAATTTTTTTGCGGAAATTTATTATTATTTACTTTACATTTCCATCAATGAAAAAAAAAATCAGTTTTTGGGAGAATGTGAAAATATTAACAATCTTCTTTAAAGCTGTGTATAGGTACTCAAACAAAGTTTCGTGTAAGACCTACCCATATTTTATTAAAACAAACAAACTTCAATAAAATCTAAAGTGGTTTGTTATGTTTTATTTTAATAAATTTTGTTTATTATTTCCTATGTTTTAATAAAATATATATTCTATATATTATTGGATATTAATAACAATTTATAATGCTTTATAACGTTTCAGCACAGAGGCAATGTATGTTCATTGTTTACAAAATATAATCTGTATACATATCTTGAATGTCCTCTGTCTAGACAAAAAAAATTTCAAGAACAATGGAATCTTTTATTTGTAAATAATATATGGTATATTTTCAACACGAATATATGAAATGATTTTAACAAAATAGAAATAGGCCCTGAGGAAAAACTTTTGGAAAGCCAGAAGTGGGTAATATAAGTTAGTTAAATCTCACCAAAAACACAAATGTAAAACAAGCCCTAGCTTTCCCATACTTTGCGAAAAACGTAATGATATATAAATGAGGGCCAAACTTGAAAGGCTCCAAATGGTTTAAAGAATAATACCTAGGGATAGATGGATAAGCCCGTTTCAGTATCACATGGACAGTTTTTCTAAGTGTTATTAGCTGAACAGTTTCTTTGAATAGATAGACAGTTTGTAGAGGCTGTCCTGGATGGGCTACACTTCGACCATAAGGTCCATTTTGATGCCTAAGAATGTGAGGATGTGAGTGAAGTGAAAGTAATTTTTGTGTATAGACTAGGAATTGGTAAGATATGCGGCTGCAGCCGACTATGATAGTTACTATGTTGATATTCATCTGGAGTTCGTGAAGGAAACGGCAGAAAACCTACGCAAGCATAGCCGGTTACTTCGTTCTTGTCCATATGCCGACAGTTTAGTCAATTAACCGCCACTTTTTTTCCCTAATAATTGACAAACTGCCGATGTTGGATTTCGAACCCATAACCTGCCAGTATCCAAGTAGGCATACTGCACAGACATAACGCCTCAGACCACTCTGCCACTTGGACTGGGAACAACAGTTACTCCTTAGTAGCTATTTAATACTTTACTCTTCTTCTATCTTTTACAATTTTCAAAGTTTATTTCTGACCCTCCCCCCTTCCGTACGGTTTATGGGTGATTTTAGCCTAAGACCTATCTTCCCACCAAAAAAATTTCTCGGACAGCTGGAAGTAGGTACCCTAGATGTTTTAATGAGGAATGCGTCAGTGACTTATCAAAACGTCGATTTTTAGGGTTAATTATCTTGGAAATTGCTAAAACAGTAATGTTGAATTTAGTATGTACCTTCAGATACTGTCTCCGCTATTAGCGTGAGACACCTAATACGAGCTTATTAGCTTTTTTGGTTCCTGAGATACAGAAGCCTAAAAATTCGTGATCCATCCTGTAAAACCTAATACGGTGTGTGTCTGGTTTACATTTACAGGCACACTACTGTTATCACTACATGTGATAAATATATATACTTGTGTATACTTACAAAAATTTATTGATATGTTCTTTTTTGTTTAGTTAAATTAATTAAAAAGAGAATATTGGGATACTTCGAACATATATACAGAGAAAATAGATACAAACTTCAAAGACTAATTATGTGCGGTAAAATAGATGGCTTTGCATCAAGGGGCAGAAAGCAGATCATGTGGATCTCGAATATTAAAAAATATTCGAAATTTAAATCGTACAACCAAGATCCTGTCATAGGATATGGAACCTCATAATGATGATCTTCTTTTTGAATATGCAGCACACGTTTTTTTACAACGATTTTTCAACGATGTTCCGTCTTGTAATATAAAATTTATTATAAAATTTTATTGCTACGAAAACATTTTTAATTGTACATCAGAGTCAAACACAGCGTTATAAAGTAATTTATTCTCAAGCTTTATCGATTTATTTTCAGTATTATATTGAGTCTGTTATTAATTTAGAGCACTGTAGTTCAAGAAGCTGAGTTTAAGGGGTTTTTGCCTGTATTTTATTAATATATAAAAAAAACAACGTTAGTAGAAATTAGTAACTCTAGCAAAGATATAACAATTTGTGAATGGGAACAGATTAAATTGTTATGAAATATTCGTTTATGATAATCCAAACAATTTGCGCATCTAAACTGTGATGCTGCATTTCACTTCATGCATTTAAAAAGTATTATATTATTGATTGTGGAAACAGCCATCGGATTACGATAAAAGTTTATAAAAGAAATAATCTCCTCTAGAAAATTTATAGGAGAAAAATTTTTAATGAAACAATCATCAATAATATTTCTAAACAAATGTTTGAACATTTTGTTTTAAAATAATCTTGATGTCAACATCATAGGATCCAAAATAAATAACTGATAATTTTAAATCAAAAACGATATAATTATTGATAATTAACAATTATCGAATTTCAATACTTTTAATTATATATGCTAAAACTATGGCTACTTAATTATAAAATGTTGCAAAGCGTTTTATGGTTTATCTTGTGTCTTGCTGCTGATTTGCTAATAATTTGAAGTTTTCATCGATTTACACGTTTGCCAGCACGAATATGACGTTAGGCTGAATTTAGAGAAAAATATTATACTGATGACGATTATGTTGTAACCGAAATACGTTTTTATATTTTTATTTTACGTTTTTGAAAGTAATAAATTAAAAATAAAGTGTTTACAATGGAGTGAATTCGAAATATAAAAAATAATTTTTTTTTGATATTCAAGGCGTTCGTTAAATTAGATATTAATATTAAATATATATATATTTTAATATTAAACTCTCATTTTCTCAAGATTATGACTTCGTACCGTTTTCAGTTGTCGTTGTGAAGGATGCACACTTGCTATTCATTAAAAAAATTAATAACCTTTTCTGTGACCAGCCAAGTAGCCGAGTGGTCTAAGGCGTCATTTCTGCGCAGTATGCAGTACTTGGATACTGGGAGGTTATCGAATCCCGACATCGGCAGTTTGTCATTTATAAAAAAAAAGGGGCGGTTGATTGACTAAACTGTCGGCGTATAGACAAGAGCGAAGTAACCGGCTATGCTTGAGAAGGTTTTCTGCAGTTTCCTTCACGAGCTCCAGATGAATATCGGCATAGTTCCTATTCTAGTCGGTTGCAGCCGCATATCCTACCAATTCCTAGTCTACTCACAGATTTCTTCCACTCCACTCATATCCTCACATCCTAAGGCATCACAATGGGCCTTATGGTCGAAGTGAAGCCCTTTCAGGGCAGCCTTTACAATCTACCTCTCTATCTTTTCTGTGTACTAAGTTAGTACAAAGACGGATATTTCATGCCCTGGAGAGAAAAGTTCGGTTCTATTTTGTCCATTCATGAACTTAACCTTACTTTTTAGTTCTAAAACACATACATTTCAGCTCGTTATCTCTTTTTGTTTAGCATTTGAGTTATTATGTCTACGGAGAGACAGGCAGATAGACGGACGGACATGCGAAAATAAACAATGAAGTTATTTTATGAACACCTTTACCAAAATTTTGTTTGATATTTTCAAGCGTTACAAAGTCGGAACTAAAGTTAAAATACCCTTATATATTATATATTGTTATATAATATATAATATATAAGGGTATATATAATATAAGGGCTTATATATTATTATATTTGTATCGGGTATAAAACACTCGATTTATTTCTCTTATTTTTGTGTGCAGGAATGGTTGTACCATTTCTGCCAAGTAGATATATAATTTAAAATTTTTAATGTGGCTAATTCCGTCCACAATATAGAAATGCCCTCATAAAAACTGAACAAAAGATCAACAAATTATTCATCTTTTGTGATTCTTCGTCGTACAAATCTTCGTCAACATCATAAACTTATGAATGTTATTCAGTAAATTTAGTTAATTAAAAACACGAACGTTTCTCACCAAGCGTGTTAAATTAAATAGTGAACGATTTGAAAGAACAAGTAAACCTTATATATATATATATATATATTTATATATATATATTTGTATAACACGCATCATAGTATATAAACATTTAAATGGGGTTAGCTTTAGTAGCTGTAAAGTAGTAAATAGGGAAGTGACAAGACTTTCGTTGATACAATATGAACGTTGAATTTTACTGTTGTTTGTTCTATTTGTTCCATTGAATGTTTGTGTGCATATTTTCCTTCATATAATATGGTTTACTTGAATTAGATCCATCAATAACGAATTTGTATTGAAAACGAGATGAACGTGTCAAAAAGGCAAATATGAAGACCGTTGGCTGTCATATTCTTGTACTTGTAGATATTTTATGTTATACTTATACATCTATTAAATGAATTATCGCGATACCACGTTTCAAAAAATTTATAAATCTATAGTAAAAATCCATTTAAATCATTTAGTTCTGCTTGTGTGTCGTAGGAAGAGATGGGCCATAAATCCATTTGATAACACGAACGATAAAAAACAATTTGTGTTAAGTTATAAAATTAAAGCAGTTTAAAGATGCATGTATGTACTATTGGTCCGACCTTCGATTTGACATACATATCAACACCAAAAAGGATTGGGACAAAGATTAAATGGAAACGTTTAGTTTTGCGAGAAATTTTTCAGTTCAAAAATATATTTAAAATATGTATTGAGAACTTTCGATTGTATTGCGTTCAAACGAAAATTACTTTTTAAATTCAATTTAAATTATTGTAAATTACGATGCTATTCGATGTTATTTGAAAACTTGTCATTGCCCCGAGAATATTTATTGCATAAATTTGATGTTGATTGCTTGGCGATCAACATCATTCTAACTAATTTTTAAGTTACCCAATTTTTCGTTGTTTATTACAGAAATTTAATAAAAATAGTCCGAAAAGTATGCGGGCGCAACCATCGATGAAAGAAGATCATATTTTATAAAACCATACATACCATAACATATTGAAAAATAAAAAATTAATTCGAATAACTATAAAATATATTAAATCTAGGGTGGCACTAGGTGCCTCTTGGGTATATTATGTCGATCTTGTCTGGAGATTAAGAGGTCCATATATTATTTAGTAAACTGGGGAGTAAATATACCTTTACTTGGGTGACCTAGACATTATAAATCTACATGACCTATACTTACTTTCTCTTAACATTATTAGCCCAACATATTATTTTCTTGTATACTTTATTTAACGTCATAATACTATACCAATATATTTTAATGAAGTACGATTACGAACTACGAAGACACAAGTATGAAAGAACAAGTATATTATGAAGACTAACAAGTCATTAAATAAAATCAATATGAAAAAAATTCGTTACGCCGGAGCTGCTTTAGCTTAGCAAATTTCCTTAGAATACATAAATCAATCTCTAGCGGTCATAATTTTAGTGTGATCAAAATTAAATATCATATCTGATATGATTTTAGTATTTGAAAAATTTAAATTTATTAATAGCCAAAATACAACGACAAAATATAACGATTTATAGTGTGATATTATAGTTTATAGTTACTATGGAAACGATCATAATTGACATTTCAAAATTGAAATGTATTAATTTTATAGTTATTTTTTAGAATTATAGTTTCTCTGGAAATCTGACAAATTCAACAAAAATTTAAACCGACTCCAAAAAAAGAAGGAGGACATTCTATGTTCGACAGTATGTATTTTTAAAAAAAGTATATCGATTTTGAAAATTCTTGTTTTATTTGAAATGGTATACTCTCGAGGTGGTCCCATTGTCACCAAGTCATAATATGATGAAGGCATCCCAAGGAAATCTAAGGAAGGGAAACCGACTTCAAACCGATCCGTAGGTATCACATACCAACAATAATATTTTATTACATGTAAGGTAACTAACTGAGTTAAACACATACCGAGTATATACTGTATATACTCACTGTACAGACCCAGTATATACTGAATTGTATACCAATGATTTAATTGTTAACAATTCTGCGTATTCGAATTGTTAACAATTCGCTTTCCGAGGCACATTTACTAAAAAATTATGAGAAAACTATTGAGTTTATGAAAAAAGTTTTCAACCAAAAGTTGTTTTTTTTAAGAAGAATTTTTTCTTTACAAATTATTTTTATATTTCTTACGGTTTCGAAGATGTATATATATCCGATTTCTCCCATTATCGAAGTTGACTTTTTGAATACCAAAAGCTACTGAAATACCCAATTTCATTCCAATCACAATAAAATTCTGACCGCTAGAGGGTCCAGAAACTTATATAAACTTATATAAATATATATATATATATATATATATATATATATATATATATATATATATATATATATATATATACAAATTTAAGCGATAGTCATTTTTAACATCTAGTAGGTAGGATCGATGGACATTTAAAGAAAGTTTTTCGAAATTCCAACATTGGGACAAAAACAAAAGCTGCATTTCCTTTTGAGGAAATTCGCTAAAATTGATATAGTATTGTGACGTTTAAAGTATACACAATAATAATATGTTGGAATAATAGGTTAATAATTGGCAAGGTAATCAACCGTGGTATAACAAGTAGTGCACTTGGCATGATATACTGCAGGACCTCAGTTTTCTGGCGGATTAAAGAGATATTTTTTCATATTAATATTAAACTCGGCCTTGTGCAATACCGTGCTCTAGATTTATAACAATATTATATATATTTTTTATTTAGATTCATATTTAGAATTGTTTTTGCAAAATATATTAATTTTGGTTAACAAAACTTTTTTCCACTGAACACGGGAAGTCGGGATATTTACCTTTTGAAAACGGGAGTCGGGAGAAACTGTACGATTTCGGAAGTCTCCCGATGAAATCTGGAGAGGTTGCAACTCTAAATAAATCCTAAATTGTATCATATAGCCGAGAACGATAGAAATTCCTTTTCCTCCAATCTATAAAGACACGCCAGTTTATAATTTAAAGATTTTATATTCAAATATTAAGATACTTACAAATTAAATGCATAAAAATTATATGCGTGTTTATTTGCGAGCCGTTACAGAAAACATTCTTTCAAATCTAACACTATTTCAGAATATTTGGAAATTAACTTTAATAATTTGGAAAAAAAAAGGTGCGCATGGTTTTCAACGCCTCAGTATAAAATAATAAATATAAATATGAAAAAATTACAATCAAACAAACAAAGCACAGTACTGTTGTGATTAATATTTGTCTTTAAATTATTATTCTTTGAGGATATTTTTCATTATAAAAAATATTTTTTTAATTATACTTCCGTTTTTGTTTTTCATTATTATTATGATTATATATTATAATTATCGAAATGCCCATTTACAAGGTAACATTTAAAATATATAAAAAGTTATTAACACGTTAAAAATATGTTTAGCATATTTGGTAACATATAGAATTTTATTTACTGTTTCCAAGAAAAAGCCACGTCTTCTATTGAGAAAATAATTTTAAGTATAACGTAAATTAGACAGGTAACATGCAACTGTCCATGAGTCGGTGTGTTTTGTTGTAGTGACTTCAGATTTTATCCTTACACCGTTTTCCAGGTTATTTTTTCTGAATCCTTAATTTAAAAAAAAACGAACTTATTAACAATAAGATTGTTATTTAATTTTCTCAAAAATTTTAAATTTATCCTTTATTTCCACGGATATTTCTTGCTGTGGCAGATGTGATTTGTAAGAAATTGATGTAACAATGTGGTCAATTCGTCAAGATTTGAATAGTATAATAGACGTGAAATAGTAGAAATTGTATGTTATAAATACATATTTCGGCTACAAAGTAGTCATCATCAGTATAAATTAGCTAATCTTAACTATCTCCGGGATATGGAGTCGAAGGTATGTCACTCGTTGATAATTTGGTAATATTTAAAAAGTGTCTCACGGTGATGCGTTGTATTTAGAAAATACACTTATTAAAATACAAAATTATTAAATTATTAAATTAAATACAAGATTATTAATTAACTTAATAATCTTGATATATAAGTAGATATTAATCAACATTATTAAGTCTTTAAACACATTAATTAAAATAAATTGTGATTATTTATTAAAAAATTCTCTAATGAAAGCCGCAATTCATTCTTGCTTTATAAACTATTCACAATTTTTAAATAATCATTTCTACAATATTGATAATTCTTTCAAATTATAATAATTTAATAGTCAATCATAAATGTTAGGTACAGCTTTTACGTCTAAATTTCAGTGTTTAATTAACGTGCAACTTGCCCGCTAACTTGTAAATACCCAAAGCCTTTAAAATGATGAATGTATTATACTTCAGCATTATAAACTCCCAAAACACATAAATTATAATAAATTACGATTATCTGTTACATAACCACACAAAAACAAAACATCAAAACATACTGTTTGTTTCTACTGTTGTTAATGATTTTATATGGGTTTAATTACTTCATGTAATTATGAAAAAGAATCTTGAACATTATTCAACAACAAGAATGAATGAATGAAATGAGTTGGTTAAGCTTCTATCTGTCAAAGAAAAAAACTCAAATGTCCTGTGGCAAAGGCGTGGTGTCATTAAAGGTAATATATGATAATGTAGGTAGAATACATCAATTTTTTTTTTTAATTAAAGAACAAGTTTAGTACGTAAGTACACCATACCGAGATCAGAGTCATGCAGAAAGGCAGCATAAACTATTTAGGATTTTTATTCGAGAATACAGTTAGAATTTTGGTGTTATAATAGATATTTAGGAGAAAAATTTAGTAAATGTAAAAAACTGTCTAGTGTTGTTAGAAATAAGGTTCTAGAAAAAAGAATACACAAAATATGGAATATTCTGCTAAATATTAGAAAAATTCATTTAAATACATTAAAAATATCAAGTAATCATGGTACTTTGGATTTATAATATTCATTATTATGGGTATTATAAAGATTATTAAGAGAACTAGGTTTTTTGAAATAAAATTTCAATTTTTGCACTAATTCCTAAAACAATTATTTGTATTTTATAAATACTTATTTCGACTACAAGGTAGTCACCATCAGTATGAATTAGCTAATCGTAACTTTCACTGGGATTAGGAGTCAGAGATATGCTGCTCGTTGCTAATTTGGTGCATGTCTCACATTAATATTAAAAAAATTTTGTATTGTATATGATCTAACTGAGGTAGTAGCTGAAGGATTATTTGAGTTGACTATTATTTGAGTTGAATTAAGGGATTAAGTGTGTGATGACCCCAACCCATTTATTGGCGGTATCCTTTTCTGACCATGCGGTATTGCTATTGTCAATAAGATGAGGGTGTTGATCGAAGCTAACCTTGATCTTCAGATATTAAATTTTGAATAGTTTAATTTTATTAAATCATAATTTGGAATTGCGCCATTGTCTAAATTCATTATCTGTTTTCTTAATTTGTGTATGTAGATACTTTCGTATGCAACTAATTCTGTGGGATTTTGTACCGATTTACGATTAGCTAGTTCATACTGATGATGACTACCTTGTAGTCGAAATACCTATTTATAAAATACAAATAATTGTTCTAGTAATTGGGGAAAAATTTGAAATTTAATCATAGGTATTGTTTTTAAATGGAAAATATTTCTGTAATATTAGAGTTACAGAAAATATGGTCATATAATGAATTGTAGTAAAATTTATTAACTACAACTTTACTCCTTACAAATTTTTCCATTTTATTAATTTTAGGAGAGATATTCAAGTTTTTATTTTTCCCCCTCCCTCAAAAATGTTTCAAATTTTGCCCAATAACGAAATTAGCCTTTCAAATACAAAAAGCACGTCAGAGGACTCTAGGATGCATACAGACACATTTATACATACATACATATACATACATATTTTTTAACTTAATTTTTAATTTTAATTTTATTTTTAATTTCTTTAATTTTTTATTGCGGACGTTTTAGTGTCCTGCGCGTTAAAATAATTGTATCCATTTATAATTAACAAACGAAGTCATACAAACATACTAGGGAAACGGAGAACGTTCCTATTTTATAGTCGATTAATATAGTAGAAACTATATAGATTACAACAGTAAAATCCACATTCAATATTGTGTTATTAATAAAAGTATGAAAATTAAAATTTATTTATTTTATTAACTCAGAATTTGTACAGGTATATCTATTCCGGGAAACATTGCAATTTATAGTCCATATTTTAATGTTAAATTATCTATATACACTGATTTAAATAAAACTTCTATAATTTGAGAATGTACGCCGACAAAAACTCTATTAAAATTATAAATATTAGTAGGAGTAATTATTAATTGATAAAGAATTATGTGATTGTGTCAAAATGTACGTTAACTAACGTCTAAAATAACAGCTTCCACTGGCAGTCTCACAACTTCTCTGTATAAAAGTAAGAAATTAAAAAACCAAATTAAAGTTTTTGAGGTTAAATGAATTTATTGTAAATATACATACCACCACCAATCATGAAGTATAGTGTATATCATAATACCAACATACCAAAACTTTGTTCATGTATGATTACATAACATGATGGGATAAAACTTTGTTAATTATATACCCAATTATGAATTCAAAGGAAGTTACGATTATTCCACGTATTATAGGTGGTAAACGAATAATACAACGTAACAATGTATTATAATATAAATATTATGTATTAAATTTGGGTTAATTTGTTTTGTTATGAGAGTGAGGAAGGGTTGTTTTATCTGGTCACTTAATCACATGGGCTAGTTCCTGAATTTATATACAAAAACCGTAGGTATTTGTATACATTTAATGAAAATGTTTGTTTTTTTTTAAATAACAAAAATTATATCAATTTTAATAATTAAAAAAAAGTATTGTGAATTATTGTTATTGATTTGTGCATTTATATACTTTTGCGGTGAATTTTTTTATTTGAATTGTATAACCCAAAACATCGTGTAACTTCCATCGTAACTAACTAGATTTTTCTCATTGAGTGTGATCTCCAGAGATCCAAGTTTCGATTCCTGGCGGAGGAGTTAATGTTTTAATAAAAATATTAATTACAAAATTCAATGACGTGTTAGTCTATATAGTATATTTTTGTTGTTTCACAGTTGTGTCTTCGTAACCGACTGGAAATTGGCATTGGTGTAGTGTTTCATTTAAGGTAGTTTGGTAGCCACATCACTTAAACTTGACTCCACATTTTTCTATATTTATTCAAAAGATTATAATTAAATGCACGTATAGAAAAAAAACAGAATTTTTTACCATATTGTTTAAGAGATATAATTAATTAAAGTTATACAAAAATACATGTACTCTTATAAATGTCTTTGTTCAATAACCCCGGAAATTAATGGTTTGAGAAAAATCGACAAACTTGACCTCAAAAAAAAGAAACACTTTTCAATAGATAGAGCGATGTTTCAAATGTACTTTAGAAAAAATGCGAAACGATTTACCACACAGTTAAGATTTAATTATTTTTTTAATATTTCAGTTTTGCTTCTATCTCTGTTTTTCACACATAATATGTTATACATAATATGTTATAACATAAAAATGTTCACACATAATATGTTATTTAATTGGATCTCGGAATGCAACTACCAAACTACCTTAAAATGCTCCGCCTTTTTTATGGCTATTGGTTGTGATTAAAGATTAAAAAAATTTTGACAAAATGGAACACCGACTTCAAAAATCAAATATTCTAAAACCAAAAATGCACTAGAAAGTAAAAAAATAATTGCGTATTCTTGTGTCAATTTTAGTTCACCTAAGCTAAAATTTTTAAATATATGTGTAGACTGCTTAAAAGACAATCAAATTATTAGGATAATATAATGTACAATTATATTATTTAAGTGACTTTGAAGTTCTATAACTGATTTTATTTGTCTGAATATGGATAGACCTATTAAACGACCTACTAATTTTTAGTGCACTTGATAACACATTTGTTTTTATCCGTTTTTTTTTTTATGTGCATTTTTTCATAACAGATTTTCAGTTATTTTTACATGCATTTTTTTTTTTTTTAAATTTTTGTTTTGGAATCGGTTTTTTTTTTGTAAAAAATTTTTTTGAAGTCGGTTTTTAAAAAATGTTTCTTATTTTTCCATTATGACTGAGAATACCCTTTCAAACAAAAACAAAATTTCGCAGAAATCGGTTATCACATATAAAATGAGGATTTTCCTCGATTTCCAGGGTATCCCCTCATTAGAATGCGATTTGCTGACAATGGGACCCATCGGAAATCAAACCCTTTAAAACAAAACAAAAAAATTCAAAATCGGTTCATAAATGACGGAGTTCTGAGGTAACACATATAAAAAAAAGCAACATACAGACGAATTGAGAACCATCCTCCCTTTTGAATTCGGATTAAAAAGCAAAGTCAGTTCAGTAGTTTCACAATTTTTTATAAACTTTTCCATTAATAAAAAAAATTTACTGCTCGTTAAAATGAAATAGCTTTAGATTTTAAATTATTTAATGAGAAATTAAAGTAATCAGATATCCATGTAGATGCTTAAAAGGATATTCTTAATTAACGAAATAATTACATTTATTTATTTAAAGGCTTTAAAGAAAAATAATTTAAAGCCAAATCGTATAATAAATAACCTATTTTTTAACTATTTTGGAGGAGAATCGCCAAACTGTACTTACATTGATTCAAGGCTATGAATCTCTATATATAAAAGAATAATGTGTGTGTGTGTGTGTGCTTGTCCGAATTGTTTCGAGTAAACTATAGGAGGTAGCGAAATAATAATGAAAATAGACCCTGGGTAAATTTTCCTTCCAAATGTTCCAAAGTTATTTACTGTTATAAAGTTTGCTGACGGCTGGATATAGTTTATATAGAAATATCTGCATTAACAAAATTTTGGAAATAAATTATTGATCAATAAATTTAAAATTAACAAAAATTGACGTTCAGAAATATCAAAACAACAAAAAAAATTATTTGACATAAATGTACCCATGCACTCTCTATAAAAATTTTTTTGAAGCCCGGGCATAGCTGGAATTTTCAGGTATTATAGATTATTTTAGTTATATAGTTCAACGGGAAAGAAGTGGGTCAAAATTGAAATAAACGATGCCAATTACCTGCGTAACTAACATAAAAAGTTATGCAAAAGCTTGTATCTAACTAGAATCATTTTTTAAATAATCTAGAATTCAAAATTCAGTAAACCGTTCGAATAATGAATGACTTTATTGGCTGTTTCTTAACCATATGGAAGTAAAAAATAATTATTTCATTTAGTATTGGTAAAGTAACAAAAAACCATGTACATATAAAATTTTAAATTTTTAAAAAGCAATTAAACATTGTACAATAAACAGTAGCATAGTAATATTTACATAGATGATATATAAATTTATATACGCTATTGTATTTATTTTAAAAACACTATATATTATATTGTGAATTCAAATAGAATGGAATAACATTTGTATATCCAGTTAATAGTAATCTAAAACCACATGAAACAATTTCAAAAACAAGTATTATTAAAACGATTTAATTACATTTTCCATATTTTGTTAATATTATAGGGATTATAATTATAACTAATACTTATTATGTTATTCTCATTGTGTTATTCAAATACTAATTGTGTATCATAAAATCTTCTACACGTATATAAAAAAAATTCGTTACGCAGGAGCTTCACTTCTCTTTTAGAAATAGATTTTAATTAACTTTTATCATAGTTATATTTATTGCGACCTATGATCGCTATAGTGGCTACAGACTCATATATAAATAAATATGTTTTTTTTCATATTAGATATGCTTTTGGCATCTCAAAGGCCAAGTTCGTCAATGAACAGGATCGATCAAGGGCAAGGGTCATTTGGATAAAAAAGAAAACTCAAACTATACAATATCCCTCTTAAAATTTAAAATTCATTTAAATACATTAAAAATATCAAGTAACCGTAGTGACGCATTTGTACTATTCATTATTTTAGGTATTGTTTTTCAATTGCAAAAATTCCTGTAAATTTTAGAGTTACAGAAAAAATGATCTGACAATTAATTGTAGTAAAACTGATTTACTATAACTGTAGAAATTATAACTTTTTTCATTTTACAAATATTAAGAGAGAAATTCAAGATTTTAGGTATTTTCTTTAAGTTGCAAATATTTCTGTAAATATTAGAGTTACAGAAAATATGTTCAGGAAATTAAGTCTAGTAAATTTTATTTAGTACAACTTATTTCAAGTTTTTATTTTGCCCCTTCATTCATGTTACTAATGTTGTGGGAAACATCCGTGTGTCCCCATAATATACGTTTTGAGAAGCCCTGATGGCGTCCTCGTAAGTCTAATCGAAGCTTTATTTCAAATTGAAAATTATTTTGTATTTATTGATCAAACTGTGATTTTTGCCTTGGATACGCGTCCAAAAAAAAACCTGTAGCCAGCCACAAAATTTAAAAGGCGTAGAATATAATAAACTAAAAAGTCAGTTTGCCGTACTCTTTAATTGCTTAGACAAATGCATCAGTTGAAGGTTAGAGCCTAGAGAGTAGAAATTTCTGGGCGACCTTATTACGAACATATTAAAAATATTAGCGAAATCGGTCCAGCCGTTCTCTAGTGATGCGCTTACTAACGAACAGCATTTAATTTTTATTATAAAGAAGAAGATGTGTAAGCACCGTGTGTAAGCACCACAAATATTCTTATTGATTTCGCTAACAATTTCATGTTTAAAGGTTAAAATTAATTATTTCATCCCGTCAACGTACACTGAATTTTAATTAAAAATGGTGTCATATTTTTTTGCTGCAGTTAATTGTTACTAAACAAAAATACCAGTGCAAGTGGCCGAGCGGTCTACCACGTTATGTCTGCGCAGTATGTCTACTTGGAATTTGGGAGGTTATGGGTTCAAATCCCGACATCGGCAGTTTGTCAATTATTAAGAAAAAAAAGGGGCGGATACTTGACTAAACTGTCGGTGTATGGACAAGAAGGAAGTAACCGGCTTGAGAAGGGTTTCTGCAGCTTCACGATATTTAACATTTCCTGCCGATATTCAACTCCAGATGAATATCGGCATAGTTCCTATCATAGTCGGCTGCAGCCGCATATCCTACCAATTCCTAGTCAATACACAACACTCACATCCTCACATCCTTAGGCATCACAATTGACCTAATGGTCGAAGTGTAGCCCTTCCAGGGCAGCCTCTACAATCTATCTATCTATCTACTAAGCAAAATATGGAATACAAAATTTGAGAATCTTGATGATACTACCATGATTTCAAGTTGATTGCTGAATCTAAACAACTCTTGTAAGTCATCATCTTCATTATATATATTTTTTTAAAGAGTAAATAACAACACTTTGTAATTTATTGAATATGCCGAAATTTGTGAGGAATAAAGTGTTTGTGCGGAGATCTATGAACTGCGGCTTCAGTGGGAGAAAAGAAAGGGAATTTTTTTCATCGAATTGTCACGGGCGAATTGTCAAATGGATTTATTACAACAATTCCAACCGCATAAAGTCATGGGTTAAGCTCGGCCAACCATCAACATCAGTGGCGAAGTAGAATAGATGTATTTGTACCGTGTATTGAAGGAAAAATGATCGTATTACTGTGAAAGACACGACATAGAAATTTTGCTGCATGACAATGCTCGTCCACACGTCGTAAAACTGGTAAAAACATATTTGAGACACTTAAATGTGAAGTCCTACCCCACCCGCTTTATTCTCCAGATGTTGCTCCTTCCGAATACCACCTATGAAGATTGCCACAAATGGGTCAATTCGCGGATTGCATCAAAAGATGAGGCATTCTTTCGACGCGGAATTCGTTATCTGCCCGAAAGATGGAAAAAAGTAATGGATAGCGATGGACAATGCTTTGAATTATTTTTCATTTAAAATAATTTTTATTTTCATTAAAATAACGTCACAAATTTATTCCAACTCCATATGAATATATAATATGAATAATACACAACATATACGCGTATTATGATGATTAATGAATGCTTTAAACCAAATTAGTGAATAAATGTATATGAATATAATAATCTTTTATTTTCTCTAATATTTAAATTTAAGATGTCATTTGTATTACACAAGAATTTTCAAGTAATGTTCAAAAATCAAATTTGAATTTCTATGTAAATTTAGTCTTACTAGGATACTATTGTCCAAATTCTTTCGTTGATATTTTCGTACCACTTTGTTATATGGTCAATTTTTAGCGAATTTCTGCTTAAGGAAATGCAGCTATTGCTTTTGTACCGATGATAGAATTTCGTAAAAATTTCTTCAAATGTTCATCAATCCGACCTAATATATATAAATCCTAATCCTAATCCAGTATATATATATATATATATATATATATATATATATTTATATATATATATATATATATATATATATATATATATATATATATATTATATATATATATATATATATATATATTTATATATATATATATTATGTTATTCATACATAGTATAAAATGGAGCCGCCTTCCGCGTCTGTCTGTATGTTTATCCGCTAGCTCCTTCTAATCCACGCAATGGATTTTGAAACGCTTTTCACCATCATGAAGATAGTTTTCCGGACGGTTTATATGTATAGTACATCCTAATTAACATTTCGTATGTGTAAATTATAAAGACATTTCGAAAAGTTACATATCACCTTAGTTACATATTATACAATTTTTTTTAAACTCTCACATGCGAGGTGTTGTTATAGTATTGAGTGTTGTATGTTATCGATTGTTCGATCAATGAACGTAGATCAAATAACCATGCGAAGCCGAGCCGGGTGGAGGGAAGTGAGCGGATATCAGCTAGTAATATTATAAATGCGAAAGTGAGTATGATTGTTTGTCACGCTTTCACGCTGAACCAATTTTGATGAATTTTGGTACAGAGATAGATGGGACCCTGGAGACGGTTAAATATTACTTCTTTTTGGATAAAACTAGAAGAGGAAGAAAGGGGGGGGGGGTAATTTTGTATGAAACTTCTTACTATGTCGTCCAATTTGCTTCAAACTTTCCAGAAATATTGTTTATAATAAATATTTATAGTTTGCATATTTGGTTTTTTTAAACTACATCTAAAAGGGGGTAGAATAGGGTTGTAATATGGAGAAATTGTCTTCATGAAGCTGAAATTTGACAGGTAGGTAGTTTATAGGTAGATAGTAAACTAGTATAGATAAGGGGGTAAAAGCACGAGGCTGAACTTTAAACTTTTTATTGCGACGTCCGATTTGGTTAAAACTTTGCAGGAATGTTTTTGATAACAAATGATTGAGGTCTACATATTCATTTTTTCAAACTACTCCTAAAAGGGGGTGAAATGGTGGTAGCAAAGTCTATACTGGGTAAAATCAGACAAGCGTAAAGGAGGTTAAGGGAGGGGTCACAAAATTTGGCATATCTCCCTTAATATTGGAAAAATCTATAGATACAAAAGGAGTAAAGTTGTATCAAACTAATTTTAACAAACGATCAAACTAATCATTTTTTCTGTTACACTAATATTTACAGAAATTTTTCCAATTTATGATTGAATGTTAAAATTCTAAATGTCTCTTTAAACATTAGAGTATGAGAAAAAATGATCGCATAATGAATTGTAGCAAACATTTTCTACAACTTCTTTTACATTTTTCGATTTTGCAAATGTAAAGAGAGATATTTTATATTTTGTGTTTTCTTCTTTTTGTATGCCCCTTACTCCTTTCCCCTAGACTTATGTCATTTATTAATAAAATTAGCCTTGAAAATATAAAACTCATATCAGATACGACATTTCATTTTGATCAGACTAAAATTGTGACCGCAAGAGAGTGATATAAGTCTTCTAAGGAAATTCGCTAAATTGACGTAGCTGCACTTGCGTAACGAATTTGTTTTGATTTGTAAATGTCGACTTCTCATTGGTTTATATTATTAACTAACAAATGGAAAACGTTACGTACAAAAAATTTAATTTACAATCTGCCTATATCTGGTTATAATTTTTCCCGACGCAAAGGTCTGGAAAATATTTGCACTTCTATGCACTTTTAAATGTATACACTTCTAGGAAAGCGATTACTACGGGAAATGTTTGCCAGAGTTTTGATCCATTTTTTCTTGACTTTCTGTGTGAGATGTTATATTTTCTAGTTGATGTTATATCGGTGAAATATTTTGAATTATCTTGTAAATAATACGGATCAAAATATATAAAAGAAAATCAAATATGTACTTACGTGTACAATACGGGGGTTCATCAGTTTTGTCAACACAATCCGGTTGTCCATCACAATATCTATCAAGTGCAATACACCGTCCCCCACCACTATTCATCCCGTCATCCCTACTGTAACTTCCACTACCACTTAAAATATTATTTTTACTATTACTACCACCACCGCCGTGATTTCGACCATAATGTTGTTGGTTTTCTCCGGAGAACAACGACGACGATGCATCACAAAAAAATTCAGAAATACGACACGATGTCATTACCAACTGTTTACCACCACCATTCTCACTCTTACTATTGTTATTACGTCTAGTTGAAGTTGATGTTGACATTGGTGGTCCAGGTGGCACTGGTGATGACTCTGTTGTAGATATCTCTTTCATTGTTATTGTTGAACTACTGTTTGCACTATTCGTCACACTGTTACGATATGAAGATGATGAGGATACACTAGTAGTGGTAATTCGTTGTCTAGAACGTTGTTGTTGTTGTGAAGGAAATGTCATATATGATGATGGTGAAGATGTCATCATTACCTCGATGGGTGTATCAGTAACCTCTCGAGGATGATATCTACCATTATTATCTAGTAGTACGGTACCACCAGTATTATCGACATCATTATGACGATCTTTATTTACACCACCAGCTCTATTCACAGAAGATGATGATGATATTCCATCACCATTATCACCTCTGCCACCATTCTTTGATATGACAATAGTTTCAGCACCACCTAGTACTCCAAGTGTTGTCTGTGTTGAATTTGATTCTAAAATTGCATTTATATGTTGTATATGAGTTGTCAATAGTGTTGTAAATATACAACATAATAGCAGTGTTTTCATTTTCGTTTCAAACATTTTGTGATTGTGTTTTATTTATTTTTATATTTATGTTTGATTTGTTTTAGTTCCTTCTTTGTTGCTTTCGTTACTGCGTGTTTTCCCTTTATCTGAAAATAAAAAATTTGCTATTTTATTTTTTTATATCAATAACAATGGCATACATAAAGGTTTATTATTAATGTTTCCCACAGTTTTTTCAAAATCAGATGCTTAGGTTTATGTCTCCATTAGTTCAGAAGTTACGAAGGAAGAAAGATAATGAGATAAGAGGCTCAACATTTGTGAGTCAAAATAGATAGCTTGCAATTTTACTCGAAGTAAAAAATGATTCATCTATAAGATGAACAACTTACAATGTCACTCATCGTATTAATCACGCTTCATCATTCCCTGAGTGATTGTATATAATTTTCAAACCGTAAAGGATAAAGAAAAATTCATAAACAAATATCGCTTTTTGAAAATATACAGCTTGCAAAGTCGGCCATTATACATCCACACCACCGAATATGGGCAGGAAGAATTAATATATAGCTTTGAAGTCGTAAGTGATAGAAGAAATATGTAAAGGAAAAATTATTCTTAAAATTAGACTTTTCAAGAAATACACAGCTTGCAATGTCACTCATTCAACATCTTACCACCGTAAGTGTGTGGTGGTGGAGGAATATCCACCTGCGACTATGATTCAAACACTAGTCAGTATTTCAATAAAGGAATCAATGAAACGATAAATGAATCAAAGATGCAATAAGTGAATCAATGATTCAATAAGTGAGTCAAATGAATCAAAATCAATTAACCATTTTTCAATAATGCAGTAGTAGTAGTTTAATAACTCAACATATTCCCAATTTTTTTAACTGAAGTTTCATCTATTAACGGAATTATAAACAACATTTGTATACCCGGTATATTATATATACCGGGATATATTAAGAAACGTAATTGTAGTAAAATTAAGTGTTAAAACTTTTATTTCTCATTCACCTTTCGACCAAATTTTGTGTTTCCCCTTACTCCAAGCCCTTAGTTCCGTTTTTGAAACGATTGAGAATATTTATCGCACTCAAAAACGAAGAGATATACGCTGGAATTACCTATAATCGTCCTTTATAAAAAATCTGGAGCATGCATAGGTTTCTCAAACACAATTTGATACATCAGAAACAATGATTCGAGTTATATTGACGATTTACTTCCAATTTTAAAATATTACTCGAATTCAAGAATTGCAATAGTGGGAATCTAGTAGTAAACGATTATGCAAAACAATATAGCTAAAAATGTTTTGAGCAAGTAGACCATTAAAATTTAAAGGCCGATAAAAAGTTGCATGGTAGTAAATATAATATTATGGAACTATACTACATATTGAATTTGGAGCATTTGATCCAAAATCAGAGTAATAAATAATCAAGCAAAGTGAAAGAAGAAAGACTACGGAGCCAGAAAGAATGTAAAGAAGATTACATAACATAATAATTAGTAATAATCCTGTACTGACTTCTACATAAATTAAAATATTGTTATGTAATCTAAGATTAGAATTATATTTCTAACGACATTTAGAGCACTAGTGCGACAGGCCGAGTTTAAGTGGTTTTTGGCCTTCGTACATACAGTGCTATTACTTATCCTTAGTTTAGACCATTTTTTCAGATACTATAACTTTTGAACGAGTTAAGTTAAGAATCGCGAAGTGTAAAGTAACACAAAGCATAGAAAATTGGCTTTGGCTTAGTATATTTAAGCCTTGCAAAAAGTAGTCATCTCTCATCAAAAACATAAATGTAAAAAAGTGCCGAGTTTCCGGGGATATACTTCATATAATAGTTGCTCCTTAAAAAGTGATGATATCCCATTAAGAGCCGAGCTATTTACAAAGTAAATAGCTTGGTATACTATTTACAAAGAAAATTAATGAGGAGTAAATTGATTAAATGTACGAAAAAATTAGGTTGAAATTTATTTCGCAAGTTTTCCCTCAGTATGTGTTTAAAATTTTATAGCTAGTTTTATGATATTTGAAACAAAAGAAAGAAGAAAGATCTTGCCAAGTTATGAAATTTTAAAAATTTACTAAGAAAAAACTTGGGAAATAAATTTCAACCTAATTTTTTCTTACAATTAATCAATTTACCCCTCATTAATTTTCTTGGTAAGTAGTTTACCGAGCTATTTTCTTTTAAGTAGCTCGGCTCTGTAATAGGACATCATCACTTTTTAAGGAGGAATTATTATATCAAGTATCTTCCCGAAAATCGGCCCTTTTTTACATTCATATTTTTGATCGGATAAATTATTTTCACAAAATTTTAATTGACTTGTCACATTAAAATTATGTTTGGAACTTTGGAGAGTGATGTGCTTTTAGAATGGTCTAGTTTGTTAAATAAGTCAGATCGTTAAATTGGACAAGGGAAAAGAGGGAAACACAAAATTTGGTCGAATAAACCATATTTTGACAAAATGGAAAACTGTTGAAATATTCTCAGTCAAATAAGACTATCTTATTGTAGACCTCATCTTTAGTTTTTATTATAAAACCCATTTTGACAAAATGGAAATCGGAGTTCAAAAATCAAATATTCTATAACAAAAAATGCACTAAAAAGTAAAAAAATAATTGCATATTCTTGTGCCAATTTGACTTCACCTAAGCAAAAAATTTTAAATATATATGTACAATTATTGTTATTTTTGGAGGCGGTGTCAGCATAGAGAAATTCACATAACTTTTGGACACCGCCTCCAAAATAACAATAGTTGTACATATATATTTAAAAATTTGTGCTTAGGTGAACTAAAATTGGCACAAGAATATGCAATTATTTTTTTACTTTTTAGTGCATTTTTTGTTATAGAATATTTGATTTTTGAAGTCGGGTTTCCATTTTGTCAAAATATGGTTTATTTCTCGCTTTTTAGTGACTTTGATGTTCTATAACTGATTTTATTTGTCTACATATGGGTAGACCTACTAAACGACCTACTAATTTTTAGTGCATTTTTTAATAACACATTTTTTTTACCCTTTTTTTTTATTTTAATTTTTAGTGCATTTTTTTATAACAGTTTTTCAGTTTTTTTTTGCATGCATTTTGTTTTTTTTTGGTATAAATTTTTTTTTTTGGGTCGGTTGTTTTTTTGTAAAAAATGTTTTTGAAGTCGGTTTTAAAAAAAAATTTATTATTTTCCCATTATGAATGAGTATACCCTTTCAAAATAAAAATAAAAATTTCGCAGAATATATGTTCTAGGAAAATTCGATAGGTTGACGAAAATTCTGCGTTTCAAGTTTTATTTGGATTATGTTTTTCCAAAAATTATATATCAATAATTTTCTCATTTTTATTGAAAAACTTGGTCCTAGCATAGATTTCACTTCTTTTAAAGGCGAAGGTTTTTGTTTTTGCTGGGATGTAAATACTTTTGCTGTGCGAAAACTTGGCCACTCTCACATTTATGGTTTTTGTCGGATATATTTAAACTTTATATTTAGTAATATAGAACAATAAAATAAAATAATAGTTTAGGATAATATTAAAATTATCAACAGGAATAAACTGGATCCTTCAATAAAGTATGTTGTATTCGGTAGGATTAATGGCTGAATACAATTCCTTAGTATATTTTTGAGTTATATCCGACACAAGTGAAACGTAGAAAATTTATGAGGACACTAAGCAAATTAGAGGTATCACTGACATTTTTTCCTAAGAAGTATGGCGCACTTTGGTCTACAACTCAGATAAGATATACTCTCATAATACAACGCTAAGTGCCAGTTGCATTTCGCGCAATTTCTATCGTTACCAATGTATTCAACTTCATTAATTGATGATTCAAACTCATCCTTAATTAGTTTATAGAAATTTCTTACATTCAAATGCTAGAATTTTTGATAAAAAGACGTTGAACATATTCACATTTCAATAATAAATAATTTAGTCGACCATTATATTCGACGTTATAAATTTATAGAGTTCTAAATTTAAAGCTCTTATAATACATTAATCTAGTATGTACATACTAAATTATAGTGATATTGCTATCAAATTAGTGGTCCCCTAATATTAAATTTTACTTAGGAATAATTTATATAAACTCACGAATGTTTTTATACAGAATGTTTAAGAAATTCTTGATCCAAATCTTTTATAAGATCTTCAGTCAAGTATGAGTCCATGTTGTCGCAATATAATTATAATTTAAAATAAAAACTTTTTAACTGAAAACAGAACCGATGAAAGAAGAAAACTGAACAGAAAAAAATTAAAAAGAACCTTTTAAGTCTAACTAAGTCAATGTATATACCTAAATAATTTTGAGTCGGCGCCAAACAGCAAAATATTACAAAATGTACTATTTTGTAATATTTACTTTTAACCGAAAATCAGATTCACCCTTCGCCCTTCGATGGGGATTTTTTGGCGCCGACTCAAAATTATTTAGGTATTTACATTGACTTAGACTAAAAAGGTTCTTTTTTATTTTTTGCTTTTCAGTTACTTTCTTCTTTCGTCGGTTCTATTTTTTGTTAAAAAGTTTTTATTTTTCACTTTTCAGTGCCTTTTTTTTTCGTACATGTTATAGTGTCATTAGAACTACATAAGTGTGCCAAGTTTTAACAGAATCGGTTCACAGATGACAATTCATTGGGTGAACAATCCATTTTTCCGTATTTTTCTACCCTTAAGGCCAAATTTTTTTAAAAAATTATATGGTACTACGAAGTATATCAATAAAATATGTATATCATATAATATATGTTTATATATATATATATATATATATATATATATAACCATATTGAGTGCTTTTAAAGTGTTTACATACAGACAATATACAGCGATTATGATATTTGATCTTTAGTGAAAGCGCTGGGAAGTCCTATATTTTTTATTTTTATTTTTTGTGGCTAAAATTTGGAATTTCTTTCTTCAAATTTATATGGGACCAACTTTGCAAATTCTCTGTTTAACAAAAAAAGAGTTATCAAGATCGGACTACTCTGTAAAAAGTTATACGTGATCATACATAAAAATAAAAAAATAAAAATATACAGGTTGAATTGAGTACCTCCTTCTTTTTGTCGATAGATAAAAGAACCCTCTTATTACATTTTCTTTTGAATTTCAATTTCATTAAATTTGATTTCTTTGTACATGAAAGGGGCGACACCATTTTAAGATCCTATTATGTTTGTAAAATCTTATCAATGATTTTCTTTTAAATTGCGTTTCAGTCGAACTTAAATAAAACACTAGCCACTTTTAGTCAAGAGAACTTATTATCAAACTAGTTTAAAACCATTTTCCCAAAGTTATAGAAAATTTAACCAAAGCCATTTTCCTATCAAAAAGTGGCCTATCAAAAACTGCTAAATTCTAAAGATATCCTAACTCATTCTAAATATATTTTTTAGAATTATACATATTTTACCTATTACACTTTGTATAGAGATATTTATATGACCATAATATGTCTATCTCAAGGTAGTATAATAACCACTAAACTTATGGACATCTTATGTTTTCATGGGATAGTTATAAATTATTTACTCATTTTAATTCATTACAATGTAATAAAAATACCTATTGTATAGCCAGAAATTTCACGTATATGTCACGGTCTGTACAATCTAAAATTTCACTTTCCATTTTTGTTAACTATTTTTAACTAAAATATGTGTAATGAACTATTTTTTATAAACAATTATAAATCATAACTAATACGCAGTAGCTGCGTCACGCAGGATCTTCATTAACTTACTGGATTTGCTATGCATAAATCCATCACTTCACTTATGGAAATAGATCTTAATTAACTATTATCTTACCAGTTCAAGTGGCCGAGCCGTCTAAGGCGTTATGTCTGCGCAGTATGCCTACTTGGAAACTGGGAGGTTATGGGTTTGAATCCCGACATCGGCAGTTTGTCAATTAATAAGAAAAAAAAGGGGCGGTTAATTTAGTAAACTGTCGGGGTATGGACAAGAACGAAAGAACCGGCTTCCTGCAGTTTCCTTCACGAACTCCAGATGCATATCCTACCAATTCCTAGTCTATTCACAAAAATTCCTACCACTCCTCTCACATCCTCACATCCTTAGACATCACAATGGACCTTATCGAAGGGTAGCCCGTTCAGGGCAGCCTCTACAACCTATCTATCTATCTAACTGTTATCTTATTTCTAGAGTGACTACAGACACATATATAAATAAAAATATTTTCGAATCAGATATGCTTTTGGTATTTCAAACGCAAGTTCGTTAATGAACAGAATCCATCAAGAGTATGGGGCCGTTAGAGAGAGAAGAAAACACAAAATATAGAAAATCTCTCTTAGCATTAGAAAACTTCAATTAAATATTTAGGTGTAGTAAAATGATATCCATTACTAAGGTTTTATTTAACATCGTTGTACAAAAATTAAAATTAAACATTAGGTAATAACAACTATAGTGTCCAAATACCTGTGAATTATTTATCGAATTGTTAAAAAATGGATAAAAACTAACTTAATTTACAATAATATTATCTAATCTAATCTAATATACTATAAAACTAGAAGTGAATATGACTGACTGACACACTCAAAACCTAGCCCACTTTTAGAGATGCTAGAGAGATGCGGTTTTCTGCATTCGACGCGAAAATGTTTCAAACCGACGAGAAAAATCGGAAAAATTCAATTTTTTCAGTGCAACCCCCCGAAAAATTGGAATAACATCCTCCAAAATTACGTTTTTATGTTCTATACATGCTAGAATGATGGGATTTTCACTAAATGTCAAAATAATGTCAAAATAACAGAATATTTTGAGAAATTTCATTACCTACATCGTAAACCCGCCTCCTCCCTGAAAATTGGAAAAACATCCCTTAAACTGACCTTTTCAATTCTATTCAGGATAGAAAGATTGGGTTTTTTTCCATTCAACGTGGAACAGGTTCAAGATAACAGAATTATTTGAAAAAAGTAAAACAACCGGAAAATCGGAAACTCCCCAAAATTACGTTTTTCAGTTCTATACATGCTGAAATGATGGGATTTTCATCAGTCGACCCGAAACAAAATCAAGTTAACAGAATATTTTCATTACCAACACCTCACCCCCCCCCCTCCGAAAATAGGAAAAACACTCGTAAAATTGCCATTTCACTTCAATTCATGTTAGAGAGATGGGATTTTCTTTTTAAAGTCAAATCAACAGATAATTTTGAAAAATTTCATTACCTACATCGCAAACCTCCGAAAGTGGGAAAAAACCCTTAAACTGCCTTTTTCACTTCTATTCATGTTAGAAAGATCAGGGTTTTTTCATTAGAAGTGGAACGGGTTTAAAATAACAGGATTATTTAAAAACGTAAATTTTTCCATCGTTACCCTTCGCAAATGGGATAAACACCCTTAAAGCTATCCCTTTTCTTGCATACATGCTAGAAAGATGCAGTTTTTTGCATTCGACGTTAAATAGCTACAAATTGAGAAGGTAATTCAAAAAACTTTCATCGCTTCCTCCAAAAAAAATGGGAAAACCACCCCCTAAGCTACCCTTTTAACTTCTATTCATGGTGGAAAGATGGGATTTTCACCAATCGACCCGAAATAAAATCAAATTAACAGAATATCTCAAAAATTTCATAACCTGCATCGCAATCGCATTGTTTTTCCCCAAAAAGTGGAAAAACACCCCTTAAACTACCCTTTTCACTTCTTTTCATATTAGAAAGATCGAGTTTGTTTTATTCAACGTGGAACAGGATTAAATTAACAAGATTGTTTTGTAATAGTAAATTTTCCCATCTCAACCATTCAAAAATGGAAAAAACACCCTTAAAACCACCCTTTTTCTTCTATATTCGACGCTTAATAGCAACAAATTAAGAAGGTTATTAGAAATACTAAAAAGTTTTTCTCAACACTCCCTAAAAAGATGGGAAAACAACCTCCTAATAGGGTTATTTGATAAACTTTAATTTTTTCATCGCCACTCCCTTGAAAATGGAAAAAACGGCACCAAAAGTCACCCATTTACGACTTTACACACTAGAAAGATGGGTTTTTTTGCATTCAACGCTGAATAACTGCAAATTAACAGGTTAATTCGAAAAACCAAATTTTTTTCATCGCTACCCCTTGAAAATCGTAATGTGAGACCTATCTATGCGCAATCCCCTAAAAACCCCCATCCTAAACCCATCCCCCAAAAAATTTATGCACCCCAAAAAATGTGATGTGAGACCTATCTATACGCAGTCCCACGAAACCCCCCATCCTAAACCCACCTCCCAAAGAAATTATCCCCCCAAAAAAACCCTAAAAATTCCCCCCATAAAAATTCCGCTTCCCAAAAAATCCTCCCCTCCACATTAATTCTCTAATGGTATGTACTTTTTGGTAATTATTTTTTTAACTTTTTTTACAATTCATGTATTGTTATTTTCTGTGACGCGGAGCCAACGGGTCAAGGGGGGAACTGCGAGGGGGGAAGAGCGAGTAATATATTATAAATTTTATATTCTCTTGATATAGACTTAACATTATAATGATATTAATATCAACTATTGGGTCCAGAAACACTTATGAACTATTTATTTAATCATAATATTATATTTTGTTTTGAAACTCGTTTTATGTCCTATAATTTTCAAAGTTTCATTTACTCATTTTAAATCACGTTTGGGGATTGAAAAATATAACAATGTTCATACTTGCTTTTGTTGTGATAATAATAATATCCTCAATATAAGGTACTCAAATTTAAAGGTAATCAGTTTGGATCCGTCGTACAACCATATTTATCTTTTTCTACCTCTATATACATACTCCAAGTAGTATGTATGCATGGTTTTATGAAAAAAAGCGTATCTCGAGAATGGAAAGAGCTAAAAAATTCAAATCTTATGTGCATTTATTTTTTTACAAGTATAAGGTTTGCAAAATTTGATAAAATTGCAAAAGTGTGTGGAAATGAATCTAATGTGAAATACTACTTATAGACTATATATTTTTATAGACTACGATTAAATCCCTGAATAGATTTCAAATCACTCTTATTTAACTCATGATATATATATATATATATATATATATATATATATATATATATATATATATATATATATATATATATATATATATATATATATATACTTTAATCTTAAAGAGATGATCATCATATGAGTCAAAATGCTATTTTACATTTAAATCATTTGAAGATTTAAACCTCTGTATGAGTTTATCGTTTATCTCATATATAAATATGCCTGAAATCACTGACCTATATATAAACTGGACATACTATCCTATGTTACACCATTAACCCCAATTAAAGCGCTACTCAATTAGCCAAGGAACTAACTCTTGCTTCAGCGCGCCTGCTTCGCATTTCAAAAAGGAAAACGAATACTTATTTTTATATAACATTTCAAAATTTTATACTAATCAAAATTTTCTATTATCGATATATTTACTTGTAACAAAATAAAACACTTAATATTAAGGTAGTCCAGCATTGACTTATATAATCAGGACAAAAAACCGATTTGCTTTTATTATAGAACAAATAAATATATACATATACCGTCTGTTTAGTTTACATCTTCGTATCATAGATCCCATGAGTATGAGAGAGTACACATGTACATATACATTAAGCAATGTGTATGAGAAGGAGGTCTTATAGGTTTGATAAACAAGAATATTTTTGAAATAGTGAATAATATTCATAACGAGTATGAGAGAGTACATATGTATACATTTAGCAATGCGTATGAGAAGGAGATCTTATAGGTTTGAGTGGTTTGTGACCACTCGAACAGTTATGAAAAATATGCTTGTTCATTAAACATATAAGACCTCCTTCTCATACACATTGCTTAATGTATATGTACATATGTACTCTCTCATAATCCTGGGATCTATGATACGAAGATGTAAATTAAACATAGTGTATACTCACATAGATATATTTATACAGTGTGTGTTGGCAAGCTTTTCCAATAGAGAATCAATGTTAAATATTATTCATTACTGACTGTCCGTGTGGTTACTGTGTGAAGTCAGCCAGTACACATGTAATGAGAGTCATCACATGTGCAGTCAGAAAATGAATCTTCAACCATACACATGTATGCGTTTTGTCATTTAAGAATGGGGATTTTGTGATTCACATATTCGTAACTCTCAAGTTAAGAATTCAATGAGCATATTTAACCATTACATGTGTACTGACTGACTTTATACAATAACCACACGGACAGCTAGTAATAAATAATATTTAACATTGATTCTCTATTGGAAAAGCTTGCTAACACACACGGTATACAAATTAATGTCATTTTGAAAGAGAAAATTTTTAATTATTATATTTCGAAAACAAAACGGTAAAACACGATAAAAAAAAAAATTATTTAAGAAATATTTATCTTTACTGTGCTTTTTTTTTAATTATGTCGAGAATTGTTTTTAATACAACAGATACAACAGATTTAATACAATAGTTGGGCGGGCATGAAGTATTACATGCTTCTAATGAGAGAGAATGAGAGAGAATGATTACTTTATTATTAATTATCTTGCGTTCTAAATTGTCAAAAATTCAGCAATTTCGGGATTTATTAGAAAACGTTATTTTTAGCCCGTGAAAAAAAATGAGCAAAATCTGTCGAAAAGTGATTATAAGCTGGAGCTTTCTTAATTAAGATTTGAGGCGTATGATGAATGTGTGATAAGATAGTGTGTAAGTGTACGTGCGAATATCTCATGTATTTCCACTTCACACATAAAGTTTTAGTACCTTGGGTAGTTTTGGTGGCACTGACTATCATTGAGTTGTAGTCGTTATTTCATGTTTAGCCCCATATTAGTCCCATTTACCCATATTTTCCTCATAAGCAAAATCTGCCCAGTTTATAAAGAGCTCAGTGCCTGAAATACTACTACATTTCACTATTACACATGAGCCAATCATATAGAGTTTATTATACCATTAGGAATGGGTAAATGATCGCTTAGCCGAGGAGCACAACCACAAACGATCCTAATAGTCTTATAATATTTAAATATTTAAATGATGTGAAGTTTTGCCATTTACAAGTGCTGACTGAAATTTGTTTTTCAATTTATAGAATACTTATAATCGAGTTAAAAGAAAAAAAATTGTTTTTCACACATTTTTTCGACAATGGTCCGATTTTCAAAATTATTTTTGCATTGTTTTGTGTTTTAACAATTGAATAAGTTTTTAAGCACATAGTATAAATAATAACAAATAGATTTTTTATGCACTTGAAGTATTTCTATTATGAGTTCTAACAAGTGAAAATAACAAGTAACAGAGTTAATTGCTTACACACCCGATATATCCTGAATTAATTTTATTACAAAAATTGTTTATTTTAAAAAATGGAACACTTTATGGTTTCAATGATAGACAGTTTTGCCAATTTTGCCCAAACATAATCCGATTTTGCCCATTCACAAACTTGACCTTACTTTTTTGCTCTAGAACACACACAAAAATTTCAGCTCGTTATCTCTTCTCGTTTATGAGTTATCGTGTTTATAGGCGGACAGGCGGACATGTGAAAATGGCCGAATTATGTCTGCGATCAATATTTTCAAGCCTTACAAAGTCGGAACTAAACGGAATATACCTTGTATATTTACATATACCGGGTTTAAAAATGAAAATGATGGTTTACCTATTATTAATTAGCATTTGTCACGTATATGATGATTGGTATGAATCTCCGAGATTTCTACAATTGCCCGTTTATGAGTTCAAAATCCTTATCAGCATTCAGAAAAGTTTTTTAAAAAGCTTTGTTTGTACTTTGCAAATTTTGATTAGAACTGTCATCTGCTGGTTAATTTGTGGGATTTCCAGTGAAAATGATGTCCTATTCTCTAACTTAAGATCTGTGTTCAGAGAATACGGAAACATTTAAAATGGCATGCAGTACGGTTATACAATTCTCCTGGTATTCCGAGTTCAAACACCTGACCATCGTCCATAAAAATCTCTAAAAAAATATAAACAAAACAAAATTTAGATTAAAACTTTCAATTGTTAATAGATTGAGTTAATTTTCCGGATTTTTCAGAGAACATGAGGATTATTCGATTATTTAAGTCGGTTTCTTGTTCAGTGACCACGAAAACGTAAATAATGACATCTAAGCTTTTTCTGATTGGTATGATTTTCCGTATTTTCCACAATTTCTTGTTTTGGAAGCTTATGTATAGATATAGCAGTGTGTACGTTTTGGAAGCTTGCACGCTTTCAGTTCCATCAATCGTTGCTTTTAGTGTTCAACTTAACGCTGTGTACTCGTATGACTACACAGCGCGCTAATGGTTGAGTTCAATGATAGACATCACGATCGCAGTTGCTTTATCCATCTTGATAGGGCAGCGAAAGCGAGAGGGCAATTCGTACTTCCGAAACGTATTTTATGTATGCACTATTTATCTGTCATGTGCACAGAGTAAGTGTTGCTAAGCCAAGATGAACGTCAAAAAAGTGCATTTATATGCGTGAGCGCTTAAAGCATGTAAGCGTCCAAAATGAATACACATAGAGTGACATACACACCAGATTTTGTGAAAAGTAAAACAAGAATTTTCGTTTGTATACATAGAGGTTCAGTGGTTGACTTACACATTACTTTATACAAATGTTTTCATTATAATACTGAACTAAATTCCATTTTATTATATAATTTCATTATTTGAATGTTGACAATAATTGTATTATTAAAGTCCTTCGTATCTATGTATATATTTATATGTTGAACAGTCGTTTATATAATAAATATCTTCATCTTTGTCACTCATATTACACTTTACAATATGCATTCATCTAACTTTTACAATTAAAGTGATTATATCGTTTCCATTTTAAATATTATACAATGTAAATTAATATATTTTAAGTATTTCTTTTCATTTTGATTTTCTAAGTGAAAACAATTCTGTATAAATATCGTTAGATTTTTAATTAGTATTATAATAGTTTAAATAAAATTATTAAATGCCATTCATTACATATACTTTCATATTTTAAACATGAAAAAACACCCGTTGAAAATCAATGGTATGTAGACATGCACTAAACATAAAAAAGCACTATTCTATAATGCTTTATATGTTTGTGGTATTGTATAATAGTTTATGCAAAATTCGATCCTTATTAAAAAAACTACCTATTTTCCTGAAAATTAGTTAAAATAAAAAATTCGTTACGCAGCAGCTGCGTCAACTTAGCGAATTTCCTTAGAATCACTCTCTAGCGGTCATAATTTTAGTGTGATCAAAATGAAATATAATATCTGATATGACTTTAGTATTTACAAAAATTAAATTTATTAATAGCCAAAATAGAACGATGTATAACGATTATAGTTACTATGGAAACGACAATCAAAATATTTTACAATAAAATATATTTCGTGTATTCGTGTCAAACAAACACGTAATATTAAATATCTCTCTTAACATTAGAATAATCGAAAAATGTATAAGAAGTAAAGTTGTAGAAAATCAAGTTTGCTACAATTCATTACTTGATCATTTTTCTCAAACTCTAATGTGTACAGAGATATTTAGAATTTTAACTTTCAATCTTTAATTGTAAATATTTCTGTAAATATTATTGAAACAGAAATATGATACGAAACAAAATTACAGCAAACTTTGTACCTACAACTTAACTCCTAATAAATTTTTCGATTTTTCAAATATTAAGGGATATAGTCAAATTATATGTTTTCCCCCTCCCCCCCCAAACCCACCTTTCCCCTCGTCCGATTTTATCCATTAGCGAACTTGACCTTTAAAATACTAAAAGGGACTCAAATACTAAATTTCATTCCAATCGGAATAAAACTGTGACCGCTAGAGAGTCCACAAACATTTTATAAAAAAAACATTTGTTGATATATATATACAAATTTTAGCGATAGTGATTTTTAACATCTAATAGGTAGGATCGATGGACATTTGAAGAAAGTTTTACGAAATTCCAACATTGGTGCAAAATGTCCATCGATCCTACCTATTAGATGTTAAAAATCACTGTAGAGTGATGTGTGTATTCTAAGGAAATGCGCTAAATTGACGGAGTTCCTGCGTAACGAATTTATTTTATTTTATACGTGTTAATTCATATAGGGTTTAATTAATTCACAATTGTTTGACTGACAAGATTTTCACAATGAAATGTGAGAGCGGTATAGCCACCCACATAACTAGACCATTACAGATTCCTAAATACCACAATTTGGAGAGTATAAGTAGTGCTACATTCCTATATGCACTTAAGTTGTGACATTTGGGACAGAAATAAGAAAATTAACCGACAAAGCAATACAAACAAGGCTCAAGCTATGTAGCTTTATCGCTCCCATTTTACATAGTGATCATTTTGTTATTTGTTAATGAAATAACACATATTATGTTGTACTCTATCTACTTGTAGTCTACTCAGCTTGTAGTACGATGGAGTGTATAGTACTAGGCATGCACCACGTGATAGACGCACTCGATGAATGACTGGAGCAGCCGATGGAGCAGACTGAAATTTGACATAGAAACACCGGACCCGCGACAAGACGTTTAGTGTACCATATTTACTATTTATTATTGCATTCATTATTTCGTATGTAATAATAACCTTATAAACCAGGGGTGGCCAAACCAATGATCATGTGGGCCACCAACTCCGCGGGCCACATGTAAAATTATATAAAATGTTCAAGGAGGGTAGCATGCGGATTGTCCACCCCTATTATAGACGATATATGAATTAAGAATAATTTGTGTTATTTCATTTACATCTATCAATCGTTACAGCCTTAACACATTAATGCAGCCTGCTGTACAGTTATATACTCTGTGATCACTGCTGAAAGAGAAATGCATTTAATATGTTCGCGAACATTACAAAAACGTGCCAAAATGCCGCCAAAAAGAGGCTATAGACAAGACGATGATGCCAGTAACAATGGAGTTGATACAAAAACGCATTAATTCTGAAAGGCCAAAATGATATAGGCGTTATATACGATATGCATTACTGATTTCAAATATCAGTGATGCAATAGATTGATTTGATGGAATGATAGTAGTCCCAAAGAAAAATTCCGATGTAATCCGAATTTGTATTGACTACACCGAACTAAACAAGGCGGTTTGTAGAGAAAATTGTGAATTACCTTCCATAAACTTAAGGGCAAATTTGAAATTCAAGGATATTCTCTAAACTGGATGCTTCTTCAGGAATCTGGCATTAAGTAAGAAATTCAAATTGTTAACAATATTTTATCTCCTATTGGAAGATATTTTTTCCATCGTTTAACTTTTTTTATCTCCTTTTGCTTCAAGGTTTGTCTGGAGTTGTTTGTCAAATGGACGACATTCTAGATAATGCGGACGTAGCGAACATGACCATAAAAACTTCCAACCATGTACTGGATAAACTGGAAAAATTGAGTTCATATTGAATCCTAGGAAATGTCTGTTCAAAAAGCAAGAAATACATTTTTTGGGCCAAATTATGAACCAAAACGGAATCCAAGCAGATACATAGAAAGACGAGGCCATAATAGCTGTATTGGAGTCAAAAAGTGTACGGAGTTGCGAAGATTTATGGGTAAATCGAGAAGGAATAGACAAGCTCTAATTCCTTCTCACGTACATCCTACACAATCCTTTTTTTATATTAACTCTTTTCCTTAATCTTTGAAAATTAAAAAATTAAAAGGCTTTTAATTATTTATGGAGTCTGCTGTACAGTTTTCATTATTCTCTGTGATCTCTACTGAAAGATCTTTGCTTATGAATTTGAATGTACAAAGACGTGAAAAAATGTATTAAGAAACTACTTTAGAGTTTCTAATAACAACATTCTAATTATTATATTTGTGTACACGACATAATTTCATGTCCAACATTTCCTTCAATAAATCTCCGAAATTTGGTTTTTTAGTTTAGGAAAAGTATAAAATCATTCATCTATTTACTGATAATAAATCATTGATGAGAATATTAATTTTTTACACAATTTTAAATTGCCTATCATCTGTCGAACATCATGAAAACATCCATCAAATAAACAAACGGATATTATACAACAATAAAAAAAAACAAAATACGGGTTAGCATGAACAGGTTTGTTTTGTTAATGGTTCGCATAAAAACACTTTTTATACACAGTATATGTAAAGATAGATAGATAGATTGTAGAGGCTGCCCTGGACAGGCTACATTTTGACCATAAGGTCCATTGTGATACCTAAGAATGTGAGGATGTGAGTGTAGTGGAAGAAATTTTTGTCTCTGGACTAAGAATTAGTAGAATATGCCGCTGAAGCCGACTATGATAGGATCTATGCCGATATTCATCAGGAGTTCGTGAGTATATGTAAATATACAATGTATATTAAGTTTGATCACGGCTTTGTCACGCTTAAAAATATTGATCGTAGACATGAATTTTTGGCATATGTGTTCATAAAATGACCTAATTCGCCCATTTCCGCATATCTGTCCGTCCGTCTGTGAACACGATAACTCAAGAATTATAACGAGCAGAAATTTTGTTATAAACACGTACCGATTTTGTTTTTAAAATTTTTTTTTATTTCAAGTTTTTAAAATAAAATTTTGTTTGAAAAATTTTGTTTTCTCATAATTTGTAATTAAATGTTCCTCGGAATGCGAATTAATAACAATTCGAATACGCAAAATTTTTCCATCATTGATATACAACTCAGTATATACTAAGTATTCAAACAATTAACTCAATTAGTTGTTACATTACTTGTTTTAAAAGTAATTCAATCGAAAAAATGTAACATATCAGCTACGCGGATGTCCAAAGAAGAAAGACTCATAATGATTATAAAATCCAGTTGATAGTTATAATATTAATTATTATAATTATATTAAATCAGTTATACTACTCGAAACATATCCATCCAGAGTAACGTAAATAAGACCAGGTGATAACTGATAATCAAATTTAAGAAAGATTTAAAAAGAAATTCAAAATTTTATATTTCAACCACTTTCTACACTTGAATTGGTTGCTAACTAATCCATCGATAGAGTGGTCAATAGCTGAATGTTTTGGTTACAAGAAATGTTTGCCTCAGAAAAGCTTTTCCTGTTTTTTTAAATTGGAGACCCTTAATAAACAAATGATTAGATGTAACATTTTTCTCACAAAAACATATTTATGAATATGAATTAGGTTTAGAACCCTGTAAAATGTTTAAATTTAAAAATTCACATTTTATATAAATAAAAAATGAAAAACTGAGCTTTTTTGTTTTAACAAAAAAAACCGTAAATTTTTTTAACAAACAGACACATATCACACATTAATTTGAAAAAAAAAGGAAAAATAATAATAAAACATATTGTATGAATACATGCGCTGTAACGGATATTCGGAAAATATTGATGAAAATTTTCAGAATTCAACACAATATGAACTGAATAGCAAATTGAAGACAACGTTTGCTAGGTAAATTTTGACACATCTGAACATGTGTGAATAAATTGATATTGACTAAATAGTTTTCATGTCATATAATGAACCACTCATGAAATAGAAGAATAAAGTGTTTGTTGTTTTACCTTTTAAAAAACTAACAAACACAAAGTAAAAGCTACTATCAAATAAAATAAACATCGGCAACCAAAAACAAATAAAAGGTAGCTGGCAGAACAATGGTTAATCCAAAATTTTTGACAGCCCTACATATTAATAACTATGGCCCGTGTTTATAGTCCGGTCTTAAACGTAACTTCACCTTAAGCTTGATCTTTAGGCAGCGTTTGGATTTACAGACGCAATATTGAGGCAAGCTTGAAAGTTAAATCTTAGCTAAGATATGTGTTAGTGGATAAATATTCATAGTCAGAGCTTAAGGCAATATTAACAATTGAAAACTGTTGAAATATTCTCAGTCAAATCAGACTATCTTATTGTAGACCTCATCTTTAGTTTTTATTATAAAACCCATTTTGACAAAATGGAAATCGGACTTCAAAAATCAAATATTCTATAACAAAAAATGCACTAAAAAGTAAAAAAAATAATTGCATATTCTTGTGACAATTTTAGTTCCCTAAGCAAAAAAATTTAAATATATATATGTTATTATGTTATTTTTGGAGGTGTCAGCATAGAGAAATTCACATAACTTTTGGACACCGCCTCCAAAAATAACAATGATTGTACATATATATTAAAAAATTTTTGCTTAGGTGAACTAAAATTGGCACAAGAATATGCAATTATTTTTTTAGGTCTTATGAGGTATGTTTGGTTACATTTGTAAAATAATATTCAGTATTATTGACAATAATATCATACTATGATACATTGAACGAATAAAATATGCTTGAAACCATCATCTTACCGAAGATGATCTTGAATACCGAAGATGAATATCTATGAATTCATCATGTCTTAAAATCAATAAGACGGTCTTCAAGAAGGTAAGATCAAGGATGGACTATGAATACGAATCTATGAGTCGGTTATTTTGCATGTAGCATAATTGTTATATTCTCATTTTCCATGAATGCTACGGTTTTCAACATTTAAAATATCACTGTATCTATAACGATAGATAATATTAGTGTTGTTGTGTTGCTGTTGTTGGGGATAACGTAAAAATTCTGAATAATTTGATAAGGGTTCACAGTCCCGCAGATTACATATACATTCATTGAGTTACACATATATATATATATATATATATATATATATATATATATATATATATATATATATATATATATATATATATATATATATATATATATACGTATTTATATATAGTTAAAATATTTATGTATTTTATTTTTTCCATGTACAATAAAAAATTATGTAGTAAATGGTAATATTTTCCAATAAATGTATTGAAAAACACAAAAATGTAATTCTACCTTAATTAAATTTTGTTCATTGTAAACATTGTAAAATCGTATACGTGTCTGTTAGTTTGTATACGGTGTTGTGTTATGGTCCATTGTGCTCACCCTTCTACTTCAGTCCGACGAGATTCGTTTCTCCCATATATTGGCAACAGCAAGGAGCTTGCTTATCAGGACTTCCAGAAGGTTCATACATTCGGGGTGAGATGCAGCGAATATCCTGTATCTGCTGTAGCCTAGAGGTTCTCAGTCAAAGATAATATGGCTGGATATCTCTTCCTCCTTGCAACACAATCTGCATATATTGGACCCGTTGTGGGGTCCCATTGTGTGCAGATGCTTCCGCAGGGGATAATACCCGGTAATGAATCCGGTAATCCTCCTCAGTTGCATCTTCCCCAGCCTCAGTACATCGAGAGATAGCTCCTTGGTTGCATTCTGACGCAGTACCTTCCCCAGCTCCTGCTTCGGTACTTTTTCTCCAGGGATCACGGTATTTAGACCACTCGTTAATCTCTTGTTTACATGCAGTCCTTGGAATTCCTAAAATAAGCTCTGAGCCAATGAAGGTATTCCGATCCTCTTCTTTGCTAAGATATCTGCTTTTTCGTTTCTTTCGAAACCACTGTGACCCGGCACCGAGAGCCATTTAACATTTGTCCGTTTTGCCAGCTACAGCAGTACCTCCAAACAATATTTGACTACCCTTGTTCCAGGCAAGGCTTTTAAAGCAGCTTAACTGTCCGAAAGAGATCAGGTATCTAACCCTGGACCTCTGGATTGCTAGCCCAGTATGATACCGTTACACCACAAACGAGTTAATTTTGTCATATCATACAAAGTATTACTCTGAATTCCACATTAACATTATTATCATACATACGATTATTTGTGTATACTTTACTACTAATTGACATTAGTATAGTATTGTGACGCTTAAAGTTTACACAAATAATAATTATGTTGACTTCTAATGATAATAATTATAAATCCAGAGGTCCAGCAATCGATACCTAGTGGATGAGTAGATTTTTAGTTCCTTCAAACTATGCCTTCATAACCCTAATGGACATTAGTATAGTATTTTGATGCTTAAAGAATACACAAATAATATGTAGAAATTACATATATTTAATTTTTTTTTTAAATTTTATTTCTTTTCATACATTGTATGGTTGCCTTTCGGCTTTGTTATAATCCGATCAAAAACATAAATGGAAAAAAGGGCCGAGTTTTCGGGGAGATACTTCATATAATAGTTGCTCCTTAAAAAGTAATGATATCCCAATTAAAGAGCCGAGCTATTAATAATGTAAATAGTTAAAACTAAAATGTAAGAATATAAGTGCAAAGTAAAATGAAAAAAAAATTTGGTTGAAATTTATTTCGTAAGTTTTCTTTAATATGTTTTTGAAATTTTGTAATTTAAAATTTTACAACGCGGCAAGTTATTTTTTCTGTTGATTTAAAATATTTTAAAACTTGCCGCGTTATAAAATTTTAAATTATAAAATTTTAAAAACATACTAAAGAAAACTTACGAAATAAATTTCAACCCAATTTTTTTTTCATTTTACTTTGCACTTACATTCTTACATTTTAGTGTTAAGCCCTTTCATTTGATACTCATATCATATAGGTAAATGTGGAAATTATAAATCGCCACATGCGGCGGCCGCCATATTGAACTTAGAATGACGTCACTTTACTTATTGTGTTTCACTCATCAAGCCCTTTCATTTGATACCCATATCATAGGGGTTAATGTGGAAATTGTAAATCTCCATTTCGGGCGGCCGCCATATTGGATTTAGAATGACGTCATTTGACTTATTGTGTTTTGCTCATAAATCCTTTTTATTTGATACCCATATCATAGCGGTTAATGTAGAAATATTCAATCGCCATATGCGGCGGCCGCCATATTGGTTTTAGAATTGATTGATTGATTGATTGATATCGGGGTAAAAATTATTGCACTTCGACCCTACGGTCCTTTGTGCTCCCCCTCCAAACTCAGTCTGACGAGACTCGCTTCTCCCATATGTTGTCAATAGCCTGGAGCTTGCTTATCAGGTCCTCCTGAAGGTTTATATATTCGGGGTGAGATGCACCGAATATCCTGTATCTGCTGTAACCCAGAGGTTCGCAGTCAAAGATTATGTGGCTGGATGTTTCTTCCTCCTCGCCACACAATCTGCACACAATGGATCCGTTATGGAGTCCAATTGTGTGCAGATGCTTCCGCATGGGATAATGCCCAGTAATGAACCCGGTAACCTTCAGCAGCTGCATCCTGTTCAGCTTCAGTGCATCGAGAGATACCCTCTTTGTTGCACTCTGAAGCAGTACTTTCCCGAGCTCTTGCCGCGGTACTTTTTCCCAGTGATCACGGTGTTTAGAATTTGACCACTCGTTGATCACTTGTTTACATGCAGTCTTCGGAATTCCTAAAATAGGCTCTGGGCCTATGAATGGCATTCCGACTCCCTTCTTTGCTAAGGTATCCGCTTTTTCGTTTCCTTCGAAACCACTGTGACCCGTCACCCAGATCAATTTAACATTGTTCCGTTTTGCCAGTTTAAGAAGTTCCTCCAGACAATCCTTGACTACCTTTGAGGTGACCTCAGCTCCAGACAAAGCTTTTAAAGCAGCTTGACTGTCCGACAGAATATATACGTTCTGGTTTATGTAGCCTCTACGTAGGTTCTCACGGACGCATGCCAGTATGGCGTAGACTTCTGCTTGGAAGACCGTAGCATATTTCCCCAAGTTGAGGCTTATGTTTGCTTTTGGTCTCTCACCGTAGATTCCCGCCCCGGTCGCTTCTTCAGTTTTGAATTCGCCTGTATACCAGACGATTCCTTTCCTGAGGTAGGATGGTTCTCCTTCCGACCACATGGCCCTATCACATACTACAGTGAAAGGTTTTGAGAAGGAGTATGTCTTGGGAAGTATATCTGTGCCCATTTCAAAGACGGGGTCTGAGATAATTGATGTTCCCACGATACTTGCATGTCCAACCTGATTTTTATTAATCCAGTTGTTATTGCAAGACAATCTATAGGCGCTGGATCTCGCTTTAGCTGTTACTACAATGCTTAGCGGAGGCAGCCCTAGTATGACTTCCATGGCAGCTGTAGGTGTACTGCTCATGGATCCAGTGATGCACAAGCAGGCCAGTCTCTGGATCCTGGACAGCTTTATGCACGCAGTAATCTGCTTAACCTTTGGCCACCACACTAAAGCAGCATAGGTTATAATGGGCCTGACTACTGTTGTGTAGAGCCAGTGGATCATTTTGGGTTTTAGACCCCAGACTTTTCCACATACTCTCTTGCAAAGCATGAGAGAAGATTTGCTCTTATTTGTTATATATTCCAGATGAGGGTTCCATGTTAGTTTGGAGTCCAGCATAACTCCCAAGAACTTGGCTTCCCTTGTGATCTGTAATCTTTCACCTTCCTTTTACGTGTGAATGGAATTAGTGCGGTCTTACCAGGGTTAATTTTCAATCCCTGATTGATACACCATTCCTGTGCGATTCTAAGAGCGTTTTGCATAAGCTCCGAGATTGTGCCTTCACAGGGTCCCTGGATTGCAATTACAATGTCGTCCGCGTAACCCTGTGTGTAGTATCCATTTTGGTTGAGGTTTGTCAGTAAGCTGTTCACTGTCACGCGCCACAGGAGTGGGGATAAGACACCACCCTGTGGACATCCCTTTGTGGCTCTCACAGTGACAGACTCTCCAAAAAGAGAAGTTTTTATTCTTCTTCCTATCAGCATAGATTTTATCCACCTGCAAAAGGTGTCTTCAACTCCGTGCAGAACCAACCATGGAATTGTGAGAAGCATTGTCAAATGCCCCCTCTATGTCAAGAAAAACGCACAAGGTGGTTTGTTTCCTTGCGAATCCCTCCTCAATCCTGTATATTAGGTTGTGGAGGGCTGATTCACAGGATTTTCCCACCTGATACGCGTGTTGGTTGGCATGAAGCGGATTTCTTGACAATGCCTCCTGAGTCAAATAAAATCCTATTAGTCGTTCCATTGTTTTCAGTAGAAACGATGACAGACTAATTGGTCTAAAGTCCTTTCCCGTGGAGTGATCAAGCCTCACCGGTTTTGGCAAAAAGGTCACTCTTACTGGCTTCCATACGGTTGGGATATAACCCGTAGCCAGGCTTGCCCTGAATATATGACCAAGCAGAGTTAAAAGATGCTCTGCTCCTTTTTGTAAAAGAACTGGGTATATCCCATCTGGTCCCGGTGCTTTGTAGGGGTCGAATGAGTTTATTGCCCATTTGATTTTTGAGCGGTTAATGGCAATCACCGCTCTTCTCCTGTCCTCGCCAGTCGGCAGGAGACACTGGTTAAACTGCTCTTGAGAAGTGTTTTCATCGTCCACTGTCACCGAATCCGGGAAATGAATCCGGAGCAGTGTCTCGAGTGTATCCTTCGCGAAGCTAGTATACTCACCATTGGGTTTACGAAGTGAGCCGATGGTGTCAGCGGGTTTCTTCGCCAGGACACGATGGAGCCTTGCTCTCTCAGATGTGTTTTCAACATCATGACAGAGCTTCCTCCATGAGTCCACTTTAGCTTTCTTCAGAGACCTTTTGTATTCGGTAAGGGCTTCATGGTAATTATCCCAGTTCCCCAACCTCCTTGCTCTGTTAAATAGCTGGCGAACCCTTCGCCTCTGACTCCTTAGGCCCTCATTCCACCAACAAGTCGACCTGCTGATGTCTTTTGAGACCTCCGGGCAGTTTTCTTGGAAAGAGTTCATTATTGCATGCTGAAGCTCAGTTGCAGTAAGCTCAATGTCCAATACTGTTTTAACTTTCTTCGGAATTGTGGCGAGTTGAACTTTAGTGTGGAATTATATTCGTCCAAATTGGTTCTCCTCGGATCCCGATATTGTATATTACATTGGTCCGTTCTTACCTCCACATTGTAATAGATTTGTCTGTGATCCGATGCAGATGGTTCATCGGACACTAGCCATTTCTTGATTTTACCACTGATTTCATAAGTGCTCAGTGTTACATCAATGACTTTCTTCCGCACTTTGTTAATAAAAGTCGGCTTGTTGCCTTGGTTAACTATATCTAAGTTGTTAGCTATGATATAATCAAAGAGGTACTCACCTCTTGTATTTGTGCTTGTGCTACCCCACGCAGTGTGATGCGCGTTTGCATCGCATCCCATGATCAGTTGGTGGTTTTTTGCCTCACAATACTGGATCAGGTCTTCCATCTCTGTTGATGGTGGTGGAGTAGATGCATCATAGGGTAGGTAGACCGAAGCGATGATTACCACTCCAGTTCCGTTCTCCATGTTGTATTTTACTTTTACTGCTGTTAGATCTCTCTGACAAAACTCTAACAGCGGCAAGACATTGATGTCCTTTCTTGCATAAATGCAAGTTCTGGGTCTCTCCGAGGTTTTATCGTAGATAATTTGTCCTCTAGTATCTCCTAGTCCAAGAATCTTATGGTTAACAGCCCAAGGTTCTTGGATCAGAGCTATGGAGATTCCCCTTTTCAGCACATTTTGACAGAAGACAGCAGAGGCCGCCTTACTGTGCTGGAGGTTCATCTGAAGCATCCGAAGATCAGACATTCTTTTTCCTTTTTGAAGTATTCAGTGGTCTAAGGTTGACTTGACCAAACCCGAGGTATAATTTAAACCCTCGGTCCTGAATCACCCGCAGATCCGCTGCATCCACTTCCAGTACGATGGTATGTCCTGCATTGGTCCTCGTGCTGTTGATACTTCGCCATTCCTGAGTGTGCAGGTTTGTATTCTCCACTCCAAGAGCTTTGATCACTTTGCCCGTTTCAACGGTGTTATAGATCTGGGGAGTATACAGCAGAACCTTTGATGTGTTCATCATGGCTCTTGCATCCCCGACCACAAGTTCCGCTCCGTCCCATGGTCTGATATTCGGTTTTAGAATTTTAGAATTACGTCACTTTATATACTGTGTTTCGCTCATCAAGTCCTTTCATTTGATACCCATATTATAGGGGTTTATGTGGAAATTATAAAGCTCCATTTGCTGCGGCCGCCATATTGGATTTAGAATGACATCACTTTACTTATTGTGTTTTGCTCATCAAGCCCTTTCATTTGATACCCATATCATAGGGGTTAATGTGGAAATTGTAAATATCCATTTACGGCGGCCGCCATATTGTATTTAGAATAACGTCACATTATATACTGTGTTTCGCTCATCAAGTCCTTTCATTTGGTACCCATATTATAGGAGTTTATGTGGAAATTATAAATCTTCATTTGCTACGGCCGCCATATTGGATTAAGAATGACGTCAATTTACTTATTGTGTTTTGCTCATCAAGCTTTTTTATTTGATACCCATATCATAGGGGTTTATGTGGAAATTTTTAATCGCCATTTTCGGCGGCCGCCTTATTTGATTAATGATGACATCTTACGCTAATGTAGATATCTAAATAATTTTGAGTCGGTGCAAAAAACCAACCATCGAAATGGAAGAAGAGTGGATCTGATATTTGGTTAAAAGTAAAAAATTGCCCATTAACGAATTTGACCTCACTTTTTTCTTATAGAACGCACACACAAAAATTAGCTGTTTATCTGTTCTCGTTCTTGTGTTATTGCGTCCACAGATAGACGGACGGACATGCCGAAATGGGTCATTTTATAAACAAACATTTATATCAAGGATTAATATTTTCAAACGTTACAAAGTTGGGACTAAACTTAATATACCATGTATATTTACATTTACTGGGAATAAAAAGTTAATTTTTTGTGTTCTTCTCCATTTTCTGAGTTGTTTCGGTCGAAAAATTAAAGTTTTCCAATTTTTCCTATAAATTTCAAGTTAAAACAGGTTGAATGCAAAAAAACCGATCCAAATTTTTTGTTTTTTTGATAAATTTCATAAAATTTCTTTGTTGAAAAATTTTAACAATTAGTGTTATCTGAACCAATCAACGTATAGCTTTGTATTTCATGTAAGATCGGTTTTCATATACCGGCTGTTTAGTTTACATCTTCGCATAGTAGCCCTCCCACGAGAGATCTACGATGAGAGAGTACATATGTATACATTAAGCAATGTGTATGAAAAGGAGGTCTTATAGGTTGGTTTTCTTACTTAAAGTTAAACTGTTGTGTGTTGGACAGATGTTATGGTTTGTTCTGTTGTTCAGACTTCAGTATGCTATAACATCTAATTAGAGTGCGTTAAATATATTCATTATTGTCTTCTGAAGTTTAGCCATTACTTCTAACAATTGAAAATTATTTTTTTAATATCATAAGACTCATAAGACTCATGAGATGTTCCTGGAAAGTTTCTTCCAGAATCTACCTTACTATCATGGCATTGTGTGCAGAGTAACCATCTTGCTGGAACCATACAAATTCCAGGTTTAAATTTGGAAGAGCTCTAACAGTTGGCAATATATTATCTTGTAGCAAACTCAAATATTTTCGAGAATCTAAAGATCCGTCAATGAAGAATGGTCCTATAATATGATCACCCAATATTCCAGCGCAGACATTCAGTTTCTGTGGAAACTGTCTTCGGGTACTGACATATCGCTGTTGAGACCAATATCGCAAGACAGATGAATTATGTTTTCCATGCAATGGAAAAGACGATTCATCAGTAAATAAAATATTTATGATAAAATTATCTTTTTGATTCGCCTTTTCCATCGCAGTTTCACAAAACTCCATCTTACGATAAGGGTCTTGAGGCAAAATCTCTTGGTGTTTTTCATATTTAAAACATATGAAACTGTTCCGTTTCCAAATGTTTGCAACTGTAGCGTTGCTTAGGCCCAGTTCTTCACCAACTTTTCTTGTCGATTTTTTATCGTCAATAGATAGTACACTACAAACTGCTGTATCTCTCTCTTCATTTTTTGGTGGGGCTTCCTCATCTTTTTTGTGGCAATTTTTACAATCAGATAAACAAGCATATTTTTCAAAACAGTGAATAATATTCGTAACTGTTCGAGTGGTTGGTGATTGCCACAATAAATGCCACAATAAATGAATTGACACATTCCTGTGCGGAATGTCCGGAAAAGTACCATTTAACAATTTGCACCTTTCTTCTTTTGTGTAATAATAACCCATTGTTGAAATAATACCAATAATAAAATAAACAAACACGTATTTTCCAAAAGCATTCACATAGAAATGATTGCATATTAATAAATCAATTAATAATATTTGTATTCAACAAAAAATCCCCACTCTCTTAAATACAGGCACATACATCACAACAGCAGCAAAACAAAACCTATAATCCCTCCTTCTCTTACACATTGCTGAATGTATACATATGTACTGTCTCATACTCGTGGGAGATCTATTATGCGAAGAAGTAAACTAAGAACTGGTATGTATACAATTAATGCTATCTGAACCAATCAACGTACAACATTTGTATGTCACATAAGATCGGTTTTTATATAACAAATATACAAACACATAAAAAAATTTTGACAAAATGGAAACCCGACTTCAAAAATCAAATATTCTAAAACAAAAAAATGCACTAAAAAGTAAAAAACTAATTGCATATTCTTGTGCCAATTTTAGTTCACCTAAGCAAAAATTTTTTAATATATATATATATATATATATATATATATAAATACATATATAATAAAAATATATATATATATATATTACATTATAAATATATACATATGTGCTTTTTTAAAATGTCTGTGGACTATCTAGCGGTCACAGTTTTATTCCGATTGGCATGAAATTTAGTGTTTGAGTCGATTTTGTTATTCTAAAGGTCAAGTTCGGGTAAAATCGGACGAGGGAAAAGTTGGTTTAGAGGGAGGGAAAAATTTGACTATCTCCCTTAATATTTAAAAAATCGAAAATTTTCAGGAGTTAAGTTGTAGGTACTAAGTTTTACTGTAATTTTGTGTCTTATCATTTTTCTGTTACAATAATATTTACAGAAATATTCACAATTAAATATTGAAAGTTAAAATTATAAATACTTCTGTTCACATTTGAGTTTGAGGAAAATGATCAGGTAATGATTTGTAGCAAATTTGATTTTTTATTGCTTTGCCCGTTATACATTTTTCGACCGACTTCAAAAAATACAAAAACTCATTACACTATAAAGCTAAAAATAACAATATACTGATTTAATCCAAAAGACTATTTTTGTCCAAACCTAGTACGTATAATTTTTATACTCAGTAAATGTAAATACATAAGATATCTTAAGTTTGATCCCGACTTTTTAACGCTTAAAAATATTGATCGTAGGGATGAATGTTTGGAATATGTTTACATAAAATTCGGCAATTTCGACATATCCGTCGCCTGTCTGTGGACACGATAACTCAAGAACGAAAAGAGATTACGAGCTGAAATTTAAAAAAATAAATAATTTTCATTGTAAAATAAAATAAAAATGTGTTGTTTGAATTGTTTTTCATAAACCCAGTAGTTTTCTCATAATTTGTGATTAAATGTTCCACGGAGATTGAATTGTTAATAATTCGAATATGCTGAATTGTTAACAATTCAATCATTAATATACAACTCAGTATATACTTAGTATTCATACAATTAACTCAATTAGTAGTTACATTACTTTCGATCGGTTTGAAGGGATGCCCTCATCAGATTATGACTTGATGACAATGGGACCACCTCGAGAGTATATTCTTTCATACAAAACAAAAGTTTTCAAAATCGATCCACAATTGACGGTGACATCGGTGAACATTTATAAAAAATACATATAGCCGAACATAGAATCTCCTCCTTCTTGTTTTGGAGTCGGTTAAAATTTTTTTTGATTTTCGCATTTCCACAGAAACTATACTTTACTTCTAAAAAATAACTATAAAATTATTTTATTCAAATTTTGTTTCAATTTTGAAATGTCAATTTTGATTGAAATGTCGTTTCCATAGTAACTTTAAACTACAATAGCACACTATTATTAATCGTTGTATATGGTTGTATTTTGGCTCTTAATAAATTTAAATTTTTCAAATACTAAAATCATGTCAGATATCATATTCCATTTTGATCACACTAAAATTCTGACCACTAGAGAGTGATTTATGTATTCAAAGGAAATTCGCTAAGTTGACACAGCTCCTGCGTAACACCTTTTTTCAATATTTTAATGAGCTAAATTATGGGTGATTCATTGCATAAATTTTTTAACGAAAAATGTAGTTTTCAGGTATAGTGAATCAATCAATTTTCATTGAATTAAGAGCTCACTCCCATCACGTATCTCTGCTGCCGCAGCGTTCATTCCCAACCATTTCTTATTCCGTTAACGCGCTTCTCTAATTGGTTACTTTATTTAATTAATATATAATTAATTGTGGGCCAGGCGTAAAAATGTCCAAGGACTTTTTATCTTAGAATTTCATTCAACTGGGAGGTTATGGGTTCGAATCCCAACATCGGCAGTTTGTCAATTAAAAAAGTAATGGGGCGGTTAATTGACTAAACTGTTGGCGTATGGACAAGAACGAAGTAACCGGCTATGCTTGTGAAGGTTTTCTGCAGTTTCCTTTCACGAACTCCAGATAAATATCGGCATAGTTCCTATCAAAGTCAGCTGCAGCCGCATAACCTGCCAATTCCTAGTCTGCCTATGAATTTCTTGTCACATCATAAAAAATGTACTGTTTAAATTTGAATGAAGGTTTGAAAAATAATGGTGTGTATATATATATATATATATATATATATATATAAATAAATGAATGTACCATTTTGTTGAGTATACCAATGTCATTGATGACGCTTTTATTTTTCATCTTTTTTTTAATATGATTTATACTATTCAATTTACATTTTTATAATCTCATATATCAATAACAATGACAGATGAACATGAACTAAAACATACTGGACCATATGGAATAAATACATCACGTAAACAACAGAGAACACACCAAATTTGTTCGTTGGACGGTTTATTATTTGGATGGAGTTGTGTTGTGCCAGTTTTACAAAATTAGTGAATACACAAAAAACAAAACAAAAAAAAAACAAAATTAAATTAAAAACAAAAACCATTTTAATTGAAATATAAATTTAATTTCTAAATGTTTTATGAGGGTATGAGACGAGAGTCATGATTCCAATGTTTTCGAGGTGAAATTCAATATAATGATTTAAAATATTATAAAGGTTGTTTTACATTGTGCTTTACAATTTATCGTTTATATTCTTGAATATATTTATATAATTTTGTCACAAATTTAACGTAACCGTGTAAGTAGGTACATAACTTTAAAATTTTAACCAAATTTTCGAGAACTGCTATAATATTATTATATTATAAAATTTGAATTTAATATCATTGAAAAAAGTTTTTGTTCGATAAAAAAAGCTAAAAGAGCTAAATTTCTATTATATATATTTTCTATTATAGCGTGAATTTTAATTTTTTTTTTTTAACAATCAATTTTTTATAATGAATTAGTATAAAGAATGTTGTTACCTCTGACTCAACGGTGTTTTCTACGCGTGTGATTGAGAAAGAGCTAATTCCTGCGTAGTAATTATACTCGTGTGCGGGTACTCGTGCGCAGTCTTTAATTTAAACCATTTGCGTACTCCATTTTGTTAGAAAAATCGATTCAAAATAATTTTTTAACTTTAATTGAAAAACTTATGTAAAAATGCATTCGGGTGAATCCAATATTTTCACGTTAAATAGTAGTGATAAAAAGGAGAGTGCAAGAAGAAGTTTTTTCTTAGTGTTATTTTTATTTTTTTTCCTATAAATTCAGAGAAAATATTTTAAATGCATACTAAAGGAAAATTTGCGAAATAATTTGGCTTTCTCCTTCATATCACTACCTATTAAGGTGAAATTATTATATTATGGGTTTACTCGAAAACTTGGTATTTTTTAACATTTATGTCATGATCGGCATGATCGGATATCACTTCTTTTTATAATGCTTTTTACATTATCTTATTCTGTTTTCATATTTTTTACTGCAAATCTACATTTCGTAACATTTTGTCATATTTTGTATGTGTAAATATCAAAGAACAGAAATTGTTTATAATCGGATCTGAAAAAAAAATCTATTTATTTTTTAGTTTTACTTAAACTGCTTGAAATATTGAAATAAAATGACCATTAAATAATGCGAAGAAACTTTTTATGCGTTTACAATCTCATTAATAAATCAAACATTTACCGATAGCAATTAATTGTTAGCCAATCAAATTGCCCTAACATGCCTATATGTACATTAGGGAGACCGGGGTCGGTTGAATCATTTTCGGCAAAATCACTGACTTTATTAACAATTTAAACTGAGAGTATTTGACAGTATGCCTTACATAAACCTTAGTTATTCGACTACTAATAGATATGATTATAGTTGCATTATCTACATTGCAAAAACATCTCGGGCCAATTTAAAAATATTAAGGAAAATATTTCAACCGATACCATACCCGGGGCGATTGTAACAGTGATTGGTATCAGTTGTAACACTATAAGAATAAATCAAATAATGTTGTTATATATTTATTTATTAAGACAAAATTACCGAAAGTTACAAAAAAAGCTTTCTATATATAGCGTATTTGTTGTATATATAGTCGAGTTTTTCTTATTTCGCCCCTTGTTTGCCGCCAGCTTAAGTGATACATTGTGGTCAGGTTTTAATATTTCTGGTGAAAATACTTCAGGGCTCGTAGGTGGTTTTGGCGAATCTGTTCCACTTGTATATGTCCTTGTATGATCGGCTGGAAAAGTTACATTTTTACGTATTGGAGGAGTTATTGCAGTTAATAGAGATGACTGAACAGACTCTAGAGTTGTACTAGAACAAGCTTTATTGCTTTCACAACTTGTATAATTCAGATTTGACGTGTGTTCATCATCTTTTACATGGAAGGTTGGCTGTTCATCTACAATGAAAGGACTTATAGCCTGAAAATGATCGTCATCTTTCGGATTCTCTTTATTTTGATTTGGTAGGTCATAACCGGTCGGTAACATAAGATGGCGCAAAACCAGGTTCCAAAAATATGTTGCGGTTAAAAGGTTAAATGCCTGTGATTCAACGGGTACATGGGGTCGGTCATAACCCCCAAAAAGTCAATTTAAATAAAAAACAATTACCCCTACCTGTACTACGATAACCAAAGTTCTTACATTAAAAACTATAACAACCGTAATCGTAACTAGTATATATATATATATATATATATATATATATATATATATATATATATATATATATATATATATAAATTTGTATTAAAAAACAAAATAATAGCAACAAAAATATTTACTTTTGCACTCAAAAAGGCAAGGACCTCTCTTGCAAAATATACGATCTCGAAGCAACACTGAACATTGACTACCGACAAGCGACACTGAACCTTGTACGTATCCTCAACCGTATCCTATTTCAACCGACCCCGGTCTACTTACTATGTAAAATTCACCAAAATAACATGCGAAAATTTTCTATTTCTTGATAGAAACATCGGGTTTTCAGACTTTTCCCATTATTTTGGGCACTACACCTAAATGTGTGCTAAGTTTTAACTTTAATGGATAAAGGAAGTACAATTTTACTTTTAATCCTGTTACCAACCATTTAGGGGCGTGGCTGTGTTTTTTCAGTTTTTTTATTAAACTATCTTTAAAAATATTTATTCTTTAACGACAAAATTGAAAATGGTATATTAAAGAATATAATCTTTCCATATTTTAAAACCCATCTTTGTAGCTTTTTTGGTTAAAAACACACAGAGGGGTCATTTTTGACGTAATATTTGCTGTATATACAGCACACAGAGGTCATAGCCACGACTCCTTAAGCTTGGCAATACGCATTTCCATGCTGTATGATAATTTTAAATCGAGAAAAAAATAACATTTTAAAAATTGTTTGTAAGTGTTCAAACAGAAACAAAATAGTATGTAGGCTATTGAAACAACAGAATGTTTACTGCTTTTATTCATCAATTTATAATATAAACAAGTGAAAATAACAACTAACTGAGCTAATGGCTTAAATACCCGGTATATTAAGAATTTATGAAAAAAAAATTTCAAACAAAAATTGTATGTTTGTAAAAAAGGGACATTTTATTAAATTTTTTATCTATCTCTTACGGTTTCAAAGCTAGATAATTTGCCCTAACATTGTCTGATTTTTCGCATTCACAAACTTGACCTAACTTTTCAGCTTTAAAACACACGTTCAAAATTCGAGGTCGCTATCTATTTTCGTTTTTGAGTTATCGTATTCACAGACAGACAGTCGTTAAAAGTCGGAAATAAACATAATATACCTTGGTATATATTATATACCGGGTATAAAAATATGTAACAGATTCATATTTTACTAGTACGTAATAACTAGTATGTAATAATTTATTTATCTTTTTCAGTTTTTACTTTTTATCTTTTAGATATGTTAGTTGTTTTTTGTAGGTATGGTCGTATTCGTTGCATTTTGTATAGTATTCAATGAAAACTGGCTCACATCAATATTTAACTATTGAACTAAATCTTACACATGACAGTCTACTAAAAAAAATTCGTCGTGACATGGATTGATAATTTTTACATACTTCTTATTTGATAGATTTTCAGGATATTTTGTATATTAAAAGAAAACTGACACCCCCATTATTAATACTTTCTTCAAAATTAATGCGTTGCCATAATGAGTCAACTATTTTAATGTCTAAGTAGAATTCACAAAAAATATACTAATGATAGTTTTGAAATATAGTGAATTTTGAATCATTTCATATATAATGTTTCAATATTGTACAACAGATCCTAGAATCATCCTTGTACGAATGAGCTACCACCAATTCGGAAGGTTTACCAATAATTCATTTATATACAATTAAATAAATACCACATATGTTGTGTATAAAATTACACACTACATATTGTACATAAATTATTCTGGATATTATATTAAAAATGAGGAATAATTCAACAATGTATATCCATTATGTATGTTATTAATTTATTAAGTCAACTTCTATAAATTATTTTCGAGGAATATATTAATTTATATTTCAAATATAAAATAAGTTTTAGTGGTTCGATGAATTGAACTGAACTGGTTTGATGAGCATTGGACGTAAGACAAATTGGAAGAAAAGGTTTTCGAATATTTTTGATGTGTTCTTCTGTTGTTATATCCAGTATATTTGTAAATATACAGGGTATATTAAGTTTAGTCCCGACTTTGTAACGCTTGAAAACATTAATCCTTGACAAAAATGCTTCACAAAGACATTCATAAAATGGCCTAATTCGGCCATTTTCTCATGCCCGTCCGTCCGTCTGTGAAGCCGATAACTCAAAAATGAAAAGTGATAACAAGCTGAAAATTTTTTTGTGTGTTCTAGACCAAAAATGTAAGGTCAAGTTCGTTCATGGGCAAAATCCGAACGTGTTTCTCCCCGTCAGGGGAAAAAATTTTTTATCGTTGAAACCGTAAGAGGTAGAACAAAAATTTCTTAACAAAAAACCTTCTTCTCTTTAAAATAAACAACTTTTGTTTGAAAATTTTTTTCATTAACCCAATAGTTTTCTCAAAATTTGTCCTCAAACTTGATAAAAATGAGAAATACAATTGATAGGCGAATGAAGGCATGGTCTCCATGGACCCGTAGGTATACATAACAACCGTACATTCTATTACACCCAGTATATTTGTAAATATATAAGGTATATTAAGTTTAGTCCCGACTTTGTAACCCTTGAAAATATTAATCCTTGACAAAAATGCTTCACAAAGGTATTCATAAAATGGCCAAATTCGGCCTAATTCGCCTGTCCGTCCGTCTGTGAACACGATAACTCAAGAAGCAAAAAAGTGTGTTCTAGAGCAAAAGAGTAAGGTCAAGTTCGTTGATGGGCAAAATCGGAATTAACGCTTTGCGTTTATCAACGCTTCCCGTTGACTTACTTGTGCTTTGCGTATACCAACGCTTCGCGTAGGCTTGCTTACGCTCCGCGTTCACTTCCTCTTTGCGTTTACTAGTGCTTCATGTTGACTGATGCTTATAAACATTGAATAGGCAGATATATTAACAATTCAAACATTAATATACAACTCAGTATATACTGGGTATTCAAACAATTAGCTCAGTTAGTTGTTAAATTACTTGTTTCTTATAAAAATATTTTTGTATACTTTTTTAAAAATTTTTATCTAAAATTGAATGATTTCGACCGAATTTATAAATATATATATATTGGTGCAATTAAATATATATATTTATATATATATATATATATATATATATATATATATATATATATACATATATATATATATATATATATATATATATATATATATATATATATATATATATATATATATATATATATATATATATATATATATATATATACATAAGGGTGGGCCATCTAACGTTTGGAATTTGAACTATAGGATATTTTGATGTTGGAAGGTTTGATGCAGTTCCGATGGGACAGAATGTTAGTTTTTCGTTTGAAATTTACGAAATGGGTCGCTTTTCGCTTGACAAAGTTGGGAAATATTAAAAACTTATTTCCAAAGTGGTGAGTCTTGTACTCAAACTGTAAGAAATTTACGAACTGGATCGTTGTTGGATAAAAAAAACTCGTTGTTGGATAAATATTTATAAGCTTTTATTTAACGTGCAATGTATGTATGTATGTTCGGGTCAAATCTTGCAGGCTGAATTAGAACCACTTCCTCTTATCGGATTTGAATTTTTACATGTTCGTTCAGTTCCGATGACAATGCATTTTTATGGTATGCATGACAAGAATCGACAAGGAGGAAGGGATGGTTTAGAGGGAGGGGGAAGCACAAAACTTGGTATGTCTCTCTTAATATTGAAAAAATCGAAAAACACATAAGTAAAGTTGTAGAAAATTAGTTTTACTAAAAAGCTTGTTTTTTTTTTCATAGAAACTTATTTCTGAGTAAATTGGTTAAGATGGCAAAGATCCTGCGTAACGAATTTTTATTATTATTCAGTGCGTTAGCTACTAAGGCAATTTACACAAATTTAAAATCAAATAAAATTTTTTTTTTCTACTTGCATAATACGTAAGTATGAAATTTCAAAGTTCTTGATACGCCCTATCGCGTTTTACATCGGGGTACTCTCTCACAATAACTAATATTCAATGAAATGACTTTTATTATGTATTTTCAACCATTCATTCTATTACTAACTGCCCCGTATCTGTATATGGAGGAAACTTAGTCATCAAAGTGGCAACATGTCACTAATACACTTATTTTAGTGATAAAATTAGTTTATCTATAAAAAAATATATTTTAAGTTTTGTTCAATAAACTTACATTATGGTTTGTAATTTGTACAGTAAAATATTCGTATAGGTCAAATCCTACATCAATATTAAATTATAATATATTGATGTCATATACTATTTTGTTTGAGTAATAGATACATACATACATTATTATTGATTTTATTTGCAAATATTCGGGATAGTAGAATATTGAATAAAATATTATTTGTTATTTAGCTTCTACACAGTACCAAAGAATACATCTTATACATATTCAAAACTAAATAAAACCTATTTTGACAAAATGGAAACCCAACTTCAAAAATAAAATATTCTTTAACAAAAAATGTACTAAAAAGTAAAAAAATAATTGCATTTCTTGTGCCAATTTTAGTTCACCTAAGCAAAAATTTTTAAATATATATGTACAATTATTGTTATTTTTGGAGGCGATGTCAGCATAGTGAAATTCACATAACTTTTGGACACCGCCTCCAAAAAAACAATAATTGTACATATATATTTAAAAATTTTTGCTTAGGTGAACTAAAATTGGCACAAGAATATGCAATTATTTTTTTACTTTTTAGTGCATTTTTTGTTATAGAATATTTTATTTTTGAAGTCGGGTGTCCATTTTGTCAAAATAGGTTTTATTTCTCGCTTTTTAGTGACTTTGAAGTTCTATAACTTATTTTATTTCAGATCAACTAAACGAACTACTAACTTTTAGTGCATTTCTTTATAACACATTTTTTTTATCCGTTGTTTTTTTTTTTTTTTTTAGTGCATTTTTTCATAACAGATTTTCAGTTTTTTTTACATGCATTTTGTTTTTTTTTTGTAAAAATTTTTTTTTTGGGGTCGGTTTTTTTTTTATAAAAAATTTTTTTGAAGTCGGTTTTTAAAAAAATTTTCTTATTTTCCTATTTTGAATGAGTATACGCTTTCAAAAAAAAAAATTTCAGAGAAATCGGTTATCACATATAAAATGAGGATTTTTCTCGATTTCCCGGGGATCCCCTTATCAGAATGCGATTTGGTGCCAATGGGACCAATGGGAAACCATACCCTTTAAAACAAAATTCAAAATCGGTTCATAAATGACGGAGTTCTGAGGTGACACACATAAAAAAAAAAAATTACAGACGAATTGAGAACCATCCTCCTTTTTGAAGTCGGGTTAAAAAACGTCGGTAAAGTGTAACAAGCTATGCTTGAACGTGTTCCGTGAAAAAAAAATATATAAAAAATTATTATTGTTCGGTACAGCATGATTTATAAACCGTTTTAAATAAAATTGTTTATGACAATTGGCACCCAAAAATAAAGTTACGACCCCCCACAATACTCTTGAAAAATTTAAAATCCCGTTTAATCCACAAAATCTTAACCTTATTATCTTTAATAGTGATGGAGATGCGCTGGGAAACAGGAATTTCGAAGCGTTTTTCCAGAAAAACTTTTAAGAAACTCAAACATAAAAAAACGATCTATCATTTTTTTAAATAGTGCTTTTGAAAAGCTTTGATACCACACACAACAATCTTAACTAAAAAATTGAATTTTAAACCTTATGTCCGTATTTGGGTAACTGTATGACAAATTTTACTAAGTGCAATAAATTCTGAGGAAAATGTCTGTGACAGACATATAGACAGATACTGACATTATTCCATAAGTGTTCTGTTTTGTAAATTTGTATTATTCGATAATTTGTTCAAAAAAGCATCAATATTTTTGTTATAAGTTTTTGCTATAAAATCGATGTAATCGTTTCAAAGTATTTTCATTTGTATTTCAATTTATGTACTACACACCAGAGATGTCACGGATGTGACATTTACTTATATCGGGAGATGCGGATTGCGATGCCGGATATTTAGCATAAGAGTATATAATAAAATTTGTATAATAAAAATATAATTAATAAATATAGAATAAAAAAAGTATCGCTCAATCTGGTAATAGATAATTTAAATCAATGCAAAAATATTCTCTTTCCTTTTGGTATATTGATGTTTATTATCAGTAAATAGTTAAACTACGAGATAAGAATCATTGATGTGTCTTTAAGTACCCATATCAAGATTTCAGAAGCACTGAATTTAGCTCAATATCAATAATTAAGTCACTCATTTGTAAAGAGTTGAACCAGTCTGAACCCTACATGCTCATTGAACAAAAACATGACTCATTGATATACAACTCAGTATATACTGGGTATTCAAACATTTAAATCAGTTAGTTGTTATATTACTTAACAGTGGAACATAGAATCTCCTCCTTCTTTTTTTGAAGTTGGTTAAAATTTGTTTTCATTTTGTCATCTCCACGGAAACTCTATTTCTATAAGATAACTATAAAATTATTTTATTAAAATTTTGTTTTAATTTTGAAATGTCAATTTTGATTGTCGTTTCCATAGTAACTATAAACTATAATCGTTATATATCGTTCTATTTTGGCTATTAATAAATTTAATTTTTGTAAATACTAAAGTCATATCCGACATTTCATTTTTATCACACTAAAATTATGACCGCTAGAGAGTGATTTATGTATTCTAAGGAAATTCGCTAAGTTGACGCAGCTCCTGTGTAACGAATTTTTTTATACTTCAAAAGAAGTCATGTACCTAAGTAACTAATCAATCTGTTGTAATAGCTGGTGTATACAGTTAATTTTATTAACCCGACTTCAAAAAGGAGGATGGTTCTCAATTCGTCTGTATTTTTTTTTTTTTCAAGAAATAAAGTTGATGAATCTTAGATTAAACTTATTTCATTTCAATTATTAGTTTTGATCACAGTATAAATATTTTATCTTGTATAAAAATTGTGGTTATGAAACACATCTGAATGAAAATTAAATTGTACTAAGTATATATGGACAATTTTTTTTGTAATATTTGTATAGTGACGTCATTTTATATTATAAATCCACATTCAGGGCTGAACAAGACGAAAATAAATCTGATTAATTTTGGTCCGTTAGCTAAATTCAATAGTTAAAGTTTATTTTTTAATATATTATAAATGCTGTTAGGGGGGGGGGGGTAACTTATTATATTAATATAGTCAATTTGGCGTTTTTTTAAATTAGTAACCTAAGATTTAGTTTCAGTACTTTCATTATTAATTTTTTTTTTGTAAATAAATTTTTGTTATTATTTTCATTTTGATTTCATTTTTAATAATTCACCAATCCTTAGGTCAAACTCGAACATCTAAACATCCACACCTCTGAACATCTAAACACGATAAAAGAATTCAATCGGCGGGCCAAGAATTGAATTCGAGACTAAGTTACGTATAACTACATTCGCTCTTTGTAATTATTTTGGTTTACCTATACTATTTGATATTTGAAACTTATCATTTTGAATTTAATTTTCTATTGCTTTCAACTTATTTTACTTTTCTAATAAATTAAATTTTACATTTATTTGATAACAAATCAAATGAACAGTTTATACATTTCAAATTACAAAGTATAATTTCATTACATAGGGTGGCGCATAAGTAACGTTATGATTTAATTAGTGAATAAATTATTTGTTACGTTTTTTTTTTTCAGAATTAACTTTAAAAAAATTCGAAATGCACCTAGCGCTCCAACAATTTACCGATTGATCTTGGTATGCTGGAAGACATCGTACAGTTCGAAATGATGAGAACATTTCTCGGGTGCAAGCAAGTGTTGGGGAAAACCCCGAAACTTCCACCAGGCGACGTTTTCAGCAGTTGGTGATATCTAGCCGGTCTTTGCAAAGAATTTTACATACGTTACACCTTTTTCCATATAAGATTCAATTGGTTCACGAGTTAAAACCAAACTATGGTTTTTTGTGCGAAATTTTTGGCGATCGAATAATATCGCGTTTTTCTGATTTTAACTAGGCACCGCGTTAGTCCAATTCAACGGTTCCCTGGGAACTGAAATTCTAAGACAAGTTATGGAAAATGCAATGGAAAGAGCACATCAGGTCGAAGCAAACAATGGGCATCATTTGAAAGATATTATCTTCAGAACATAATGTGAACATATTCCCAAACTGTAATCTAAATTTTAATAAATGCCAACTTTAAATAAAATCAGAAAAAAACGAGTTATTCATTAAATAAATCATAACGTTACTTATGCGCCACCCTGTATAAAATATAATCCGCTTTATTTAAAATAACTCAACACATAATATTTTTTATATTCAACACAAACTCACAAATCTATTTCCAAATATTTTAAATCAATTAAGATGAGCGTAACTTTAGCGACTATACAGAAATTGTAATGTCGTCGAATCGCATAGCAGCCCACAACTGAATATATACGCACACTTTCACACACGAATCAATGTCTTTGCTTTATTAAATTGTTCAATGATCTCGATAGAAAACTAGTTATTATTTGCCAGTAGTAAGAGTCAATTGCTGTGAAATTCGTAAGATGGCTCTGAAAATGTCCACATTGTCCTCAAATCAAATGTAAACATAAATTTAGGACTTGGATAGGGGTTGCAGTTACACATTCATAGTTAAATGTTTAAAGAATATACTTCAGTAGATAAAGTTAAAATTCAGTAAGGATTATTATAAATATCTATATATTATCGAAAATTAGGAATACTTATTTTAATAGTTGATATACTTGATGAAATGACCATTTCTGAGTAATAAGTAGAAGTAAGACCCAATATGGCTATAATTTACCATAAAATAATCGTGTTTGGTATGAATAAACTTTCCCTCAAAAACAATTTTTTTAGGATAAATATATTTATGTTTATCCTTCAGTTGCCAAAACTACATTGGTAATAACGCTATCGTTAACATTTTTACCCAGCTATTATCCACTTTCTGTTAGTTTGTTTGTGAGGAAAAACTTTTTCGCTTTGAGTAAAATCCTGCAATCAAAATTTTTACTAGTTCTAATTGAGCCAGCGCTGTGAAATATTACACACGTGTATAAGTCCTGTGAAAATGGAACATAGAAAAATGTAAATAACTAAAATCACTTATCTACAGTTTCAAATAGCGATAAGCGCCCCAAGCTTTTCTTTATAATACCACCAATATGTGACTCGGGGAATTTTATTTTCTAGGTTCATTGATTAAAAGATTGTTTTAGAAAGTATTAGAAAAAAATAAAAATATTAATTAAATTCAAATATTTTCTATTCAAAACCGTCCAACTTTATAAACACCAAGACTTGTTTGTAAATAAAAAATTGTTTGTTATGGCATAAAACATCTGGATCCTAGGTCATTATCTTTTATCATAAATTCAACTACTTATCTTTTTATATTAATTAATTTTCAAAATATAAAAATATTTAAAACCTGAGCCTGCATAGTTTTATTTGTAGTCACTACTTGTTTTTTTTTTTAAATTTAAAGTCCTAACTATCGACTTTATTAAGGCAATGAAAGTATAGTCTATACTAAGGCAATATAGCTTAATGCGTAGTGATTAGAGCATCAATTTGGAGAGCCAAAGGTATATGTTTCAAAATCCGAATTGTTGCATTAAAATTTCTACATTTTAGCAAATTTCCTGAAAGGAAATAGAGCTATTGGTCTCGTACCGACTTCAAAATTTTGCAAATGTCCATCGATCCTACCTATTAGATGTCGAAAATCACCATCTGTAAAATTATATATATATATATATATATATATATATATATATCTATGGACATATATATATATATATATATATATATATATATATATATATTTATATATATATATATATATATATATATATATATATATATATATATATATATATATATGTCTGTAATCATTCTAGCGGTCACAATTTTGATCTGATTGGAATGAAATTTGGTATTTGAGGCGCTTTTGGTATTCAAAAGGTCAAGTTTGTTAATGGGTAAAATCGAACAAGGGGAAAGGGGGTTTAAAGGGAGGAGGAAACACTAAATTTGACATATCTCCCTTAATACTCGAAAAATCGAAAAATTTATAAGAAGTAAAGTTGTAGGTAAGTTTTACTGTAATTTTGTTTCATATCATTTTTTCTGTTACCCTAATATTTACAGAAATATTGACGGTTTAAGATTGAAAATTAAATTCCTCAATATCTCTGTACACATTACAGTTTCAGCAAAAATGATAAAGTGATGAATTGTAGCAAACAAGATTTTCTACAACTTTATTACTTACGCATTTTTCGATTGTTCTAATATTAAGAGAGATATTTTATATTTTGTGTTTTCTTCTTTCCTTATGCCCCCATTTCCCCTTGACGTATGTCATTTATTAATAAAATTGGCCATGCAAATACATTTCATTTTGATCAGACTAAAATTGTGACCGTTAGAAAGTGATTTATGTATTTAAAGGAAATTCGCTAAGTTGAAGCAGCACCTGCGTAACGAACTTTTTTAATTTTACTTTCACATGCAATATTTACTACTTTTTAAAAAAGAGTTCATTAAGCTTCATATTTATTAGATTAAATTTAATTCACTGCAAATAAATAATTCAAAACATCACACGGTATATATTAATTACAGTAATTTTATATGAAATATGTTGTGCAAAATTGAAATGCATATCTTCACAATATTGCATTCATTTGTTTTATGGGTTAGTGTATGTATATTATGGTTTTACTACTGTAGCACCGGGATAGGTTGCTCTCTATGCTTTGCTTCATGGCTCTGTAATTGTATATACACAATAGTACCACACCACTAGTCAAGAGAGTTGGAGAATTGAATTTAGAGGTATTAGAGGTAGAGAAAATATAATCATGTTTTACAAATTAAACCCATAATTCATTCCTTAAAATTTTCAGTCTGAAAATGTTAATACGTTTAAATGAATAGTTTTTTGTTCGCGACTTGATATTATAACATGTTGGTATTGCATTATACATGATGTTACATATATGTGTTGCTTTTTATTGCATAATACACTTTAGAGAATCATCCTGAAATTTTCTATCATGTATTGGGTCCAGTATATATTTCCAAACGAAAATGCTTCCCAAAAATATTTATTCGATTTCTTATTAAGAAGTTAATAAAATAAGGTACAGTTTATTCTCTGTATTAAGTATCAGGAAAAATCTCCCTTTTGATATTACAAAATTTGTATTTTCTATTCTCTGTAGTTGTAGTGATAGTTCCTGGACGGGCTACACTTCGACCATAATGTCCATTACTCGGTCCCTAAGGACTAATCTCTGTCCTACTCCTTTGTTTATGGGTACATATTTCGACTTGTAGCCGCTCAACTTGGTTCCCTGCAGCAGCACTTTGGTTCCAAATCAGAGAGTCGATAAATATGAAATATTTTTCGTCGATATTTAATAATTAAAGCAATTTAAACAACTTGTGTCTATCAAATGTTTTTTTTTAAATCTACAAAACAAATATAAACAGCCTTATGAACTTGTGATCTATCTGCTACAAACCTAAGCTGAAGTAGGGTATATAAGGTATACAAGGTAAATAAAATATAGCCTCTAGCGGTTACAATTTTAGTCCAATCAAAATTGAAATCCTTATCTAATATGCTTTCATTTCTTAATGTATCGGTCAACGGGAAAGAGGGACCAAGAGAAAGAAAAAAACAAAAATATAAAAGTACTAAGGTTGTAGAAGATCAACTTCTTTAATATCAGTTAAAATCTACCCAACACTATAACGTCTGTTGAGTTTACATCTTCGTATAATAGATCTCCCACGAGTATGAGAGAGTACATATGTATACATTAAGCAATGTGTATGAGAAGGAGGTCTTAGGTTTGATAAACAAGCATATTTTTCAAAATAGTGAATAATATTCATAACGAGTATAAGAGAGTACATATGTATACATTAAGCAATGTGTATGAGAAGGAGATCATATAGGTTTGAGTGGTTAGTGACCACTCGAACAGTTATGAAAAATATGCTTGTTTATCAAACCTTTAAGACCTCCTTCTCATACACATTGCTTAATGTATACATATTTACTCTCTCATACTCGTGGGAGATCTACTATACGAAGATGTAAACTAATCATAGTGTATGATTTTTTATCTAATAACCATATAAATGAATTAAATATGTCACAGCCAAAGTAAATAATCTAGCTATTATGTATAATATCCAGACATTATGTATAATAACTAGCGAATTTGGTCAAAGTGATTAATTAGGCTTTATTTATCATTTTATCCAGCCATTATACATACTAGCTAACTGAGTTAGCTAAGAGTGGTTAATAAAGCTTTACTAATTACTTTATCCAGCCATTATGCATATTATTTATATGAAATACTCTGTTTATCAGTTTACCCACCTGGTTATGTATAAAAACTACTAGATTTGGGAGAAATAATAGACGATTTTGCTCCATGTTTAATGTTTTAATAACTCAAAATATTTAACCAAAGTTTTCACAACCATGTTATTAGCTTAATACATTCATACAAAACTGTGAATGTAAACAACTTAATGTATTTTACCAAGTATTCAAGTATTTTACTAAGAATATTCAAAACGTAGAATATACTCACTTAAATCAGTCTTTTGTATTTCAAAGTTATCTGAAAAGTAAAATTTATGTTCTCACTTATTTTTACAAGGGAGACTTTTGTGGCACTTTGAGTTACACAAGACGTTGTATTTCTTACACTTACATCAATTGGAACTGTAACCGCCGCCAGTGAAATTGCAGTGTTGGAATCCCTGGCCACATAGATAAGACTCTTTTCTTGCACATTTTCTCATTGATACATGTTCGTCAGGAAGTTCGCTCACTGAAATAAATTTCTCCTTGTAATGAGTAAATTGATTTCTTGTGCAGAGTTGATTTAATAATCCATGCTTTGTACCAAGCAAGAATTATTACTTTGACTAACCCTACTATTCATAATGTCTAGTCAAAGGGATTAATATTTGAAAATATTTATTACTTAGCCAAACTGTACTAGCTATTATGAATAATGACTGGTTAAAGTAATTAATTAATCAATTTTTCTAGCGAATTTAGTCATTATACATGTATTAAACATTATACATATTATAATAATAAATAATAATAATAATGGGGTTTAACCTCCGTTTTTGAGACAACGGTCTATAACAGAGGCCACCCACATCATTATTTTTCAACTTTTATTAATTTTTACTTTTACATTTTTTTATGATGTGAGTGGAGGATCAGGAATTCGTATGCCGACTAGGAATTGGTAGGTTGTGCGGCTGCAGCCGACTTTGATAGGAACTATGCCGATATTTATCTGGAGTTCGTGAAGGGAAACCGCAGAAAACCTTCACAAGCATAGCCGGTTACTTCGTTCTTGTCCATACGCCGACAGTTTAATCAATCAAGTTAATTGTTTTTTTTTAATTGACAAACTGCCGGTGTCGGGATTCGAGCCCATAACCTCCCAGTCCCTAGTAGAGACAACGCCTTAACAAGCGCGGCTACTTGGCTGGTGATATTGATATTATACATAATAACTGATTATTTACTTTGCCTGTGACATATACTGTTTGTTCCCGTTGATTACTACATACTACAAAGTTTTAATATAAACAGAGCAGTCGTATACTATAAGTTTGTATATACTGTAAGTTACTTATTGTTGTAACGTTGTCATATTTTGTAATAAAGTAAAAATTCTGACAATATTTTACCAATTTATTCTACACATAGAAAGTAATAATTAATATAAATGAAAAATGTTTAAAATAAAAACTAAATATTTCATATTGAGTTTTGTTATTTTATTATTATTATGCATTACGTAGTAGGTACAATATACAATGGCGACTGACAAAAAAAAACAATAACAACTAGACAGACTACTGTTTGTTGTACGATACAGAATTAAATTTCATTTCTGTTTAGTGTAACATTTTGTTTAGAAAACATTTTAAAATTTTATTTGATATAAAATGAAATATGATATTTTATTTATTTTATTTCTTTTTGTGCTATTCTTTGTAATTATAATTTATGTGTTTTCTGAGAAAACCTTACCTAGTTTTAAAATTGTTTTTAATCGTTCGGAAAAGAAGTTTTGAGAATTTGACTGTTTTTGCAATCCAGTCAATGAGAAAGAAAACTCTCTATCTGTTTTAGATAGATAGATAATTTGTGGATAGCAGTGAGTGTCACTACGAATTGATTATTTTAAAGGGATGATAAATGCGTTGTGAAAACTGACGCAAAATACTTTACTGTTTACGAACTAATAATTTAGCCTTTTTAATATGCTGCTATTAGCTTGTCAGTGTTGTTAATGCGACACTTTTATATGCCGCTGAGACCTGGAGTTCAACGTACTTAAAGGAATTAGGAAAGGTGCAAGGTAATTTTTTCCAGCAGTATTTGGTTGGCAACGTAATACACCAAATTATATGATAAGACTGGAAACTGGCCGCAAAAACTTAGCAGTAAATGCTTTTAAAATTATTATGGGATGGCGGATTAAATATTAAAAATGGGCGATAAAACTTTACCTAAAATAATTTACAATGGACTAGTAGCATTAGATCAAAATATCGATAACAACGTAAAATTCAATTGGGCGAACAGTTGAAAACTATTATATATGAGGTGGGCCTACCAGAAATCTGGGAATGACAAAACCCAACAACGATAAAAGAGCAATTCGAATCAATATTAAGCAAATTTAGTAATAAATTTTTAATAAATGATAAAGGGAAAATCTTGGATTCAGGTTTCGGCTGCATGTATCAGCAAATTGTTATGACTGAAGGAACCCAACCATATTTGAAAGTTCTATGCAATTTGAAAATAATAATATTAATCAGCCAACTTAGACTAATGGGACATTTCAAGGTCAAAATATATGCGAATGATTCACTGTATAAATGGGAACAAGAAGATCTTTGCGAAATATATAATAGACGCGAACCCGAATCGATAACACATTTTCTGCTCACCTGCCCTATCTACCACTTGATCCCGAATTATTACCTAAAAAATTATTTCAAAATAAACGAGAATCCAGAAATGCAATTGATTAATCTTTTAACTGATCTATCAGTGGGGCAACAAAAATTCGTAGCTTTGTATTAGACGAATAAGGAATAAAAAAATCGCTAAAATTAATAGATTAATAGATGTATTAATATAAAAATTTAAATATAAATATTGTTAGTTAATCTTTAAGAAATATGTATCATAATATTTAAAAAAAATTGTATAGATATTGTATACCAACCCTGTAAACCTTAAAGGAAAATACAGTATATATTCTTAATACTATTATTATTATTATTATTATTATTATTATTATTATTATTATTATTATTATTATTATTATTATTATTATTATTATTATTATTATTATTATTATTATTATTATTATTATTATTATTATTATTATTATTATTAGCTTGACTTTATGTATCTCTATCTATGTATGTATCAACGTAATGCAATTTTTTAATTGATTTTTCATCCAGTGCCGACGTCTGGATATACTAAAATTGTGCAAACGTATTAAAAACCGATGACTATACAATAATTTTATAAAAAAATTCGTTACGCAGGAGCTGCGTCAACATAGCGAATTTCCTTAGAATACATAAATCACTATCTAGCGGTCATAATTTTAGTATGATCAAAATGAAATATAATATCTGATATGACTTAAGTATTTGCAAAAATTAAATTTACTAATAGCCAAAATAGAACGATATATAACGATTATAGTTTATAGTTACTATGGAAACGACAATCAAAATTAACATTTCAAAATAAATAAAAAATTTTAATAAAATAATTTTATAATTATCTTATAGAAATAGAATATCCGTGGAGATGACAAAATCAACACAAAATTCGAACCAACTCCAAAAAAAGAAGGAGGAGATTCTATGTTCGACTGTTCAGTAATGTAACAACTAACTGACTTAAATGTTTGAATATCCAGTATATACTTAGGTGCATATGAATGATTAAATTGTTAACAATTCTGCGTATTCGAAATGTTAACAATTCTTTCGAGGAACATATAATCACAAATTATGAGAAAACTATTGAATTTATGAAAATCTTTTTCAAACAAAACTTGTTTATTTTAAAAAGAAGATTGTTTGTTAAGAAATTTTTTTTCCTTCTCTCACGGTTTCAAAGATGTATATATACCCCATACAAAATTACAGTAAAACTTAGTACCTACAACTTAACTCCTGATAAATTTTTCGATTTTTCAAATATTTAGGGAGATAGTCAAATTTTGTGTTTCCCCCTCCCTTTAAACCCCCTTTCCCCTCGACCGATTAACGAACTTGACCTTGTTATATATATATATATATATATATATATATATATATGTATAAAATTTTAGCGATAGTGATTTTTAACATCGAATAGGTAGGATCGATGGACATTTGAATAAATTTTTACGAAATTCCAACATTGGTGCAAAAACAATAGCTGCATTTCCTTTGGAGGTAATTCGCTAATATAAAAAAAATTCAAAAAAACTTTCGACAATCATCATGTCAAGTATGTTGAACCGTCATGTTTAATCACTTGATGTAATCGATTCAATCAACATATAGTTCAAAAAATTTAGAGTTTAAAAAAACTAGAAAATTAAAAAATTAAAAAATTAAACTAGCTATTATTGAAATAAGAACTAAAACTGGAAAATAATTAAAATTAAATAAAAAAATAAAGAGATTGGCAAGATATTTAACTTTAATGTAAACAAAAGCATGGGGTGCCCTCTACTTACGCCTTCAAAATGGCTCTACTTTTAAAGTAAAGAGCATCCCATGCTTTCGTTAACATTAAAGTTAATTATCTTGTCAACCTTTTTTTCTATTCTATTTTAAATTATTTTGTATTTTTTAGTTCATATTCTAATAAAAGCATGTTTTTCTATTTAAACTATATGCTTACTTAATCGATAAAGTGATTACATAAACGTACTTAACATGATGATTGTTGAAAGTTGCAATCTTTTGGGATTTCGTATGATTTGTGCAAAAATTTTGTTTGAAAGTAATTTGATACATTTCGAATCTGAATAAACTATATATGTGAATTTAATTATAATATTCCCATCTTCAAGGGTTTTTGGCCAAATTAGAACCTCATTTTAGCCCAGCAATAGGCACATAACTTTTGAACATGAGATCCACTTTTTTTACAAAGGGAACGATGCTTTTTAAGAAGATCCATATCGGTTGCACATTTTGCAAAAATATTTAATTCTTAAAATTTGTTTTATTATTCAATTTGAGTAATTGGCCGACTTTAACCTCATTTTAGCACGACAATAGGCACATTACTTTTGGAGATGATATCTCCACATTTTTAAGAAAGAGAACGATTTTTTTTAAGAAGATCCATATCGGTAGCAAATTTTTCGTACAAAAATATTTAATTCTTCAAATTTGTCTAGTATATATACAAAAACAAAAACTTATTTTAACCATGTAAATTAAGGTGAATTTCAAGTTAAAATTATTTCACGACTCCTTATACATAATCTTTATACTTACAAGTACTTTAAAGCTACGTACACGCGATGTTTCGTTTCGATGCTTTTTTCCGCATAAGGAATTATATTTTTTATCAATCACTTTGGAACCATACTTTAAAAAACCAAAGGGGCCGTTTTTATGCGCGCGGTATAATTAATAATTGATATGAAAACATTAACCCATCCACCAGGTATCGAACCCTGGACCTCTGAATTTCTAGACCAGTGTGCTACCGTTACTGCATCGATGATACCGATGAATAAGACAAATCGTTCATATCATGAGTATAATAATAAGTAATCATTTGTAGCAATTTCTATTTGATGTGTCTCTAAATTAAAAAAAGTTCGTTGCGCAGGGGCTGCTTCAACTTAGCGAATTTCCTTAGAATATATAAATCACTCTCTAGGGGTCACAATTTTAGTCTGATCAAAATGAAATGGCGTTATGATTTTAGTATTTGCAAGTCCAATTTTATTAATAAATGACATACGTCGAGGAGAATGCGGGGGGGGGGGTATAAAGAAAGAAGAAAACACAAAATATAAAATATTTTACGTAATATTAGAACAATCGAAAAATGCGTAAGGAATAAAGTTTTCTACAATTCATCACCTTATCATTTTTGCTCAAACTCTAATGTGTACAGAGATATTAAGGAATTTAATTTTCAATCTTAAACTGTCAATATTTCTGTAAATATTAGTGTAACAGAAAAAATAACAAGAAACAAAATTACAGAAAAACTTAGTACCTACAACTTTACTTCTTATAAATTTTTCGACTTTTCGAATATTGAGGGATATATGTCAAATTTTGTGTTTCCCCCTCGCTTTAAACCCCCCTTTCCCCTTGTCCGATTTTATCCATTAACGAACTTGACCTTTTGAATATCAAAAGCACCTCAAATACCAATTTTCATTCCGATAAAATGAAAACTGTGACCGCTAGAGTGATTACAGACACACATATATAAATATATATATATATATATATCAAAAATTCGTTACGCAGGAGCTGCTTCAACTTAGCGAATTTCCTTAGAATAAATCACTCTCTAGTGATCACAATTTTAGTCTGATCATAATGAAATGTCATATATGATTTTAGCATTTGCAAGTCCAATTTTCTCAATAAATGACATACGTCGAGGCGAATGGGGGGAGGTATCAAAAAAGAAGAAAACACAAAATATAAAATATCTCTCTTAATATTAGAACAATCGAAAAATGCGTAAGGAATAAAGTTGTATAAAATCAAATTTGCTACAATTCATCACCTTATCATTTTTGCTCAAACTCTAATGTGTACAGAGATATTAAGGAATTTAATTTTCAATATTAAACCGTCAATATTTCTGTAAATATTATTGTTACAGAAAAAATGATAAGAAACAAAATTACAGTAAAACTTATTTTTCGATTTTTCAAATTTTAAGGGAGATATCTCAAATTTTATGTTTCCCCCTCCCTCTAAACCCCCCTTTCCCCTGGTCCGATTTTACCCATTAACGAACTTGACCTTTTGAATATCAAAAGCGCCTCAAATACCAAATCTCATCCCGATAAAATGAAAACTGTGACCGCTAGAGTGATGACAAACACATATATATATATATATATATATGTATATATATATATATATATATATATATATATATATATATATATGTCCATAGATATATATATATAAATTTTTCAGATGGTGATTTTTGACATCTACTAGGTAGGATCGATGGACATTTGAAGAAATTTTTGCGAAATTTTGACTTCGGTACGGGACCAATAGCTCTATTTCCTTTCAGGAAATTCGCTAAAAATCACCACCAATATTATAAAATTTATTTATATATATATCTATGGATTTATATACACTATGTTTAATTTACATCTTTGTATCATAGATCCCAAGAGTATGAGGGAGTACATATTATGTACATATACAATAAGCAATGTGTAGGAGAAGGAGGTCTTATAGGTGCGATAAACAAGCATATTTTTCTATGATACGAAGATGTAAACTAAACAGACGGTATATATATGTATATATATATATATATATATAGGTATATATATATGTATATATATATATATATATATATATATATATGTATATATATATATATATATATATATATATATATATACCGTAGATATATATATATATATATATATATATATATATATATATATATATATTTATATATATATATATATATATATATTTATATATATATATATATATATATATATGTAGATGTCAAAAATCACCACCTATATAATAAAATTTATATATATATATATATATATATATATATATATATTTATATATATATATATATATATATATATTTATATATATATATATATATATATATATATATATATATATATATAAATTTTATTATATAGGTGGTGATTTTTGACATCTACTAGGTAGGATCGATGGACATTTGTTTAGCTTCAAGACTTTTATATAGAATTTTTTTAATAAGACTTATTTTAAACTAGCCGAAATCTGTGTGGATTTATTCTCAATAATATTGGTCTATTTTTAATAGCGATAGGCTGGACCAAACCTGTCAAGTAATCACACAGATTTCTTCAATAGTCTCCTCCCCACTTTAACCAATTAGACTAATTATTGAGGTATTCATTAAACCACGTTTCGTAAAATTATTTAGCGATAGCAATAATTCATTTAACTTATTCTCATATCAAGATCCCATCTGTTCAATTACTGTTATAAAACAGGATGAATATTTTAAGGTGATAGACAATTTAGTGCCACAACCCAATCTTTTACCAAGTTGTGAGCTTAAAAAACAATAAATAATTGCTATACATTTGACTTGCATAAGCGCACCCTTTTGTTATCTTTATTCTCCGTCAATTGTGGAGTTTGTAGGGCAGTATACTCATGGAGGTGAGTTTAAAATTACTTCATAGTTGGTAAGTTCAATAAAAAAATTTTAGGCTTCTGTATCCCAGGAACCAAAAAAGCTGTTAATCTCAAATGTAAAAGTTAGCGGACCCAACATCTGACTGAATTTCAACATCACAGTTTTAATCGTATCTAAAATATTTAACTCTAACAATCGATATTTTGGTAACTGACTCACTCATCACATTAGTCATCAATATTCTAGGGTTCTTCCAATTGTTTTAGAAAGTTGATTTTTGGTAGGAAGATTTGGAAGAATTCTAAGAACTCTAAAGGTCTCTGAACCCATCCAGAACAATTTGAAAACCGGATATTTCTACCTCGAAAATGGTAACAGATAGAAGAAAAGTTTAAAGACAAAAAATATTCCTTTTATAAAAAAAAAAAACTTTTGATTGAAACTTTTTTTTATAAAATTTATACATTTGCCATAATTTATATTCCAACATTATCAATTTCCGATCGATCATTAGCAATGTGGTTGTAGCCACTTTAGTGACCAGTTTTAATCCGATCAGAATGAAATTTGGTATGGAAGGTGCTTTTATTATTTGGAACGCTTGGTTCGTTAATAGGAAAAATCGAGCAAAGGGGTGTGTTAGAGGGAGGCGGAAACACAAGATTTGGTTTATATTCCTTTGAGTATTGGAAAAATTTTATAAGGAATAAAGTTATAAACAATTAATTTTACTACAATTTCTATTTCCAAAACAAAAATCGCCTTCAATAGTTGGCCCTTAAATAGTTAAATCTATATGAGGGCCAAGTTGTTTAGCAAAAGTGAGAAAATGATTGGTATAAATTTATTGTGTAAGTTTCTCAGGTCCAAGGTATTTCATATTTAACTTGACAAGTTTGTTTCTTTGTATACTAGATGTAATAAAATCTGAATACTTGTCAAGTAAAATATGAAATATCCTACACCTGAGAAACTTACACAATAAATTTATATCTATATAGCTTTCTCACTTTTGTTAAATAACCTGTCCTTTACATAGTTTTCACTACAATTGAAGACAAACGTTTTTGTTTTTGCTAGGATATTAGTACTTTTTGTATGCGAAATCTTGATCACATTTTTGTTTTTGTGAGATTTTATACTATAGGGTGGCGCATAAGTAACGTTATGATTTTATTAGTGAATATATTTTTTGTTTACGTATTTTTTGAAATTTTTTTTTTCAGAATTAACTTTGAAAACTCAGCACAAAACAAAGAACCAAAGTTGTTCAATTTTTTTTTGAAAGTCAGCATTCGATTATTCAGACACAAATTCATATCGAAATGCACCTAGTGCTCCAACAATTTATCGATTGGTTCAGCGTTTTCGGCAACATTGGGCTGTCTGTGATCTTCCGCGTGCAGTTTGAAATGATGTGAACATTGCTCGGGTACAAGTAAGTGTTGAGGAAAACCCCGAAACTTCCACCAGGCGACGTTCACAGCAGTTGGTGAAGTCTAGGCGGTCTTCGCAAAGAATTTGACATACGTTACACCTTTTCCCATTTAAGATTCAATTGGTTTACGAGTTAAAACCAAACTATGGCTCTTCTGCGCCAAATTTTTGGCAATCGCATAATATCGCGTTTTTCTGATTTTAACCGCGTTCGCCTGATTTAACGTCTGGGACCTGAAATTCTAAGTTATGGAAAATGCTCAAGAAAGAGCGCGTCAGGTCGAAGCAAACAATGGGCACCATTTGAAAGATATTATCTTCAAAATATAATGTGAACATATTTCCGAACTGTAGTATAAATTTTAATAAATGCCAACCTCAAATAAAATCAGAAAGAAAAAAGTTATTCATGAAATAAATCATAACGTTACTTACGCGCTAGAATGTTGTGTTTGTGTTTTTTGAAAAATGGGACAATAGATGTACGTAGCAAAAATGTTAAAAAAATATCTATACATAAAGATACAAGTAAAAGTGAAAATTTGCGTAGTTTTTCGTATTAATAATCAAATGAAAATAATTTACTGTAAAATACAATACAGCATTTTTTCAGAATATAATATCTTAGGTTATCGGTTATAATGGGTCTGAGGCGTAATAAAAGTAACAAACACAAATGTTTTTCGCATGTTATAAGTTTTTAAAAATAATGCAACCATGTCAACTGCATTTCAAATATATAAAGCTACGATCTAGTGTAGACCAATAACGCTTACATATACAGTAAAACGAAAGAGTTAAATGAACAAGCAGGTACATAGTATCCTTAGAATAATAGCAGTTATTACCTTTTGTAAACACGTAACGCATATCGTATCAACCAAGTACTTTTATCGTTTCACACTGCATGGATCGTAGAATCTCAAATTAGATCATTTCTTAAACTTGAATATTTTTTGAAACAAGCAATTTGATTTTCGACATTCTTAAAATGGCTATTCAAAAATTATAAATTAATATATTTAATATACATATATATATATATATATATATATATATATATATATATATATATATATATATATATATACATATATATATATATACATATATATATACGAAAATCCCATTCACTCAAATTTATAATATATATATATATATATATTATAAATTTGAGTGAATGGGATTTTCGTAATCTAATACTTAGGTTCGAAGAATATTTGAACAAATTGGAAGGGGGGGGGGTCAGATGTAGGGGGAACATAAAAATTTGAATTTTTATCTTAATATTTGTAAAATGGAAATATTTGTAAGAAGTCGTAGTAAATATATTTTACTGCAATTCATTACCTCAACATATTTTCTGTGACTCAAGTTTTTACAGAAATATTTGTGATTTAAATAAAATACGTAAAATCTTGAGTTTCTCTCCTAATAGAAGTAAAATGATAATATTTATAATTAGTAAAGTTGTGGTAAATTAATTAACGAACTTGACCTTTGAAATATATTTTTTTATATGTGTATCTGTAGTCTCTCTAGCGGTCACGGATCGCTATGAACATTAATAAGATAAAAGTAAATTTAGATCTATTTACAAAAGAGAAATGATTTTTTCTTCGAAAATTCGAAGCCCATACGGATTACATTGGTTCTAAATAGAGAAGAAGAGATATAAGAGAGATGTACGAAAAAAGAAAGGCACTGAAAAGTGAAAAAAATCTTTTTAACAAAAAATAGAACCGAAGAAAGAAGAAAGTAACTGAATAGCAAAATAAAAAACTTTTATAAAAGAAATTAAACCTTCGAAAAAAGAAAGGAAATGAAAAGCAAAAAAAAAAACTCAGTCAATGTAAATACCTAAATAATTTTAAGTCGGCGCCAAAAAATCTCCATCGAAATGGGCGAAGGGTGAATCTGATTTTCGGTTAAACGTAAATATTACAAAATATTACATTTTGTAATATTTTGTTTGTTTGGCGCCGACTCAAAATAATTTAGGTATTTACATTGACTGAGTTTTTTTTGCTTTTCAGTTCCTTTCTTTTTTCGAAGGTTTAATTTTTTGTATAAAATTTTTTATATTTTGCTTTTGCAGCAGTTACTTTCTTCTTTTGTCGGTTCTATTTTTTTTTTTTTAAGTTTTTTTTAAACATTTCTTTGGTTTTATTACATATTACGTGAAATGGTTCAAATAAACTTAGGTTGTATTAAGGTGACAATCTCGTGACAAATATATGAGAAAATTACAAGCATCTAACTACTGCTGTAATAAATGTTGGTGGGTAACCACTGACCGAATTAACTTACGGTTAGGTACTATATGTACTTGCAATAAGTTTTTTTATTTAAAAAAAAAAAACCATGTTATTAAAATGAAATATTTTAAATAGTTGAGACTTTTAATTTAAAGTTTTTCATGTAACAACCATTAAAAACACCTCTACCATACCGTCCATATACAGTGTGGATGAAATAATGCGCCCCGCTTTAATGTGACTCAAAAAACTACCCGATATAACATAAACACTCGTAATAGTAAAAGTAGAAACCGGGCGGCCAAAACCAGATAAATAGTCCTATCAAGGCCTTTTATTAAATATATTGATTTACCTCATTTGTATTATTTTTGGATAATGCGATATTAAGCGGTATGGCGTGTCTACACAATTCCCTTTCATTCAACTGTAAAAACTATCCCCAGATACGAGAATCTACAATCAGGGTTCTGTCGTAAAGAGGTTTCTCTCCCGACTTCCGTTTATGAGGTTGGTAGTACTATAGTAGAACTACTATACTGCCGTGATTAGACAAAAGTTTGTTAAGCGTAAAAAGTGAAAACAGAAAGAAAACTGAAATATAAATTTTTGATGTTATTTTTTTATATTATTAAACTAAATTAATAATATCATTATTCCGAATAACTGTTGAACGACTAATAATATGTCACATGAGTTCATAAAAAGTCATCTTAGTGTGATTTTAGATCACAATTAATCAAAATGCCTAAAATAAGAGATTATTGGTCTTTAATTGTTGTAAATCGAAAAGCACTAATATGTGATTTACTGCCTTTATAGTATATACTTTATAAATGAATTACTGCTTTCTTCACGGTTTTATTATTTATATGTATTATTTTGTCAAAGATAAAACGCAGTAATGCAGAATACAAATAAATGAGGTGAGAAATATGTAAATATGTCAAAGCTTACATATGTCAAAGCTAACATATGTTAAAGTTTACAAAGTGTACAAACTTGAATCGCTAAAATTAAGAAATGAATTTTTTCTTTCAAACATACACTTATCTCTAATATTTTTTATCTGGATATACTTGAAACAAATGCGCCATGATTACAACAACCGTTTTATTTTAAATTATCCACGATCCAAAAGAAGAAAGAAGTAAAATTGATAAAACTATAATCATTATGGTAAAGAGCAAGAAAGCAGTACTTACATTTTTCAGTAGATAAAAGCAGTACAGCTGGAAAACTACAGCTTTTTACTTTGAAAAATTAATTTACTGCTTTTATATTTAGGAAGTGTAACCAATTTGAAATATTTGACAAACTTAAAAATGTTGTAGAAATAACCTTCCTAATGATTCATTTTATAATTGATATGTAGAGAATTATGGGAAAAATCTATAAGCATCAAAATTAATAATAGTTAAAGCATTGTCTCGTCAAATTTGGACGGAGAGGATGGAACCGGATGGCGTATATGGATGGCGGATACTGAACCTTCCCGTACCGTCTGATGGACCCTAAATGGACGGGGGCAGAGATAGAGAGGGGGGGGGAACGAAAAAACACGCGGGCGGTTTTCGCAATCGCGAAATTAGAAAAAAAAAAGTTATGAGGCAACTGCTCCAATATTGATGAGCTTATTTATTGGTACCACTTATTCTTTGGTACCAAAATTCACTCTCATTTTCGTCACCCACAAGCATTTTTATAATTGAAATAATGTCATACTCTTCATGTAATTCTTGAAACTCCTTACCGATGATTAGGCGAATATGAGGGTGAATTTTATCAAAACCGGATGGCATTGATACATACAATTCCTTCCACTTATTAGAGTTTCAATTTCGAATGCCAACCGATTTATAGAATTTTAACTACTTTTTTTCGATTTTATTTTTAAAAATTCGAAAAAAGGTTTTTTTAGCGACTTTGAAGGATTGTTTCTCAGAAACTGCCCATCAGGATAGAATGGCATTTTTTTTACAACATAAGGTGGTACCAATAAATAAGCTCACCAATATTGGAGCAGTTGCCTCATAACTTTTTTTTCCTAATTTCGCGAGTGCGAAAACGGCGGCCCGCGTGTTTCGGATGGCAAAAAAAATTTTATTGTATAAATAAGGTAAAAACTTCAAAGCAACCGCATTTTCATTCGGTTGCCTCGTCAAAAAATTTTACGTTTTGCCTCCCTCTCTATCTCTGCCCCCGTCTATTTGGGGACCATTCGGACGGTAAGGAGGAGATCAGTGTCACTTCAAGAACCAAATTACCACATGCCATCCGGTTGCTTCTCCGTCCAAATTTTACGAGCAATGGCCTTGCATATAAAAGGAAGTAAATGAAGTTTATTGCCTTTTACCTAAGCACGCCAATATAATGAGATTAGCTTGCCTGAAACTTACTGTCCCTTTCCATTTTCTATTCATAGATTTGTTAATCTAAATGTCGAGAATGAGAATCAAAGCATTTAATGCCACAAAATTTAAAGCATCTCTTCTGTAACGTAAAAATACAGAACGAAGGTAACATTTACCCGAATTTAGTGTGAGTGTCAACTAATGAAAACGTTATTCCAGAAACATTTGAACTAACCAGAACATGTTCGTATAGTATAGTTATATGTGCTAAGTATATCATGGTAGGATGTTGTGTGATAAGATCAAAATCGGGTACGTTTTTTCATTCACACTGTCGAAGAAAACGCTATTCATATTCAAGGTAAACTTAGTATGTGCATGCATGTATTATACACCTGTTTTAATAAAATATTGAAATTTTTATCGTCTTTATAATTAAAAATTGTTTGTGCAAGTAAATACACATTAAATACGGTTGCTTTCTAGGTCATAAGTGATTTGTTAATTACAAACATTGAAGTCTTTCGTTTTCAGTTAATTTTATAAGAACGGCAATTCTTTACTATTAGCTGTTTAAAAAGTATCCGTAATAACTTTTTTTAAGGAGGTTTGATACAAGTCAATACTTTGTAATAAGTATAGTTGTTCATTAATGTTTGGAGAGATTAACCATCTAGCTTATGAGAAAATTATCAACCCAAAATTAGCAGTTTAACATTGTTGCCTACGGAAACCATTCTTTAACTCAACAAGCAAAAAACAATCTATGAAATATTTGGTTCATTAAGTATATTTTCTTAACTTTCCATGTTAAATAAAAATTTTCGCTTAATTGGCAACATTTTCGTAGTTACAAGAAATGGTGTGGTTATTCAAATTTTATTATATTCCAAGGACAATCTTTAAATAAATTCAAATAGAATGAATGAATTGATTGTATTCATAACGTGTAACAAACATACTATAAATTTAGTAATACGCGGTCTAAGGCAATATGTCTGCGCCGTATTCCTGCTTGGAAACTGGAAGATTATGGGTTCGAATCCCGACATCGGCAGTTTGTCAATTATAAACATAAAAAAGGGGGTGGTTAATTGACTAAACTGCCGGCGTATGGACAAGAACGAAGTAACCCGATAAGCTTGAGAAGGTTTTCTGCAGTTTCCTTCACGAAATCCACATGAATATCGGCATAGTTCCTATCATTTTAATATCCTACGAATTCCTAGTCTATACACAAAAATTCCTTCCACTCCACTTACATTCTCAAATTCTTAGGCATCACAATGGACCTTATGGTCGAAGTGTATTCCGTCCAGGGCAGCCTCAACAATCTATCAATCTATCTATTACAATTCATAAAATATACGAGTATTTGTTAATTATTAAATAAAACAAATATTTGAAATTTTCGTAGACTCACTTTATTTGACTAGCTTCGGAACACAGTTCCTTTTTCAGAAATAAAAAATGAAATGAAGTGATTCTACGAATATTTCAAATATTTGTTTTATTTCATAATTATAATGGATTTTCGACCCATACAATAAAAAATATATTTTTTAATTGTTTTTGTAAACTTGCGACAATATATACATTGTTAGTACGGTTGCCTTTCGGTTATATTATACCAACGGAAGTGACTAGTGGTTACTTAATTTGACATATATGCTTTTTTTCTGCTTGATATGAAAAATTATGCATATCAAGGATGGCACCCACGACCTCTCTTCAAAGAATGAACCTAAATAACGTCCTTAAGTAGACTTTATTATGGTTACCATAATGTTGGATCTCTTATATTTACTATCTTTTCAGAATGTTTCATCCCTTAATTAAAGGGACACCGTTTTCGCTCTTACTGTAATAGATATGAGAAAACTTTCATACAAAGGTTGTTGGAAATAATTTATTTTGGAATGAAGTATTGATGTGTTTTTTTCGAAATTATTGTCGAAAAAAGTTATGCACGATTTGGGAGTGGGGGAGATAAGATTTGAGAGTGAGGGAAATTAATATTGGATCTGAATCTCGCGGGGCAGCCTAGGAAAGTGATTGAAATATGCTGTATCTTTTCTGAATATTTCAAAATGGGCACCGTTTATTACGGTCCCCGCTTGGACCACAAATTTGAAAAAAAATCCTTGGTCGTTAATATTTTGGGCTTTCCGCCAACCCCAATCTCCGATTCACCATCCCGTGGAAATTTGCATCAAACCTCCTTAAATAATACTTTAGTATATTTTATAAAATCGATTTAATTACTTCATACATTTATTTATTCTTTTGTTGAATAAAACATTTTTAATTATTATAAGTTTCACTTAGAATAAGATTTCATCAAGAAATATTTAAAAAAAGACTCGAATAAGTATTTTTGCTGGTAAAAACGTCAATGGTACATATAAGGTAGTCTTGTCTACTAATGCCTTTGTGAGAACTGTCTGTTATTTGATATTCATTATTTCAAAAAAGTGTATACTTACAAATTTATTGCTTCTAAAATGTTCTGTAACATTTGCTGTTGACTGCAAACTAAAAGCATAAGCATTGAGAAAAAGTATGTCCATTACCTTGGCCCCGCCAATTTGGAATTTTTCATATATAGGGATTGTGCTGAAATGTGCTCAAAATGTGCTATTATGTGCCGCATTCAATGAAAAGAAAATTCAGAAAATTTAATTTTTCTGAGGGGGTGATTTTTGCGAGAGTTAGCCCCCCCTAAAGTCTTTGCACATTTTTGCACCTGACCCACCGTTAATTAGATATTAATTAAATAAAGTAACCAATTAGAGAAGCGCCTTAACGGAATAAAAAATGGTGGGGAATAAACGCAGCGGTAGTAGAGATACGTGAGGGGATAGAGCTCTCCCCCACCACTATCGTAGAGTGAGTCAATCTTATGCGTTTAAAATCCGGTACAACTTTTATAGTAGAGTTTTAAAAAATTTTGGAAATTTTTACCATTTCTTTTTCGAAAAATCTAATTAACTGAATTATTAAGTTTTTATTAGATTTCTGACGATGCAATTTTACGGCGGCATTTGACATTGTTTTTTTAAAGTTAAGAGCAGATTAGATTTTGGAATCGATCGGTACATCATTAGTGTAAAAATTCTTTAAAAAATATTTTCCATTTTTGGGGTTATCATAAAGATAGTTTTTTAGGACCTCAAAAATTCAAGATCTTATAAAAACTTAGTTTTCGATATTTGAAAACCTTCAATTTACTAGACGAAAAGTTGAAAATTAGTCTAAGTTGCAATTGATTTGATCAGTGCAAAAAACATTAATAAATTCTTAAGTATAATTTCTTTTCTCAATATTTTAGTGAGCTAAATTATGGGAGATTCATTGCTTAAATTTTTTAACGAAAAATATAGTTTTCAGGTATAATGATCATTCAATTCATTGAATTGAGAACTCTATCCCCTCACGTATCTCTTGAGCAGATTACGGTACAAATGCTGTGGTTTCGATAAAGTAAAGTAGGGGGGCTAACTCTCATAGCAAAAAGCACCCCCGCAGAAAACTGAAATATACTGAATTTTCTTTTCATTGAATGCGGCACATAATAGCCCATTTTGAGCACATTACAGCACAATCCCTATATATAAAAAATTCCAAATTGACGGGGCCAAGGTAATGGACATGAAAAAGTCGCACACTTTCATAGCTTTCCACGGAATCTATGCAAATATTTAGGTCAAGCAAAGTGTTCGATATAAACAACAACAACTAATCATAATCTATTCTAGATATCATCATCAAAAAATGTCAGATTCTGGCTAGAATGTTTTGCTTGCCCTGATATTCTGTGCTTGGTGATTGAAGTTCGATCAAAAGTATCTCAATACCTACGAAATTAAAGAATTTTAATGCTTGCCAAAAACTTGATATAATTTTACACATGTTACGGAATGTAATTTTGTATATTGTATACAGTACAATAATTTACAGATTGAAATAAATAAATAACATAAAATTAACATCGACAATACCTAAATGTATAAAAAAACAATCCATAATGTTTTCTAATATGTCAAAGCAAAATTTTTCTACAAAACTTTTCACCAAGAAAAAAGTAATTTAAAAAAATACGAAAAAACTACCATTAACACAAAAATATATTATAAATTGAAGTTGAAAAAAAAATGAATTTAAGAGTCTGTTTGTGTTGATATTATTACGATGTATTTGTCAGTTGATTTTGTCGTGTTGCGTATTGAACCGTGGTAGGCCAAACACGACATTGAGTAATTGAGTTGTGGTTGCCAACCTCATACACTACTATATACAACCACAATGGTTGTTGAGTTTCCCTATTACATATTAAGTTCTCTCTCAAACAATTTCTTTCTCATTTTTCTTACTTTCATTCTTTCATATTATATGTGTTTAATCCTTTGTTCGTATTATTATTAAGAAAGTTGACAGACTTACAAAAAGCTTACACGTAGATTTAGTACAACGCTCGTTTTGTTGCGCTTTATTTAAGTATTAAATATATGTTGCTAATAAAATTACTTTCAATAAATATTTTTGTACCGATATCAAATGAAGATATTGAGTGAAACTAAAGTGTTATTGATAAAAAACTATATACGGTGTTTATGTTATTGACTAAACGTTAAGAATGTATATAGTATATCAAATCAGGGCCGAGAACATCACACCCGAGAGAGGCGTCATTCTTACCTACCTGATTTCAAAAACAAAATCAATATAGCGTATTATTCGAGGAGGCTTTGATAGATAGATAGATTGTAAAGGCTACCCTGGACGGGCTACACTTCGACCACAACGTTCATTGTGATGTCTAAGGATGTGGGGATGTGAGTGGAGTGGAAGGAATTTATGTGTATAGACTAGGAATTGGTAGGATATGCAGCTGCAGCCGACTATGATATGAACTATGCCGATATTCATCTGGAGTTCGTGAAGGAAACTGCAGTAAACCTTCTGAAGCATAGCCGGTTACTTCGTTCTTGTCCATATGCCAACAGTTTAGTCAATTACGTCCCTTTTTTTCTTAATAATTGACAAACTTCCGATGTCGGGATTCGACATAACGCCTTAGACCGCCTATGCCGATATTCATCTGGAGTTCGTGAAAGAAACTGCAGAAAACCTTCTCAAGCATAGCCGGTTACTTCGTTCTTGTCCATACGTCGATAATCTAGTCAATTAACCGCCCCTTTGTTTTTCCTAATAATTGACAAACTGCCGATGTCGGGATTCGAACCCATAACCGCCCAGTTTCCAAGTAGGCATACTGCACAGACATAACGCCTTAGACTGCTCGGCCACCTGGACTGGTTTCAATAATCTAAGTCAATAATCTAAGTCGTAATAAATAAATTGGACTATAATTTATAATCAAATTTTCTATAGGTACTATTAACAGAGATATTTATAATTTAAAAAGACGTGAAAACAACAACTAACCGAGTTAATTGTTTAAATATCCGGTATATACTGAATTTATGTAAACAAGTTTATTACAAAAGTTTTATTTAAAGTTTTATTTTCTAAACATTTTTTGCCTTTACATATTTGTCCTTATCACTTTTGGTTTCAAAGTTGGGCAGTTTTTCCAATTTTGCTCAAACATGGTCAGATTTTGACCATTAACTCGCTGTCACTTTTCGTTTTTTAGTTGTAATGTTTCCAGACGGACGGATGGATAACTTTCTGGTATAATAATAAAAGTCATTATGATGGCATCCCCAAAGAAAATTAGCTTAGTCTATGTAGCTCCTACATGACGAATTTTTATATTTTAATACGTATTACAATAAATTTTTTGCTGAGTTCTTCTTTTTTAGAGATAAGAAACATAGTTTTAAAAGAGTGTTATAGCTACAGTATAGGTATTGCAGTAGTTTTTGTTGTATTCATAGAAAATTTTATTTTTAAAAGAACAAAATAAAATTTTTAGAATGTTTTATTACGCATTTTATAAGTTTGTATATGTATACATATTCATAAAAACTTAAAAAATGCGTAATTATAGATTCTTGAAAAATATGTATAATATATATATATATAGGGTGAAGAAGACTTTTTTTTTACTATATATGTATAGTCAAAAGTCATGGAGTTTTTTAAAAGGGTAAATAGGGGATGAAATTCTAAGATGAAAAGTCCTAAGACATTTTTGCACCTGACCCACGGTTAATTAGATATTAATTAATTAACGTTACCAATAAGAGAAACGCTTTAACGGAAAAAGAAGTGGTGGTGAATGAACGCAGTGGCAGCAGAGATACGTGAGGGGAGCGAGCTCTCCCCATCACTACCGTAGAGCAAGTCAACCTTATGCGTTTCAAATCCGGTACAGTTTTTATAGTATAATTTTTAAAAATTTAGGAAAAAAATTTACCGCTTTTTTTTCCGAAAAATCTAATTAACTGAATTATGCAGATTTTATTAGATTTCTTACGATGAAATTTTACGGTAGCATTTGGCGTCGTTTTTAACAGTTACGAGCTGATTATATTTTGGAATCGATCGGTATAGTAGTGCAAAAATTCTTTAAAAGATCAACAGGATAGTTTATTAGGACCTCAAAAATTCAAGATCTTATAAAAACTCAGTTCTCGATAATAGAACTGAAACCAAAAACTTCCCAATATTTAAAAATCTTCAATTTACTTATCGAAAAGTTGAAAATTAGTCTAAATTGAAATTGATTTGATCAGTGCAAAAAACATTAATAAATTCTTAAATATAATTATTTTCAATATTTTAGTGAACTAAATTATTGGTGATTCGTTGCTTTAATTTTTTAGCGAAAAATGTAGTTTTCAGCTCTGCTGGCGCTGCGTTCATTCCCCACAATTTCTTATTCCACTAACACGCTTCTTTAATTGGTTAATTTATTTAATTAAAAGCTAATTAACGGCGGGTCAGGTGTAAAAATTTCCAAGCACTTTTCATATTAGAATTTCATCCCCTATCCACCCTTTCAATACTCTTTTGACTCACCTGTATATATATATATATATATATATATATATATATATATATATATTATTTATTTATATATTTATATATACATATATATATATATGATATATATATATACATATATACATATACATATATATATATATATATATATATATATATATATATATATATATATATATATATATATATATATATATATATGTTTATATATATATATATGAACAAACAGACATTTATTATTAAATATTATAAAATAAAAACTTATAACAATAATAAAAAATATAAATAAATCTCAACTAAACAAATCAAAGACAAAGTTTTCTGGAACACTCTACTAGAACTATTCTATTTTATATTTGCTACCAACTACAACTATCAGTATTTTCGAATTTCCCATTAATACATATTTCATGATCAAACTTTTTACACACAATGCTCACTCATATTAAATAGTGTATTGAATAAAAACTAGAAATGTTCGGAGAGTGTTTTTCAATACTTACACAAACTGATTCGTAGTATCCAACAATGAAAAATTAAAAGTTTTGCAATGATGAGAACACGAAAGTAGATCATAAAATTGTATAATTGATTCGTGCCTTGCTAAAAAGTTAGGCTCAATAGTCAGTTTTCGAAAAAATAGTTAGGCTTAAAGCTGTTCATCATAAATCAGTAAAAATATTCATAATGCTTTTCCCTGGGTTCTTTCAGCTCAGTGCATACTCCCCTACCGTTCATTGTATGCTACCTCTATCAAATAGTACAGCACCCTATAGTAAAATATATTAAAACATTAATAAAATAATGTAAAAACATTATTAAATTAATCTATAAAATGAAATCGATCTTCAAAGAAATGGAAAGACTTTTTAAGGATAACAAACATTTTTCACTAAAGTTTTTTTATTTCATCATACAACAAAATCGATAATATCCAACGTAAAGTTAAAATTTTGAGCGGGGTTGGGGTAGAGGAGAGGTTATGTCAAAACAGAGAAGATTTAATACCGTCCATTTCGAAAGAGAGATTGGAATTTAGCATGTTTGCATTCATCATAAATGTGAAAAAACGTCGCAAAATAATTTTTTTTGATAATAAACCTGTTTTTAATGGACATGAAACCCGGACTAAAACTGGTTTTCTCAGATTTAAATTAAAGAACGTACGTGTAAATTTTCAGCAAAAATGACAAAAAAAACTATTCTCAACAAATTTTATATGCCTGTTTCTAATGCCACTTTAAATGAACTTCATTGCAGTTGGATATTTGCAATCCGATGACATTTTAAACTACGGATTCTCAAAAACTGTACTTATTATGTTCTATTACATTACAAAAACCTTGTTCTATAATGTGTAACTCGAAAGTAAGCCAAACCAAATATTTTTGTCTTTTTATTAGATTTATTTATTATAAGTTTTTATCTAGTATTCTGATAAAGAATTCACAATTTATAAAACAAAATATATAATTTTTTCTAATTTTATATGAATGCCCATAAATGAAGTTGAATGACTATAAGAAAAAAATTCTTTACACAGAAGCTGCGTCAACTTAGCGAATTTCTTTAGAATACATAAATCATTCTCTAGCGGTCACAATTTTAGTCTGATCAAAATGGAATGTCGTATCTGATATGATTTTGGTATTTTCAAGGCCAATTTTACTAATAAATGTCATCGGCCAAGGGGAAGGAGGCAGAATGCAGAAAGAAGAAGATAAATATTTATAAAACCGAAAAATGTAAAACAAGTTGTAAAAAAATAATGTTTGAAATTATCTCATCATTTTTTCTCAAACTCTTATGTGTAAAAAAAATTTAGGATTTTAACTTTCAATCTTAAATTGTAAATATGTCTGTAAATATTAGTGTAACAAAATAATAATAAGAAACAACAAAATTATAGTAAACCTAATTTTCGGCATCTTAACTTCTTGAAAATTTTTCCAATATTAAGGGAAATATGGCAAATTTTGTTTTTCTAAACCCCTCTTTCATCTGAAAGTAAAAAAAATTGAGTGTTAGGTATATTAAATTAACCCAACACATTTGATATAAAGTAATGATACTTTGAATTTTGAAATGAATAAACGCTTCATTTGATCTGCTATCTAATGGTAAGCGTTTGCAATAAGCAATAGAGTTCCATTTCGGCTGAAATGTACATTTGGGCTTTAAAATGTACGACAATCAAAAACAATTTTTTATGAATTAACGATAAATCCTCGATTACATTTATTAGAGGATGCAGAAAGTGAATTTTATGATAATGCAGTGGAATTACTGACAAATTCACGGTTTAAAACACCAACCACTGCGTTGCGAGTAATAAAACAGAAATAATTCCTCAATTTCTTCGAAAATTTTTTTTCACTTGAATTGAAGCATGTTTACTTGACAAATATCAAGGTAAAATTACTTTTTAAATAACTTTAAAAATAAGCGAGATATGAATGTTTGAAATTCCCGATTAGACAAAGAGGGTGATAGCCCTCTTGATATGTTATGTGACGTCATATTACACTTTCACCATTTAAAATACACGTGAAACTCCGTTTTTAGTATTTTTGCAAGAAAGAGACAGATAATAATCTTTAAAAGCTTATAGCTACCTTGATATTTGTCGGATTTAAATTTCGTTTTTAAATATTATTACAGTATTAACAGTATTTTCATATTCTGAAAATAAATGTGAAAAAAAATTTCATGCATATTCCCTATTGATGTACGCATAATTTTATTTCCATGCGAATCGACAATTGTGGCAATTCAACTATAGTTTTTATGACTTTTCGTTAGAATATGTTGCGGTCAAACAATTTCAAAGACATAAGGGACAGAAAATGACCATTCAAAATAGTCCCTTTTATTTTACAGTTTTTTTGAAGAACCATTAAAAAGTTACGATTATTAATTGTTCCAGCTTTTTTTCTTCACAATGTTCTGTTTGTCTTTTTTTTAAATAAACGCATAAATGATCTGTGAAATTATTCTGGAATATCAATGAAAAATTTGATGATAATGATAGGCAATTTATAAAAACAAAGAAGCAAAAAAATACAAAACATTCTCATCTTTTTATGTTTAGTTTTGTAAATGACAAACTAAACCAAACCTTTTCACCCAAAACATCTATGTACTATTTTATTTATTTATTTCACATAAAAACACAACAGATGTCAAATATTCTAGCCACATACGTTTAGAACAACATACAAACTAACCGATTCACCATCATCGAAGATGGGAGGAGCGAAAGCAGGACTAGAAAAGCACACACATTAGATCCTAAACAATTCACTCATACTACAGACATAAAACTGACATTGCCTACCAGTTAGACTATATTCTATCTACTTTAATATCGTATATACATTTCGTGTTAGAACAACACTGGATTACTCAAGAAGAAAGGTTCTAGGACAATATCTGGATCTTTTATGCGCTATAGAATGTCTTAAAGAAAACGGCGATGCTTTGGAGATTGATTCAATTACACATTTATACAACAAAAAATATTTCCGTTGATTTAAAATTAAAATTCTATCGGCTTTTACCGTTAGCTTTTAATATGGAAAGAAATTTTTCTCCAAATAAACAGTTCGGCTTTTACCTCCAAATATGCAAAATAATTCGAATATCTTCAAAAATACTTTGACTAACGCCAAATCTAATAAAAAACAAGTGAAAATAACAACTAACTGAGTTAATTGCTTAAATACCCGGTGGTATATACCGGATTTTTTGAAAAAAAATTCTTACAAAAGTTGTTTATTCCACCTCCGTTAAGCTAGCAGAGCAAAGTACCGAAAATGAATTTACTGCCTACCAGAATTATGTGCTGCAATTGAAGTTTTTGTACTTTTTACATTTCGGCGGAATATGAAAATTAAAAGTGCTCGGCTAGCTTAATATCTAGACAACAGAGCATAGGTTATAAATTGTCCCGAAAATGAATTTACTACCTACCAAAATTAAGTGCTTTTTATGTGCTAATTATGTGCTGCAATTAAAATTTTTGTGCTTTTTTTGTTTCGGCGGAAATTGAAAATTAAAAGTGCTCGGCTAGGATAACAGCAAGTAAGCAGAGCATCGATTTTTAATTCCCGAACGAATTTACAACTTACCAGAATTAAGTGCTAATTATGTGTTGCAATTAAAAATTTGGTGCTCTTTTTGTTTCGGCGGAAATTGAAAATTCAAAACGCTCGACTAAGTTATCATCAAGACAGTAAAGCATTGGTTTATTTTTGCAATAGTGATATTTGAACTAACATAATAAGAGTCAAACGATAACTTTTTTATTTCCCCAAAAATAAACCCTCGAAGATCCAAACTGACCTTAAAAATGAGCATGAAGGAGATAAAAAAGTTATGGATTTGATTCTTCGACATTTGAAAAGCATATAAATATTATGTTAGTTCAAATATGAGTATTGCAAAAATAAACCGATGCTCTACTGTCTTGATGATAAGCTAGATGAGCCGTTTGAATTTCCAATTTTCGCCGAAACTAAAAAAGCACAAAACTTTTAATTGCAGCACATAATTAGCACATAATTCTGGTACGTAGTAAATTAATTTTTGGTACTTTGCTCTGCTAGCTTAACGGAGGTGTTTATTCTAACAATAGGAACATTTTTTATCATTCAATTTTTGTTCTCTTACGGTTTCAAAGGTAGGTAGTTTTGCCCATTTTGCCCGAACATGGTCCGATTTTGCCCACTTTGAACATGACCATACTTCTTAGCTCTAAAACACACATACAAATTTTCAGCTCCCTATCTCTTTTCGTTATTGAGTTATCGTGTTGACAAACGGACGAACGAATAGACACACTTGCGAAAATCTTTACCAAAATTTTTTTTCCGGTATCACTATTTTCAACCTATATAAAAACGGGACTAAACTTAATATACCATGCTATATATTATATACCGTGTATAATAAGTGAATACGTAACATATAAATCCATGTATTAAAAAATTTGATTACCACATTCGACAATTCAACGCAAAATTTACAGATGAGTCAATCCTTTAGAGGGAAATACTGTAATCATTCACCTGTGTCAGACTCTTTTGACCAATTTAATTTTGATTGTATTACTACCTTTCTTTGTCTCATCAATAGATTTTCTACCAATGACTGAGAATTGTCTAGTGAAAAAGTCTAGAAAAGCTATGTGAGCTTTGTTTATCTTTGGCTTTTTTGAGTTTGTGCCTCTCAGGAACTTTTATGAAATTGATGCGTACAACCTCTCCAGTCTGTATGGCGTCTCCTTTTGAGGCAACCCATATGTTTTTCTTTGTTTGTTTCTTGATGGTTGTAATAGCATAGAAAGTTTACCTACGACTCAATTTAAATGAATTTGTACAATGTATTCGTATGTGTTGTGTGTGTGTGTGTGTGTGTGTGTGTGTGTGTGTGTGTTTGTATGAGTATAAGTGTGCCAGTCACCTAGTGAAGCGAACAGTAACGCAAAATTTAAAGAAAATATGTTTCTTGTGTAAAGAAAAACGAAACATGATGATGCCGTCAATTTATGCTGTTGCGTTGTTTCTTATTTGGTAGTGTTTGTTTGTTGTAGTATATATTATAAGGGTTGAACAAAATGATGTGCTTTCACAACGAAAGATATTTATGAATGTAATTTTGCTATGTACAATGGTATAATAAGTCACCTTGTACTACACACAGAAACAGTGAAGATTTATTTGTTGAAAATCAAAAAATCTTTGGTATTTTAATGTAATTAATTCATGTTGTTCTGTTCTTGGATTTTATTTGTTTTCTCTACCTTGGTTTCTTGAAATGTGAATATTATTCACAGTTTATACTATACATTCTTAAACATTTCATCTAAAAAGATAGATAAATATTTCGACACTGAAAAGCTGTCGCTAAGTGTGTTATAAAACATCAACTCCAGCTAGATGGTTTGTAATTTTAATGTTATCTAATGCTACATAATTAATCTTTTCAATTTGAAACAGTATCAAAATTTTCTCCCTTTTTTGCATAAGTAATTTTGCTTGGTCGTGGCATTTTCTATTCATATATATCTGCTCAAAGACTTATTGAAATTTGGAGTTAAAAGTTTATGGGTCTTTTTAGAGGGATCAGCATTATACAGCTTACATGCGAGTGAAATTTTTTTTAATATATGATTTTCCAAATGTCATTGTCCATTATTGTCCATTGATTTACTAGTTTCGTTTATTAACAGGGCACATTATCTTAATCTCAGTTCTTACCAAATCGCATTCTTAAAAGTAACTATGAGAAGTTTGAGAAAAATAACCTATTTATTATCAACAAATAAAAATATAACAACTGAGTTTATTATATTTTTTACACACGAGTTGATAGGCAACTAAACAGACCGTTTTCAAAAACATTTCTAATAGAGAATCAATGTTAAATAAATAAATACAATATTTACTATAAAACTATACATATACATACATACTGAAACTGAATGTCTGGACTGGATTATTGGGTGACCATTTTATAGGACCATTCTTCATTGAGGGATCTTTAGATTCTCAAAAATATTTGAGTTTGCTACGAAATAATATTTTGCCAACTGTTAGAGCTCTTCCTAATTTAGACCTGGAATCTGTATGGTTCCAACAAGATGGTTGCCCTGCACACAATGCCATGATAAGAAGGCTGTTCCTGGAAAAATTGTCTTATGAGTGGTTTTGGAACTTTCAAGTGGCTATCTATCTCCTAACGACTTTTTTTGTGGGATTTTCTCAAAACACAGATCTATTCGCGGAATAGGCCTGAAAATTTGCAACAATAAAGGCAAAGAATTGTTGACAATTGTGCGAATATGTCAGTGCAAGAAAATACCCAGGTAGATTTCTACAACCGACTCGGGTAATGTTTAGCAAATAATGGAGGAATATTCGAACCGTTAGTTTAACACTTTTTTTTCGTCGGAATTCTTTTTTTTTTCTTTTTGGGGTTTTTGTTTTCTTTTAATTTGTGTGGATTGTTGTTTTATGTTATACCGTAATATAATACTATTATTTGTTTTCAAACATTCCACATACAAATGATAAGGGATATTCAAAAAAGAATTTTCAATTGTTAGAAGTAATGCAACAATGAACATATTTAATCCAATCTCATTATATGTTAATGCAGTACAAAACAGTCCAGCTTGCAAACACAACAGACACACTAAAAAGTACCTACCCCCACTATTTTTATTTCTTTATTAAACATATTGTGGAAATAATATTGTTATTGTTATTATAGTAAATAATATTTAACATTGATTCTCTATTAGCAAGACTTTCCAACACATATGGTATAATTTGTTGTAAGTGTACACATAGCGTCAAAAGCGGAGCTATCATTTGATAATTTTTTAATTGTGCCATATTTATTCGGATTTCGGATAAATGTATCGAATAAAAGTTGTTAGTATAGTTATAATGAACAACTTTTATATACTGAATAATTTTTTTCAAAAACCGAATAAATAAGACACAAATCATATATAAAATTTTGAAATGATAGGTCGACTTTTGACTATTTGTCTTATGTACTTCATACGCATGATTCTTTAATCCACTTATTTTATTCCAAATTATCCAAGTATGTAAAAACATGTGTAAAAATTTGGGTTTCTCCATCAGAGCAATACATTAAAACTCGAATTTTAACATTAAGTAATTAATTCAAGAGCCCCACAACCCTCCCCTGAAACTTACTTACCCGTAGTCTGCTCCATCGTATCATCTCCTATAACCAAGTTATTATGTATATCTTAATGAGAGAAGAAACTACGGGAACATTGTTCCGAAGGAACTTTCTTTTCAAATATAGCCCAGGGAAGACATATTGAACGATGAAGACTAAGTATAATATTTTATATAAAAAAAGTATTTTTTCCAAGCAAATATTAACACTTCCTTTTTTAAATTTTGTTAAGTTCTAAGAAAATACATTCGTTATACCCTGTGTAACTATTATAATAACTGGACGGAGTATGTTTATGGGTATAAACGTGAAATAACGGACCCAATGCTGCCCTGTCTAATCGCGTCAACTAGCCATGGTACTAAAACCCTATGTGTGTAGTGAAAATACATGTAACAGCCACACATATATTACAAGGCACTCTTATCATGCCACGCAGGCGCACTGAAGAAAAAATTAGTACCTTGGCTAGTTGAAGAGCGCTTCAATTTGGATTAATGGTTAAACATAACATGGGATAATCTGTCCAGTTATATAGAGGTCAGTGGTTCAAAAACTGATTATTTAACGGTGTTGTGATATTAATGATGACCATTAGTTTGATGGCATCATCTAATTCATTTTCGTACAAAACGCTTTTTTCGTCGAGAATATTATTGTTGTTCTGTTGACATGTCGTTGATCGAGCACTATATGTCTTATATATGGTGACCCACGTACAATACAACATTCTAAGTATAGGAATCTCAATTTAACTGCACCAAACAACATTAAATACAAATGTAGATAGCTCAAAGGCAAAATGTAGATGTGAAAGAAGGTATAATCTGTATATACTTTATCTAATGTTATAATCATCTTACATAAATGTTAGGTAACTTAATAAAATAAAATTTATGTTTTGTTAGAATGATTCAAAGGAGGGACCTTGATTTGATTAACATCATTATGGTTATTAATATAGAAAATTCATCAACCTTTCAACTGACCGTCATCTTGTATTATTCTATACTAGCTGTGGGCTAAATAACTGATTTATATCTAAAATTTACGATCGGACAATTTTGCAAATGATAATGTATTCACCCATAAATTTATAATTAACATACGAGTTTCGTCATGAATTAACGAAGTTAAATTATGAATGGTCTTTCCTACAGCCCATATAAACTGATAAACTGAAGTAGGTATCTGCAAATCATTTTTGGTAAATTTATTTTCTGTAAATTAGCAGTTGGCTTGTTGGTTTCTTAGTACCCACAATACAGCTAAAGATCAAATGCAAACTACTGCGTCACTTTGAAGTCGAGTTTCAATTGAATTCCGTGTGGCCATTTGGTGGTTACTCTGATATAACCGAAATCACCGCTTTGATATATCTAAAATGATGTAATAGAAGTTGCGGAGGGCAAGACGAAGTTTTGTAAGTTGACCTTTCTAGGCGTTTTTTACCGTCCCCTAAAGGGCAAGGAATTTGTATGTAGACTAGGAATTGGTAGATTGTGCAACGATTACAGCTGACTTTGATAGGAACTATGCGGATATTCATCTGGGATTTGTGAAAGGAAACTGCCGATTATTTTCGTTCTTGTCCATACGCCGACAGTTTAGTCAATTAACCGTTCCATTAATTTTTATTCATTTTATTTTATTTTTTAAATTAATTTAATTGACATACTGCCGCCGTTGGGAATCGAACCAGCAACCTCCCTGTTCCGAGTAGTAGTCGAGTGTCTTAAACTGGTTATCTAAAATGAAAGTAATAAACGGAAATTTTGCAGGGGTAAGACGAGATTAGCGTCGTTCGAAAAAGGTAAGAGTTTATGATCAAAATTATTTAGACGTTTTGTGTCGTTATATTAAAGTTATATTTTGTTATTTTTTGTGCGATTTATATTTACGAGATCATAAAAAACACTGTCAAACTTTGTAATGATGTCATCAATTTTGACATAAGGATGCTTCACTCAATTTGGCTCTCCACACATGTAAACGTATTTTTTCTTTCGTGGTATTATATTAACATTTTGTTCAACCCCTATTGTGAGAACAGCTTTTTGTTAAACCAATATCACTACATATTACACGAATACACACTTATACACAAAACATTCATGGTTTTGAATAAATAGTTCTATCAATATTTAATCAACTTATTTTCGAAAACTTTATGTTTGTATAGATAAATAACACAACAAATTTAACATTAAACAAAATTAAAACTCACATGAGATTTAAAACTCAAATTCTCATGAAGTTTTTTGTGTATGAAAAACATTTTAAGTAATATTTTCTGATGTTGTTTGGTGTTTTTTAGTATAAATTTTGTTAATATATCATCTTAATAAAAATTATTACCAGTAACAACTACGTATTCCTATTTCTATCGTAAAGTTATTTATTTATTAACTGTGTGAAATTATCTTTTGATAGTTATACATTTTATAAACCGGGTGGAAAGTTTCTAAAATTATGTAAATGTTTAGGAAAATTTACTTTTTTTTCTATTAATCTATAAAATACCACGAATATTTGAACTAATGAGAATAATTGAACCAAGGTCGTTGGGAAGAACACCAAGGAAAGCCGTTCAGAAATTAAATTTGAATTCATAATTAATATTTAATAACCCGTAGAAGTTGATCTAAAATGCTAAGAAACTGTTTTTTTTTTTTTGCATGGAATACTAAGAGCTTACTTTAGTTTATCTGACCTTTTATGTATAACATATGCTATTAAAGCGAAATTTTATTTAAATCAATTAAAAAAAGGTTAAATTTAATACTCTTAATAAGGCCGGGGCCTTTTTTGGATAATATCAAGTGGGCTTTATTACGGGCTGTACCACTCGACAACAAAAATACCGATAAAAAACAAATGATGAAAGAAATCAATAAGATTCATTGCTTCTAATAATGGAAAGCTTAGATAATAAGATCCATTAGTAAAAATAAACAAAAATCAGCACTATATTCAATAAAAATTTCAAAGAATTGATTATTCAATATTATAAAAAGAGGCTGTCCAAACGAAAATTCATTGGACTAAAAGTGTTGTTGCATTTTTGTCTATTGATGTTTCTGCTTATATTTTGAATACTTCGAATTAATTCAACAATTTCAATAATGATTTATAATGACTGGGCTTCATTTAGAGCCGGGTCTCGTAAGGCGACAGTAACGTTATTTTGAAAGAATCGATTTTTCATTAATTGTTGATAATTAATGTTTAATATCGTAAAAATCATGTTTAGTTATTTTTAGTTAATAAATTTTCTAGTTCAATCGTTGTTTATATTAAAAATTGTTTGAATGGATATCAATTCAACTAGAATCATTTTAACTGTAATGTAAACTAAAAAAAAACATTTTTTTATATTTTATTAGTAATCAAAATATTTAACCGTTTTTAATACAAAGTACAAATATTGTACGGTTCATGATCTGTATAATAATAATATTGATGTCTAGTGCGGAAAATGAGATAAAACTACGACATCGTGCATGTGAAAGTATTTATACAATACCTCTATGATATACAGTATGTGTATTGAGTAGGTATAACTGGCACCTAATTTCTATAAAAGAGCTACAAATTTAAAATTGGAAAAGTCCTGTTAGTCCTGTATGTAGGGTATTTGTACTAGTTCTTGCAGTTAAATTTCTAGCCACCTTACTCCAATACTTATGTCACCAAATTACACGGCCGGAACTACCAACAAAGTATATATTCCTTATTAAATATTCAGCCAAAAATAAACATTTGTTAAAAGTTCAAAAATTGTCTTTTTATTTACTTCTTATGAACCTAGGTTTTAGGTTGAATATACCAAAATACCGTGGTATATTTCAACAGTCCCATCATTATGGAAAACAGTAAAATATAGTACTGGAAAATATCATATTCGAAAATTTAATTAAAATGATACAGATATCTAATTATAATTTGTGGAAATATAATGTATAGGTTAATAATTTCAAATATTTGTTGTTTTACTCCTTAAAATTTATTGTAAACAAAAAGAAAAACTTTCTAGTCTTACACATGTTTGGGATTATTAGTCCATATCAGCTCAGTTGGTAGAGTATTGATCTAGAATGATAGAGGTCGTCGGGTTCAATCTCCATCTTTAGATGTGTATGATTTTTCATATGAAGCATTTGATGTCAAAAAAATGGTATCAATGTTCAGATATATTACTTAAAAGTCAAATAAAGTAAACGCTAGTCGAAGTTTTTTACAAAAAACAATTTAAAAATATATGAACATAAATTTATAATTTAAAAAAAATGTAAGTTACGTTCTTACGAAAATTATTCGGAATTGGTAGTTGGTAATTTATTTAATTATAATTTCATTCAATTCAGAGTATTAATACGAAATCAATTGAAAGAAAACAAAGATGATAAAAGTTCTGAAGTGAACCGCAAGAGCTCTCTGATACACAGTTGCTTTAACCGACATTTTTGCATCGAGCAGTGTTAACAAATTGAGTTTTTCATGTGCAGGGCGATTAAAATAATAATAAATTGTTAGTTTTTGCCTCTTTGTAGTTTAATAATAAATAATTTATTAAGGTAGAAAAACGTAGTTAAGATCAAAGCAGTTTAAAATATTCATGAAATTTCATTGTTTTCGCTGATGCGTCTGCTGTTAATTCGAATGACTTCTTGGGGCATTGGTTCTTTCAATTCATCTAACGTACGAGATTTGGTCTCGTAAACACAATATATTGGACAAGTCGTGAGATCGAGGAGACAAGTCAGGAATCATTTACTTTCAATTTCTGCGCAACCGCTATTTTGTATGAATGACAATGTTATTCGCCATACAAAATCCGTCTAACAGTATGATTGCGTCTCGTAAGATTGTGTCTCGGTGAGAGACACACACGATAAGAATGTAAGATTGGGCGAGCGCAAAGTCATTTCGATTGATATTGAATCTCCAGCGGAATTCCAGCGGAAGTGAGTAAAAGTAAAAATCGTTATTTAATTCTAAAATTTTCAAATGCATTCGAAATTTATTTTTCGATTTTTTTCAATTTTATTACAAAATAGGTACAAAATAAAACATTACACAATTTTCTAACCAAACATTCAATATTTATCGTTAGTATACAGTTTCGTATGTGTTTTAATAACAGAAACCTATACATGACTATTCACCTGAATGGAGTTCAACAAGGTATAGTCAAATGTTATGTTGTGAATAGAATAAAAGTTTACCATATTTATAAAAGCTAAGCAATAAATTTATACTACAAATCCAGATTATGTATTATGGTCGGTTCTGGTTAGATGTCGTTGTAAAAGATTGCAAAACCAACTGCTATGAACGCACGTATGAGGATATACTTCTTTTTTAATAATTTACATAAATACTTTTAAATAAGGTCAACGCTAGTATTAAGACACAAAAGTTTAATAAAATGGTATAGCAGTGGAAAACTAAAATTAAAAACTTATATATTGTATCTTAAACTAATGATTCTACTTTTTATCCTTTTAGAACAGAACCTGCATTACTTCTTCCGTTATTATGAAAGACTGGCATAGAATCCATTATTTACATTAGAATCAGAGTAAGTGAATTTTATCACGACCAAGCCAGATTTATCAGTATATACAACTAATATACAAAGTTCCAGAAACGTCTAGTCACATTGTCTTTGACTGTGAACCTCTGGGTTTCAGCAGATACAGGATATTCGGAGCATCTCACTCCGAATATATGAACCTTCAGGAAGACCTGATAACAAGCACCTTGCTTTTGCCAACATATGGGAGAAGCGAATCTCGACGGACTGAAGTAGAAGTGGGAGCGCAATGGACCATAAGGTCCAAGTGCAATACTTTTTAGACCACAAGATGTATCTATCTATCTAATATACAAAGATTACGAGCCCATAAAAATTATATCGTTGTTAATGCGGCTCGCAATTATAATATTCTTCTTTCACAGAAACATACATGGAGTAATTATGATGAAGATATTCATGTACCTTATTTCAAGCGATATAGACAAATTTATAATGTGGACAATAATTAATCTTTCGGTCTATATGTCTATAATGTATACTATTGTCTTGTATTTCAATATGCAAAAATCATAGCACATACAAAATTATTGTCCACTGAAGAGTTGGGTAACTTATGTGGCAGAATTACTTGTTGTCTGTTTCCCTATGCATCTAATATATGTATATATAAATTTGGTTTTTCTACTTTATGACACATATGTTTTACTAAATGTCTCCCAAGCATTGTGCAATAGAGTAGGATAGAAAACCATGTAACATCGATCGAGCGGATGCCACATCAGTTTAGTGTTATAAAAACGATTCGTTAGATGCTGAAAATACATTCTGATCCGATTCTCACAATGTGCCAAAAGAAGTATAATTTCAAAAATTACGAACGGACTGAGTATAACAATGTAATTAAAGATAACCATATACTGGGAAAAAACCATCACTTGAAATATTCAGCTTCAGCGTTTGAAGGGAGCTGTAAACCAGTAGATTATGTGGTGCACACAATACTTTTTAACCCGACTTCAAAAAGGAGGATGGTTCTCAACCGTCTGTATTTTTTTTTTTTTTTTTTTTGTGTGTCACCTCACAACTCCGTCATTTATGAACCGATTTTGAATTTTTTTTTTGTTCTAAAGGGTTTGGTTTCCCATTAGTCCCATTGGCACGAAATCGCATTCTGATGAGGGGATCCCCGGCAAATCGAGGAAAATCCTCATTTTATATGTGATAACCGATTTCTGCGAAATTATTTTTTTAAGGGGTATAGCCATTCATAATGGGAAGATAAGAAAATTTTTTTAAAAACCAACTTCAAAAAAATTTTTTACAAAAAAAAAACCGACCCCAAAAAAAATATTTTTACAAAAAAAAAAACAAAATGCATCTAAAAAAACTGAAAATCTGTTATAAAAATATGCACTAAAAATTAAAAAAAAAAAAACGGGTAAAAAAAATGTGTTATAAAAAAAAGCACTAAATTTAGTAGGTCGTTTAGTTGGTCTACCCATATTTATGCAAATTAAATCAGTTATAGAACTTCAATGTCACTAAAAAGCGAGAAATAAACCATATTTTGACAAAATGGAAACCCGACTTAAAAAATCAAATATTCTATAACAAAAAATGCACCCAAAAGTAAAAAAATAATTGCATATTCTTGTGCCAATTTTAGTTCACCAAAGCAAAAACTTTTAAATATATATGTACAATTATTGTTATTTTTTGAGGCGGTATCCAAAAGTTATGTGAATTTCTTTATGCTGACACCGCCTCCAAAAATAACAATAATTGTTCATATATATTTAAAAATTTTTGCTTAGGTGAACTAAAATTGGCACAAGAATATGCAATTATTTTTTTACTTTTTAGTGCATTTTTTGTTATAGAATATTTGATTTTTAAAGTCGGGTTTCCATTTTGTCAAAATATGGTTTATTGTGATTTAATACCGTTGATGGTTTTTAAATTGTACTGAAAGCTCTTTAAAGGAACACTAGGTATATGTTTGAATACGTCAAGAGTATAATAGCGTCATACACATTGTAAACAACGTACATTGATGAAAGCAGTCAGCATATATAGGAAAATAGTGGTTGTATGGAGCGAGAGAAGTGTATATTTCTACATACAAATAAATGAGCTCAGGGACCCCCCGACTGCCAAATGAATGAAGACCACATTGGGTGATATGCGTCCAATACACAGCAGTAGCATCACCATAGTACTCTATAAAATATACATACACAGGATGGCCGATCCCTTTTTTCATTTGCACGTATCAAATTATGGTCTCATTGGAATCCATTTAATATTAAAGTTATTCTCATAATAATAATATGGACAACAAACAGAAAATGTCATTAAGAATTGTAATAAGTATCCGTGTTACACGTTTTATTGATAGCCATTGCTGGGAAATGTGTAAAATATCGAAAGAGGTTATCTAAGAATTTATGATGCATATAAAATATATTGATTAGGATACCAAAGTAAAATATGAAGCCAAGTACGATTAAACTGTTTGGCTAAACAAAAATTATACCGCAACAAAACTTGGAATATGATGTTCAAAATTTTTGAACAAAATATTTCGGAAATATTTTTGTCAGGAGAGTATATTTTTGTTGTATCTTTGATGGTGGAAATTTTTTAGGTTTTAACACATATCTAAAGACAAATTATTACTATAAATCTCTCAAATTCTATATTTTCTTTAGGGTCTGATCAGTCTTTACCTCTTAGAGAACAACTTAGAAACATTGTTTTCGATAACTAAAAATATTGTTTTTGTGGAATATTGGAATATTCCACAAAAATTCGTTAAATTCCTATCCAAATTTAAGACCAAAAATACGTTATTTGGCAATTGGTTTGTGTAAATCTATTAATATATTTATACAGCATTAAAGCTCAATAAGCTATGTTTAACTCAAGTTTATTTTATTACTTTTAAGCAATAAATATTAATTTAATAGGTTTTTCAACACTAGTTAACAGTAGTATAATTAAGAAAAGTTCACATAGGAGATATGTTTCTTAACAGATGCATTTACTAAGCCCGGAATAGATCAATTTTTTACAATATCCTCAAAATGTAAAAAAAAATCCAAATTTATCGTATGAAACTGTCACCGCTAGGTGGCTGCAGGCTCATAAATATATTTATTTTCTAGGGTTCAAGCGGTCGCAATAAAATGAAATTTCGAATCTGATATACTTTTGGTATTTGGTCAAGGTTGCTAATGAGTAAAATCTACGGGGGCAGGGAGGTTAGAGAAAAACGAAAACACAAAATATGGTATATTTATCATATTATTCGAAAAATCGACAAATGTTTGAGTAGTAAAGTAGATTTTCTACAATCAATTACCTGATAATTTTTTCGACTCAACCTCTAATATATACAAAGATATTTAGAATTTTCGATCTTAAATCGTAAATATTTCTATAAATATTATAGAGAATTATATACAGAAAAAGGAAAACAAAATAGATTTTATAAAATTTCAATACTAAGAGAGATTTTTGACATCAACTAGATAGGATCGATGAACGTTCAAAGAAAGTATTGTGAAATCAATATTTACATTTTCGAAAACTCGATAAAAAGGTAGAATTATGGAAATATTAAAATTTATTATTTGTTATAAGAACTCTTGCACGAAATTTAATATTTTTGAAGCAGAGAAAGCATTCGCTGACGTAGTAGTAGTTGCAAAGGGTAGGTCTTAGCCTGGCAAGTAGGTAATCTATCCCTTACGCTTTTCTAGGCCTTTTTTACCGTCCCGTAAAGGGCAAGGAATTTGCATATAGACCAAGAATTGGTAGGTTTTGATAGGTAGGTTTTGATGCAAAAATTCATCTAAAATTTATGCAAGAAAAATGCAGATAACCTCCACAAGCATAGCCAGTTACTTTTGTTATAGTCCACACGCCCACAGTCTAGCCAATTAACCGCCCCATTAATGTTTTTATGAAATTAATACAATTGACAAACTGCTATCGTTATGAATCGAACCAGCAACCTCCCAGTTCCGAACAGAGTGCCTTAAACATTTTGACCACTCGGACTAGTTTGCTGTTGTTCAAAACTTCCTAAATTATTCACACAATTCACTGAACGTGACACTCTGTATATAGATGGATGATAGATATACTAGGTACCACTTGTTCATTCTTGCGCCAATTGATTTCATTAGATCTGTCGTTCATTCCAACCGTTGTGAAAATTCAATAATTGTTAGTATAGTAATGATTCTTTTCAACGATAAACATGTCAAAAAATAAATTCTCTTTGGGTTCAAATAATTTTTTCTCTCTAAATATACGAATAGAAAAAAACATCAGATGCACTTGAGTAATAATACATCATTATTTACTATTTTTTTTCATCATCAAATACTTTTTTTTTTGCTTTAAGTACTAAAAAAGTCATAAAATAGTTTAGAAAAACTCAGTTTTATGCTCAATAATTTCACTATTCAAAAAAAATGTTTATTCGTTAGAAGTTTTTTTTTAGTTCAATAAAGAATAGAAGAGTTCATTCACGTGTCTAGACACGTTAATTTTGCTTTGCATTTAATTAGATACTTAAAAAAATTATGGATATTTGTTTATTAATATTTTGTTTGTTAAACCATGCCATGTTTTATCAACTGAATATGAAAAGTTTCTTAATATCGTGCAAAAGAGGATAGTGAATATTTTTTTTCTAATGAACATTCAATTCATCAAACCATAATGTCAAATCTTAGCATTTTATTATTTCTCAATTACTGACATGGGTACATGACCTGTTCCTATATCATGTATCCGTTTCCCTCATTCCCGTAGGAATAGGCCCATTTCTTTATTAGAATAAATTATAAATTAACTATTATAAAGATTATCAACGAGGTAGACTCTTCAAAATTTTCTAATATTTATATGATAAAAACAAACACCTTTTGTTTGAATTTTTTCATACTTTCAATGGTTTTGGTGTAAATATTGCAGGACGTAAATTGGCTTTAGTCCACCCTTCCCCCACACTCCGCCTACTTGGCCCCCAGTGCGGCCTTCGGTCTTGCCTCCACAGCCTAGGAAGAAAATGTGTCCTGCGTAGTCTTAATTATACGCGAAATTTATTACGCATTGCTGATTTGGTGCATATTTCCATGTATAATTATTGGTAATAAAAGGTAAAAAAATCATGAAAAACTAATTTTAACCCCTTTGAACTTAAAAAAAGTTATTTCAATCTAGATATCAATAAATTTAATATTACAGGTCGATATAAAACAGATCATCTTGGACGGTACATTTTGTCCATTTTAAAACTCAGTGTAACAGTTTAATTCATCGTTACGAAAAACGTTTCTCAACCGTATATTTCGACAGCTATTGGTTCTACTGAATTTTATTAAGGCTTAATTTTGTATAGAATTAGCTAAGAAATAATTTAATACTGATCTCTGTTAAAGTAAAACCAATAGTTTACAATATATATTTGAGAAACACTGATTTTCAGGACCTTTGAAGATAATTCCATTGGAAAATATCTACGTGTATTTTTTCAGAGGTATATGCTCAATTACTCAAAATGAGATGAGCGGGTTTTACGGATTTTCACTTTGCCATCTCCTATCTTTGCCGCTCGCGACAACATTTTGGAAAAATGGCGCCCAATTTTTTCATAATAAATTAACCTAGAGAAAATTTCCTATAATTTATGTAGTAATCTTTCAAAAAGCACTATCGCTAAAATTTGTATATATGTATATATATATATATATATATACATATATACATATATACATATATACATATATACATATATACATATATACATATATACATATATACATATATACATATATACATATATACATATATACATATATACATATATACATATATACATATATACATATATACATATATACATATATACATATATACATATATACATATGTACTTTTTTAAAATGTCTGTGGACTCTCTAGCGGTCACAGTTTTATTCCGATTGGAATGAAATTTGGCATTTGAGTCGCTTTTGGTATTCTAAAGGTCAAGTTCGTTAATGGGTAAAATCGGACGAGAGGAAAGGGGGTTTAGAGGGAGGGACATACACAACATTTGACTTTCTCCCTTAATACTTGAAAAATCGAAAAATTTATCAAGAAGATTTATCGAGTTAAGTTGTTAGTACTAAGTTTTACTGTAATTTTGTTTCTTATCATTTTTATGTTACACTAATATTTACAGAACTATTTACAATTAAATATTGAAAGTTAAAATTCAAAATATCTCTGTTCACATTAGAGTTTGAGAAAAATGATAAGGTAATGAATTGTAGCAAACTTGATTTTCTACAACTTTACTCCTTATACATTTTTCGATTATTCTAATATTAAGAGAAATATTTTATATTTTGTGTTTGTTTGACACGAATACATAAAATATTTTTTATTGTAAAAAGTTTTGATTGTCGTTTCCATAGTAACTTTAAACTATAATCGTTATACATCGATTTATTTTGGCTATTAATAAATTTAATTTTTGCAAATACTAAAGTCATATCAAATATTATATTTCATTTTGATCACACTAAATTTATGACCGCTAGAGAGTGATTTTTGTATTCTAAGGAAATTCGCTAAGTTGACGCAGCTCCTGCGTAACGAATTTTTTTGTAATATGAACAGTTTGAGCGTAAGTGTGCTGCAAACTAACACGCATCTATACCAACACGCGTGTGTCGTATATTAACGAAAAAATATTTCACTAAAATACAATAGGCTCAACCTTTTCATCCATTTTGAATACGATTTTAATTTGAAAAACCGTTAACTTTTCAAAGGGTAATTTGCTCCTTACATGATCATTCATTACAAAATTTAATTTTGTAGCAAAATATATTACAAAAGCGAGGTTTTTCAGAAAAACTTCAGGAAATATAATTTATGAATCAGTTTAATTAATTAATGCTAATATTAGGTTTTTTCTAAGAACTGGTAGATTTCTAAGTAAAATGTTATCGCTAAAAACCTACATGTGTATTGATCTAAGTTTTGAGGTATTTCCAAACTATTATTAGGTTATCAAGAACTTCACGAAATTCACAATATTAGCAAAATGAATCCTCAGAAATCAGCTGAATTTTTTTAAAATTTATCCCCATGGCGTTTTTGAGAAAATCGTTACGTAAGTTGGAGAAATTTAACATGAATCGTCATAAACATGGTGAAATAAAATGCACGATTCCTACGGTTTTTACTTCGAATTCTCTCAATATAGTCACGGTTGTTCTGAAATTCGACACATACCTTTCATTCCTTAGAAATATTTTTCCTTAAAACTTTGGGAGAATGACCATCGGGTTGTTCAGTTTTTTGATTAAATATGCATAAAAAAGTGCGCCGGCGTATACTGGCGCGCTGTTTGAAAGTCGTTTGAAATTATATACTAGTATTTGTATCATGTTTTATTGCGGAATCTCCCTGATTCGCATATAATTTTCTATATAGTTCTTTTCGCGCGAGTACCCGATCAGCTGATATAGTTTGGAAATACCTTAAGAAATTTTATGTGGTTTCACAAATAACACAGTAGATTGACGACTTTTTTGATTGAATGTACCAAAATATTGTATTTCTTTTTTCTTAATTTCTTAATTAACTTTTTTATTAAAATTTTCATAATCGGTAATGGTTACATTTTCAAATATATAACGATCTATTATAATTTTTATAGAATTTTTATATTTATTTATTATAACAGCTATACTGTTTAACTAACAACCTTTTAGCATGAACAATGAGCCTTACTTGAAGCATTCAATTGAGAAGTGAAAATGGCACACTATAATAAAAAATTAATTTAATCTCTATTGTCTTTCAGTCATCATCCTTTAACAGATAGTTAAAGGAAGTCAACATCCTGAAGGTTTTGTGTTCATTATTTTATACGATCCCATATACTTACCGGTTGTTTGTGATATCCTTTTCCAAAATTTATATCTATTAGAAATGTTTCTTATGTTCACTTGTAATTAATTATTCAGTGGTCAATATATTTTTGTTTACAATTTGAATATTCAAATAATGTAAGAAAATTGATACAATACAGTCGGAAATGAATTTTAACAAAATGACTATCATTCATTCAAGTGTTAAAAGACTGATAGAATTATGTACCTGATAAAAATTGTAGATAGATAGATAGATTTTAGAGATATGTTCCATTGTAATGCCTAAGGATGTGAGGATGTAAGTGGCGTGGAAGGAATTTTTTTGTATAGACTAGGAATTGGTAGCGTATGCGGCTGCAGCCAACTATGGTAGGAAATATGCTGATAGTCATTTGGAGTTCGTGAAGGAAACTGCAGAAAACCTTCTCAAGCATAGCCAGTTACTTCGTTCTTGTCCATACGCCAAAAGTTTAGTCAATTAACCGTCCCTTTTTTTTCCTTAATAATTGACAAACTGCCGATGTCGGGATTCGCACCTATAACCTCCCAGTTTCCAAGTAGGCATACTGCGCAGACATAACGCCTTAGACCTTCGGCCACTTGGACAGGTATAAAAATTTTAACTGATAAAAATATGCTTTATGATAAATACACACACTTAGATTTATACAACTAGTACGCTAGTACGTATGTTGCAAAACGTGGTGTTGAACACTTTATATTGAACTTATATATGGGTATATATGGGTACAAACATGGGTCCATTCATCCTTGTCCGCATGGTATAATCTTTAAAATATTTGTCTCAAAAAACAAACACCGTTTGTTTGAAAGTTTTTTTATGCATCCAATATTTCTGGAGTAAATACAAAATTTATAAACAAGGTTTTATTAGCATGACTTGTATATATGAATGTAGTAGAACTAAAAGAAAATAAAATTTAGAGTTCGGCCCCAAACAAACAATATATGTAATATTTTGTAATATTTACATTTAACCGAAAATCAGATTCACTCTACACCCATTTCGATGGAGATTTTTTTGCGCCGACTCAAAATTATTTAGGTCTTTACATTGACTTAGTTTTTTTTTGCTTTTCAGCTTCTTTCTTTTCTCGAAGATTTTATTTTTTGCTTTTCAGTTACTTTCTTCTTTCGTCGGTTCTATTTTTTGTTAAAATGTTTTTTTTTTCACTTTTCAGTGTCTTTCTTTTTTTGTACATGTTATGGTGCTATTAGAACTACATAAGTGTGCTAAGTTTCAACAGAATCAGTTCACAGATGACAATTCAGTGGGTGAACAGTCTATTTTCCCCTATTTTTCTACCCTTAGGCACGAATTTTTTTCTTCAAATTTTATGGTACCAACTTGGATTGGGAAGTAAACCCAATACAATAAAAAAGGAATTATTGAAATCGGACTACTCTGTAAAAATTTATGCGTGATCATACATAACACACATGTATATATATATATATATATATATATATATATATATATATATATATTTATATATATATAGATATAGATATATATTTATATATATATATATATATATAATGATATTGATTGCTTTCAAAGTGTTGACACACAGAATATACGGTATTATGCAATATACAAATATATGATATTTGTTTTTTAAAAAATATTTATCTTTGATTTATTTTAACTTTGAAAGTTTATTTTTAAATCTTAATATGTAACTTAATTTGGTGACACTTAACCAAAAGGTCACCAAATTAGCAACGAATAACATATCCTGAGACAATATAAGAGTAATTGTAATAAGAATGATGTTAACAAGAGTAAATCGAATGAAAGCATTTTTAACAAGAGTAATTTCAATAAAATTTATTATATTTTAATTTATTTTGGTTAATTTTTTATTTATTTTATTTTTGTCTAATAATCTCTATTTTCTATCTATTTCTAGTTGTCAAAGTGTAAATTACGACTAGATAATTTATACTGATGATGACTACTTTGTAGTCGAAATACGTATTTATAATACAAAAACTGATCTAGATATTGGGGCGAATTTGAAATTTTATTTCAAAAATCTAGAGTTCACATTAATTACCATTGATAATCTAATATTAACTTTATTCTCAATTATTCAGAAAAAATATTCTCAATTATGCTCACATATTATTATTTGTGTATTAAGTATACGGTTGTTCTATTATACTCATGTCTTCGTAATCGTGATGGAAATTGACATTGGTGTAGTACTGTGGCGTACTGTTTGCTTGTCAGTTCGGTAAAAAATTCGCAATTTATTTTAACCTAACTTCCCGAGTGAGATACTTGAAACTTTGAACATAGCTCAGAACTGAGTTATGTTTTAATATTGTAATACAAATCTTATAAAATTAATTTTAGAAGTTTGGTCGAAGTGTCGATACATATTTGAAGTTGTGGAAGTGGTAGGGAATTACAATTGAGAGTCTTAAAATAATTATTTAAATAAATTTTTTAATTGACCACGTTATTAAAACGGACTTAAAATAAACATAATAACTTTTCCTATGCGTTTTAGACATCAGTGTATGGCCAGGCTATCTTGTCTTTGTAAACAGAGATACAAAATTACTTAAGAAATTTTTATTTACCACGTTTTTAAAACGGAATAAAAAGTATAAAATAATTTCTCCTAGCCCCATACAGATTGCCCTGAGAATTTGTGATTATAAATATTAAATAGCTATGAAAATGAAATTTTCAGAACGATCTGTAAGAACGAGGCAATCTGTATGGGGCTAGGAGAAATTATTTTATACTTTTTATTCCGTTTTAAAAACGTGGTAAATAAAAAATTTCTTAAGTAATTTTGTATCTCTGTTTACAAAGACAAGATAGCCTGGCCATACACTGATGTCTTAAACGCATATCCTGGTATCACCTGTATCATGTCATAATATTAATAAAAAGTGTACGGATGGTGTTTTCATATATATATATATATATATATATATATATATATATATATATATATATATATATATATATATATATATATATATATATATATATATATATATATATATATATTATGAAAACACCATCCGTACACTTTTTATTAATATTATGACATGATACAGGTGATACCAGGATATGCGTTTAAGACATCAGTGTATGGTTTCTCTCAAATATTTTGACTTTTTGTAATTAGAATTGCGTGCTGAGGTCTTAAAAATTATTTCACTAATTTTGAACACAACAGTCGGTAACTGTTTTATCGAATGCAAGTATAATTTTTTGAAATTTAATGTGGTATCTCTGTATTTTATATTATAATATTAAAATATTTTAAAAGTTTCAGCCGTGTGCGTTTTACTATTCGTCAAGAATGAGGCAACCACTTTTCCACCTTTTTATATATATATATATATATATATATATATATATATATATATATATATATATATATATATCATATTTATATTGATACAATGTGAAGGATATTTACATTAATAAAAAATAATATTTACTTACACTGAGATATTGAATACAACAACTTCCGAAATAAGAAAAATATGATCCGCAAAGGATTTAACATAATCTGAAGAAATTCAATTCAACCGAAGTACAAGTAGAAGTAGATGAAGAAGAAGGAAACCAACCACCAACATAACAAACAACTCTTGAGAGCTAAAATCCTCCACAACGTTGATTCTATTACTACACTTTTTTTTTTCAAATATAAATATACAGATACCTTTCCTTCCAAATCTACCTACCAGTCGAATACAATAGAACTGAATATGTGTATGTACTTTATAACGAATTTTTATTATACAGGATGAACTCTTATTTCGGAATCTCGAAGGTGAGCTGTATATCAAAGCGATACAATTTTTATCGTGTTTGCATTATATTCCAAGAACGATACGATCTGTTCTGTACGATGCATTTTTTGATTCAGTTGCAAGCATAAACTCTTTTAAACAATGCCATCCTTTGTGATGTATTGGGAATTGAAGAATAAGAGTAGAAGATTGGATGAAGAGTACCTTATTAGATTTATCCGTATAATTTAATTAACCTGCAAGTTCCGTAGTAGTAGACACAGATCTCAGCACTCGTTTAATCCTTTACTATAATTTTGATTTTAATATCGTCTTAGCGTGGAGCCCAACTTAACATATCATCAAGTCATAATGTCAAGTACAACATGTTGTGAACTAATTCAAAGTTCATAAGTTAAGCGGGCAAGTTGATGATTAATCTTTTCAGTGCTGTACGCCACCTATAACGGTCTAAGATTAATTTTGTGGTGCATAGAATTTTGTGGTGAGTAGATGAACGATTGATCAATTTCCAAATTAGCGCTTCGGTAGACGTGGCCAAAATATTTCAGAATACGGGAGAGAACCACGCTGCATAGACGTTGATTGTTTTCAAGTTCTTGCAAGATGAAATTATTTAATCGTCGAGCTATCAAAGGAATGCGAAGCATTCGTCTCCATACCTACATGTCAAATGCGTTAATACATTGGCTGTCAGTTTACATCGAAACCCATGTTTCAGATGCGTATACAAATCTTAAAAATATTCTTATACGAATTATATTATTAAAAATGACTAGGCTAGCGACATATTTGTGGTCTTAGATATGTTATTGTCACGCCATAATTAAGAAAGATGTATAATGCCTGACCGAGCTAGTCGGATACGCCACGAATCTCGCCATCGCAGCCATCGTTATCCTCAATCAGAGCACAAAGTTAGATTTAGCAATTGACTACTTGGCATTTAACGATACGCGCGACATCAGGATCGTTGTTGCCTCGGTCTACAATCATGATTTTGGTTTTCGATAGTTAATGTTCACATAACCCTCACTACCGTACTTTGACTTGTCAAGAAGGGACAAAAGTTCTGCCTGAGAGTATGACACGAACTTGTATCATCCGCAAATCTGAGATTATTGAAGTTTCTCCCACAAACTTATCATACATTACACGGTACATAAATGGTATTCTGTTAGGGAGAATCCAAGAGTTCTTGTTTATGTGATGTCAGCATTATATTGTGACTTTTATCTTGTATCAGAACGTTTCAAAGAAATCCAGGCCATTCCATGAACATGTACAACGCAAATTATTGAAACCTAGAACTATCCCAGTTATCAAACCTTCTTATTTCAAACTTGTTTACCACTGCTATCAAGTTATCAAACCTTCTTCTTCACATACATTTGCCATGTTCAATGAACTAAAGCATTGGTGTAAGTCAAATATAGTTTGAATCTGTTTAAGCTAAAGTGATCAATTTTCAGAAAATTGCCATGTTCAATTTTTATCAGAAAAAAATATTTAATCACATGCTGTCATTGTCCACCTTTCAGTAAAAGTGACCATTATTTTCTCATAAAGTATATTAAATATTGGTTATTAATGTTGAAATTTTAAAGTAAGGATCGTTTATCCTGTCCACAGTTTAAATAAGATTCAAACTCAATAATACAAATTAGTTTTAAGATATAATATGCAAATGCATCTTATAGAAATCATGAGACTTGCATTCGCTAGTCAAAAAATAGTTCATTAAGGATGTACCAGCATACTACCACTTTTCGACAGAATTTGCTCATCTTTTCTTCATAGGCTAAACATAATGTTTTCTAATAAATCCCGAAGTTTTAGAATTTTTGACCGTTTAGAACGCGAGATAGTTAATATCAAAGTTATCATTCTATCTCAACTTTTCTCACTCTCTCTCATTAGAAGCATGTAAAACTTCATGCCCGTCCAACTATGATCTGTTGTATTAGAAAAAGAATAAAAATCTGTTGTATTGAGAGTAAAGCTAAATTGTTATTATATAAATTTTTTTTTTTAAATCGTGTGTCACCGTTTTGTTTTCGAAATATAAAAGTTTAAATTTATTTATTTTCTTCAAATCAACATTATTTTGTATATGTGAACTCTGCATTTGCCTATGTGTTGTATATGTGTGTTTATATATTAGTGCATCACACCGGTTTGTTGTGCTGATTGCATAATACAGTGCTGGTACGTCCTTAAATAATAATGCAACTTGGTAGTATCATATTAAAACGTATGTTAGGTAAAAACTTGCTTGATCATATGACAGATCCATCCCAAGTTATCCGCCGGTAACATTTCCCGGGGATCAAGTAATTAGAAATGTAAGTCTTATTCAAAGTTTTATCGATTGACCTATCATAAAATGTGGATATTACACAACAAACATAATATAATAAAAAAAAAGATTTAAACATAAAAATTTATTTTAAAATGATGATTTTTTTCCCAATTTATTTATTCTGTATAATGGGAATAGATTGTAAAAATGGAAGGGAACGATACCTTTTACCTATGATAAATAAGATAAAGACAGCGAGACTTTCATGTTTCTCGTTAGTTCTCAGGGAGACTGAAGAATCTGAAAAAGTACATGCTGCAACCCCGGATGACAGAAAAATCATTTTAGAGAAAAGAAATAAGTGAAAATAAGTAGTCCTCTTTAAAAATATGAAGTTTATTATAATTGTAAATTCTTAATTCCTATGTATTGATTGGGGAGAGTATTGATTGGGGAGAGGTGTACATACTACTAACAATATGTATAATGGAAAAACTTATAGGCTTTAAATACACCGTATAAAAAACATACTGAAAGAAAAAAAACACACTAATAGGTTGGTCCCTATTTATAAAAGAGACTTGTTGTTTTCAATATTTGAATGTTAGACCACTACAATTTTCTTTTGCTACACAAAAATATAAGCGAAAAGCAGGTTGCATAAACAACTATTTACAAAAAATTAAATTTATTGATATTTTTAAACGTTATCAAGTGTTGATTGAATAGTAGATATAGAAGTGATTTTGACCTTTTATTGGAACGAAGTTCCATAATGCGGTTTACGGGTGGTGTGACTAGGTAGAAATCGCCACGTAACAAAATGTGACATGCTGCGTGTGTAGTAGTGTGTGTATGCTGTGTGTAGTAGTATGCTGTGTGTATATGCAGTATGCTGTATGTATAATAAAATAATAATAATATTAGAGAGAGATGAACACACTACAGTATGTACACACCAGATACATACATTAATAAGAGATAGCATTATTCAACCTAAATAACAGATGGTGGCCTGTAAAATCCTACACTCCTCGCATTAATGACATGTTGACATCTACGCTAATAAATACTTTTTACATTTTTGTCCAAAATCTTACAGTCATCGCACTAGTGACATGTTGACATCTACGCTAATTAATACATTATACATTTTTGTCCAAACTTTACACTCTTCTCACTAGAGGTGTGTTGACATCTACGCTAATAAATACTTTATACTTTTTTGTCCAGTATCTTCCAATCCTCGCACTAGTGAGATGCGGTTATCGAGGCTAATAAATAGTTTATTAATATATATTTTTCAAAGTACCTCAATTTGAAAAGTTGATCTAAAATCAAACGAAATGATAGTTTTGAAAACAAACTGAAGTGTTTTTTGGAGTCATCTGAGAAGCTTTTCGGCGTTGCTGCTTGTAAATGTACTTCATTTGAATCTTGTTCATGTTTAAAACCTAAGAAAATTCCCATCAAGGAGAGAAGTTTTTGTTGGATCAAAGAAATAACAGGCAAATGGTTATAAGCGGTTATAATGGTTATAAATGGTTATAGGAAAGATGGTTGAAGAGTCAATAAGGGCAGTAAAAACGTTGTGTTCTACTCAAGAAACCGATTCTGCATCAGAAAGTTGTGATGAAGATTCGGTGCGTGAATCTTTCCCAGAAACGTATCTGATAACAGAAAAATTACCGACAAACACTCCCTAGACAGAGACACCATCGAATTCAACGGCGAATCAAAATACATTGCCATAGCCAACACTTGCTAAGGTATGTGATAGATACGGCTTATCGACGCGATCTGCTTCTGCTGTTACTTCTGTGGTTATGGCTGACATCGGCTTGGTTTCAACCGAAGATTTAACTCTGGTTATTGATAAAAACAAGAGATATACTTTAGATACAACTCCATAGAGTTTTCAACTGAATATGTACTCTCGATTTTTACCCGAAAATCTGAGTATGTTGTTTGATGATTGAGACCACATTCGGGAGCTGACATTGCGAAGAATAATAAATCTAGAGAAGCTAATAGTAGCACTAAACGTAGGATATTTAAATCACCAAAAATTAACTTCTCTGCTAGCGATTACAGCAAAATTATTGTGCGGCACGATTGTCAGGTTACGGCACTGCCGGTTCTTCGACATTTTCTAATGAGGACCTTCAAATCATGGCAAAATATAATGGCTTGGAAATTTTTGATTTTCCTTGGCACACACAATCTGGGAAATGATGTGTTAAACTGGTAACATTGGCCTCACAAACTGTAACTGACACTACTTCTAGAGATGGATTTATTAGAACTAGGTTGCAATTTCGAGCAGAAATACCAAATTATGGACACAAAAATAAGTTTAAATTTAATAAGTTTTTGTCATTGATTAAGCTCTATTATGTTTATTTTGTTTTCTTGTCATTTTTTTCAATAATTTCAATAATAAAATACCTTTTAAACTTGATTTTTGTATTATTTTAGGCATCCGGTTTAGGTATGTAAAAACGTAAAATTTACAATACTTCAAAGTTCGATAGAGCCCTCAAGATGACACGCAATTCTAGTTTTTCTACCTTTTGCGACATCTTTGTAAAATTGCGCAAATTTTGAAAACTTTTGCGAGTGTAAACCTCTTTCCTGTTTATGCCAATGAGCCAGGTTCACATCTCGGCATTATACCCAGCTATTATTTGTTTTGCCTGCCTGTACTCTTCTGTATCCTTCCATTTCCTATTCATAGACTTATGTACCCATTCATTTAGGGCAGAGGTAGTCTCCTAGTAATTCTTAGAATATGGTTCTGGTTCATGACATGGCAGTTCATACATGGCTCATTCACGGGCGAGTTCGTCGACCGTTTTGTTGCCCTCAACCCCGCAGTATCCTAGTACCCACATTAAAGTAATTTATTTTATCCTTGCTAATCTCTCCAGTGACTCTGCGCATTTGAGAAACAGAAAATATGTTATGTAAGCGAAGCAGATTGCTTTAAGCACAGCTCGGCTATCTGAGCAGATATAAACCCCCCGCTCGGTGCAACCCACCACCTCTCCCATGTTTGCCACTGAGAGAATGGCAGTAACCTCTGAAAAAAAGTAGCGTATCGTCTTAGTGCAACGCCTCTGTTTTACACGTACACTCAAATGGAAAGAGATAATAAGAACAGTTTAAAGCCAAACAAAAATAATTTCAACTTAGGATTTGCGTGAGATTAATTTGACTTAACACACCAACGATAATCTGAAACGCATTGTATTCGGAATTTAACAATGATGGTTTTGACGCGCAGGTTAAGGTTTCTGGCGGGTCTTTTAGAGAAGAAGCTATAAGTTCTTGTCATATCTAAATAGAGAGGGTTTTGCATAGAAATGCCTGAAGTTCAGGAACCACCCTAACAACGAATCATATGAAAAAGAAGAAAAAACAAATAATACGAAACGAATAGACTTGAATAGACCTATATGTGTACAAGACCAGAGAAGATCATTTTCTGCGTTATGTACTTTTGCTTGTTAAATATTTTTGATTTGATCACGTGTTGTATCACCATTCAAATAAGCATGCAAAAAACTAACAATTTGTATGTGCGTGTGTCATGTGTATGTGATGAAAACATGTATAGAAATCATTTGGGAAATGTAAAAAAATTGTTTTAACGTCTTTAAAGAACTGGTGTTGGTTTTGGCGACACGTATGGGAATTATTGACTAACATTTGCAATATCAAAATTTAGGTTAAGGATTTTGTTTGTTTTATTTTACTTTTTTAAAAGTAAAATGATAAATATGGAGAAGAGACGAATAGCCGTAATGTTTTAAAATCCATTTTTGAATAAGCTACACATATCCATTTTGTTATATATTTTATGTATGAGGATAACTGTGATTGTCGTATACTTATTTGTTATAAGATGTCTTTTTATACGTCATTGCTTATTGCTTTCGTTGTTAGATTTATAAGAATAATAATGGACCCATACTGTTCGTTTTTATGAGAATTTTTACTTTTATATATTAGAATAAAACGTAATACACTTATTTAGGTTATATGTTCGATCTCGAAACCGATGTTGGTTTTTCATCTTTGTAATTTGAAGTTCTTGATACCAAAATATATTCGTTACGCAGGATCTGCGTCAGCCTACCGAATTTCCTTAGAATACATAAATCACTCGGTCACAATTTTAGTCCGATTTAAATGAAATATCAAAAATAAAATGTATCAGGAAGTTGTAGAATTTCATGTTTGCTACAATTCATTACTTTTTCATTTTTCTCAAACTCAAGAGATATTCAGGATTTAAACTTTTAATCTTAACTGTATACATTTCTGTAAATATTAGTGAAACAGAAAAAATGAAAAGAAACAAAATTAAAGTAAAACTAGTTTTTTAAAACTTTAATTCAAGTAAATTTTTCGATTTATCGAATATTTAGGGAGAAATGCCAAATTTTGGGATACTCTCTCGCTCTAAACTCCCCTTTTCCCTTGTCCGATTTTACCTATTAACGAACTTGACCTTTCAAATATCGAATTTCATACCAAGCGGATTCTATATATAAATAATATATATATATAATATATATAGATATATATATAAACAATTTATATATATATATAATTTTTGTACCGATGATCGAATCTCGTAAAAATTTCTTCAAATGTTCATCGATCCTACCTAACAGATGTTAAACACGACCATCCGTGTTAACATCTATTAGGTAGGATCTATGAAAAATTGAAGAAATTTTAAAGAAATTCGATCATCGGTACAAGAAAAATAGCTGCATTTCCTTAGGAGAAAATTCGATAAAACCATCTATTGTTCATCGGTATGTGTATGTCTGTGAACACACACTATCAGAAAACATATAATTTTACGTAACTTCGTGGCTAGTGAAACATATCTTTTCACTATTATGTTTAGTCCAACGCATAATTTTCAATAAGGTTACTTAAATTAATTTCAGATCCGTTGACTAGTGTATGTATGTGAAATGCTTTTTTTGGTTCAAATATATTAATAATTCCACATGTATAATTCAAACGGCTTACGATAAACAATCTCTCTTATCGTAAAACTACGTGAAATATTTTTGATAGGGATATATTTTATATTGACTTTAGAGCAGCGCAACTGGAAAAAACTCAAGATAGACAAAAATTACAAGGGGAATCGTTGACTCCGTGACTTTTTTCGGAATTTATAAATGACATTAAACCTTTGTTTTGTTGCTATAGAGCTCTTGGATTAAATATCAATTAATAAATATAACCTTTTAGTCCTTGGTAAAAGCTATTCATTTGATTTGAATTAGTGTTTCACGAGACACGAGGCGAGGCGAGGTTTTGGTATCACCTCGCCTCGCCTCGCTTTTTTAAATATCAATTTTTAAATATCGTTGGCTAGCCTCGCCTCGCCTCGGTTGGGCCAGTTACCAGCTAGGCGAGGCGAGGGAAAATTTTTAATAACTTTGACTTATTTTGCATGAATGTACATAATATGATAAAAAAAACTTATATGGTAAAAAAAACTTATATATATATATGTATATAAATTTTAGAGACGATGACTTTCGACATCTACTAGGTAGGATCGCTGGACATTTGAAAAATATTTGCCTAATAATCTATCTATTGCTTCATGTATCACTATATTATTATTTTTTTTAAATTAACTTTTTGTAAATTTGCCTCGGCCGAGGCAAACTCCTCGCCTCGGCCGAGGCGAGGTTTTTGGGACAATATACCTCGCCTCGCCTCGGTTAGTAACGAGGATTAAAATTTTGAACCTCGCCTCGCCTCGTGCCTCGTAACCGAGGGCCGAGGTGAGGTGAGGTTACCTCGTAGCCTCGGTGAAACACTAATTTGAACAAGCAATATTATTGCTTACGTATTACGCTAAAAACAATAGTTTACAAATTAGTTATTCCAAATCATAAGAATGATTTTTAAAAACGGTTGGAGAAATTGAGTAAGTGATGTATTCAAATTTGATTACTTTTCGTTCTTCGTTTGAAGTTGTTAACAAATTAAATTTTCTAGGAATACCTTTTACAAGATTTTTTTTTTAAACCAAGCACTAGAATCTTCGCAACAAAAAGAAAAGCAGGCATTTGCTCTGTATAATGTCAATATTGGCTAATACCAGGTGTATATCTTGGAACTCATAGAATAAAGTTATGCAATTCATGCGTTTAAAATTATCTCCTATACAGTGCCCCTGTGTGAAGCTTACGTTACTTGGCTGAAAAAGTGTGTGTTCAAGTTGGGTTTTTAAAACTTTTACCGTTATCAAGAAAGACACCAAATTTAGGCAAATCAAGACTGGCTTATTACCACTGTCTTTTAAAGCAATCAAGGCAACCGTTTCCTGGTTAAGAAAACTTATGGTTATGGAGGATGTTCGAGGAATTTCAAAGTTTTTTTTTAAAAGATTTCTCCACTTTACCAATACGTTCAATCTAAGATGTAAGAGCATATATTCAATCTAAGAAAATCTAAGAGGAATATATTCTATCTTTTAAGTTTACTTGGGTTAAGTCGAATTTAAAAACATCCTAGACTTAGTTGACTTAGGTGCTATCTTAAACAACAACACTGTATCCAACACAATGGCCATATGGTCTATGGCCAACATAATTGACCTTGGTCATAAATTTTAGACGTATTACAAGCAACAAGATCCGGAAAAGGTTATCTTGTCAGCCCATTATTTAGAGATTCATTAATCAAAGTTAAGCCATAATTAACTTTCAATTGCTCCTTATCATTTATTCCAGAATTTGCCCAACTCCGTTCCTCAAACTAACAAATTTTTCGTATCGTTAATAACAAAATAAGTTACGTCATTGATTTAAATACCACCCATTGCAATTTAAATGTACTTTAAAATTTTTAACCACTTGATACTTAGTTGGCCTGTTTAGAAGTATGAGCTAGTTTTTTCCAGATCCTCCATTCTAGAACTTTAGACCTACAAATCTTGTTAAATGGTAAAAGTATTTCACAAATTGAAAAAAACAAAATTTTATTTCTTGCAAACAAGCTTATAAGATATTTCCTTTTAAATGACTAAAGTAACTACGTTAAATTTATGTAATTTAAATCCTAGTTTCTCAGCAATTCCTTGATTTTGTCTTTATTTAGACATGTATATGGAAAAACATTTTTTTTCTAAGTGATTGTTCAGTAAAATAAGAAACCTTTTGTAAAAGATGTAAAATGTAAAAAAAAATTAAATTTATTATTATTATTATTATTAGAAAAAAAATTGTACCGGATTTCTTATGTCTATCAGAGAAATAAAATTTTACTACATTGAATAAAAAAAAAAAAAAAGAAGAAATAGATAGATACCGGTTTTCAATTTTAGAAAATTTTTTAAAACGAAATGAAGTTCAAATACCATTTTCTTGTATGGTTTTCTCAGTATCGTTTATTAGTAAGACAATTTCAAAATTACTTTATTATTTTAGTTAATATACAATACATAAATAACCATATAATACATAAACTTAAGTTTTTATGTAGTGAGAAGCAAGAGACAAATGTAGTAAGAATTAAGATTTATGTCTGTATTTAGAGGTCGTTTGGAACTCATTACCAGATTTTTTGACACATTTCTGTGAATCATATAATATTATATTATAAATTTGTAAAATAGTCTAGTAGTAGCTGCGTCGACCAAGCGAATTTGCTAAGTGAAATATTTATAACGAATATCAATGCAAGTACTAATGGATGAAATATTAATTACTATCAAGAATAAAAATGTTATCATGTTAATATTTCTGTCAATACTACAGGTAGAGAAAATTTGTCCTGGAAATGATTTATAGTAAAATTTTGTTTCTATTTCTCCCGTCCTATTAGCCCCCATTTTCCCTTTACTGATTTTATATATTAACAGGCTTGGTAAAGGCAGAAAGCACGTCACATACCAAATTACATTCCGCCCTTGTTTTATTCGAAGATAAGTTTTGTTCGAATTTGGTAAAATTTTGTGAGATGCTTAGGTTTATTTGTTCAAAGTTTTCGGAAAAAATTATATGCTTAAGAGACTCTTTCATATTAGTAGTTTTTTGCTTTGTTTGTATATTTGCAATCAGAGATATTTTATTGGGCGAAATTTTCCTTCTTATAAAAACGCATAAAGTCTCCAATGATAAAATTTGAATCCCTTATGACTTAAGATATAAGAATTGATGTTTGAAAATTTAAAAATTATTCCTTTCATGATATTTCAGATTGAAGTTATTATTAGAAAAATCATAAAATTGTGATTAAATTAATTCTCTGTGATTTAATCACAGGTCTTGTACATTTTTTTACAAACCAAAAGTGCTTATGATAAGTGCAGTCCCGGTTCTAAGAGGGGCAAACTAAAATATTTATATAGGGTTCATTATCAAGCCTTAAAAAGGCATGCAGTATAAAATGGGAGAGGTGACGTTCTCCTGGTCTATAAATAGTCATTGCTTACCTTTGTACAATACTGTTCGATTGGATTCAGCTAATCTACTGTTGCAATCAATTTCATTGCAGCTAGTTGATTGTTTTCACATACTGATTTCACTATCGACAAATTTTATTTGTTTTTGATCTGAAATTAAAGAAAAAAAAAATTTAAAAAAAGGCCATGAAATCATATTCATATCGCATTGAGTAATCAAAATACATACAGAAAAGAGTAAATTTAATAATCTTGGCTAACCACCATCTTAGCTTTATATTATATGCTAACAGTAAAACTTTATTCGATTAGCTTTAGCGAGATTAGCTTCGATCAACACCCCCACCTTATTGACAATAAAAACATGGTCAGAAAAGTGAAACTGTCTGTTGTGTGTGTTGTATATGTCCAACATGTGAAAGTTTGTAATTCAACGTATTTGTGTGTTTGATGATTTAATATAAGCAAATTGCTTGATTGTGTGTCGTTTTGTGCTGAGCCCCTTTAATCAACAATTGGACATTAGTTTCGTATATATAGATAAATTGTGTTGGAAAGCGCCTTTTTATTGATAGTAAATAGTCATGCGCGATTTATGTCATACACTTCTCAAAACAAATAGGTAAACAACAAATCGATTAATTAATTATAAAAGTTTGAATCAATTAAGAAGCAAACAACTTATTTAAGGGTAATGCAATTATTCTGATTGAAAAGATATTAAACAGTTAACGGATTATTTTATTTTAAATTAAATGTGTTGTGAATAATTAAGAAGAAATAACATAAAGTGATGAAAATAAGAATGAAATAAAAAAATGGATAAACTTAACAAAATAATTTAATGTGGTGAAAACAATAATTAAATGTAAAATGGATAAACTTAACAAATATTAACAAATTAACAAATAGGAAAACAAACTAACAATGAATAAACTCTAACAAATATGCAACTGTAAAATAATAAGTTAATGTGATACGTTACGATTATTGTTTGCGACTTAATATAATTATAACTTTCATTGGTATAGTCCAAATGTGTTATTCTGCGGCGTTGACTGAATTATAACAATGCGGAATTATCCCAATAAAATTGTTTAATATTCGCGAAACGGTTGTTGTAAATTTACAATCCGGATCCGGATCTATTGTACGAATGAGTAATTAAAATTGATCCTTTTTCCACTTGTCTCAAACCTGTTTAGCTGAAATTTGCCAAAGATTCTGTAGTGGGGTACGTCGATGTGCGCGCACCGAGCCACCGGAATTGAGACAAGTTAGCGTTTTGTTTGAATTAACGCGGTATTGTTACAAAAGGATATCGCCAATAAATGGGTTGGTCTTAATGGGCTTAGTTGGGTCAGTCAACTCAAATAATCCTTCAGGTACTACCTCAGTCAGTATAAAAGACAAAACTTGTTTAATATTATTGTGAGACATGCGCCAAATTAGCTACGAGAATCATATCTCTGACTACATATACCAGAGACAGTTACGATTAGCTAACTCATACTGATGTTGACTACCTTGCATTCGAAATACGTATTTATAAAATACAAATAATTGTTTTAAGAATTGGGGCCAAATTTGAAATTTAATTAAAAAATCCGGATATTTTTCTTTTTTAATCTGGAGTCCGGAGAAAATTTTTCCGGAGTCTTCGGTCTAAGACTGGAGAGTTGGTACCCCTATACAGTATACTGTTGTATTTCAAAGATTTACTAGAATCATTAATATATTTTTAGGTATTAGGGACAGAAGAAAACAAAAACAGTTTTTAGATCTATTCAATTTTGATACTGAAATAAAAAATCTTAAACTGATTTACATTTCTTTCCAGAAAATGCAATTAAGATTGTAAAAACATCAAGTAACCATGGTGATTATTGTATTATTCATTATCATGGGTATTGTACTTAAATTGCAAATATTTCTGGAATTATTAGAGTTACAATGAATTGTAGTAAAATTTATTTACTATAACTTATTATGTATATAATATCCACCGTATAACTGAGCAACCTTGTTTTTATGTGAAATTTTTTTAAATTTTATAATTGATTTGTGCCCTTATTCATTTGGTTTTCGAAAAAATGCTTCAGATAAAAGTTGTTCATTAGAAATATAGTAACAACTTTTATTCGAATATTTATTTCGAAAACCGAATGACCTAAGAAACTGTTGTTTTTTGTGACGCATGAAATACTAAGAACTTCTTACTTTAATTTATCTTTTACGTATAACACATGCTATTAAGGGTACATGAATATTACAGAAGAAAATATTTAACTTAAAGATTATTTACTGAATTGTATTGATATCTTTGATTTGACCATTCCCTTAACAAAGTTTTTTAAAGGGCCTTATTGAGAGACCCGGTTCCTAATAAGGCCTAAAATCGAGGTTTTACAATTATCATTTCATGTCAACAAAATAGTTTGAGATGATTTTTCTCAAACAACGGATGCATAAATAATCAATGTTTACTAAATTTCTATTCATTTTTGTTTATTAAGCAACTAGTACCTTAGAAAAATATCGAATAAAAACAATTAAGATTATCACTTAGATTTTCCAAACTTCTATATGCCTCCCAGCAATGTGCACGTAATAGTTTAATAATTTAAAATCATTTGTGTTGAAAATAAATAAATGCGATGAATAAATAGGGGGCATCCAATAATTACGTGAGCTCAAAATAAGTGGGGAGGGGTGCAGTAAAATCTCATCAAATCTCATTTAAACTAGGGGGGGGGGGTTATAATTGAAAATCTAACGTCGACTTTTGAAAAACATAAATTATTTTACGCATTAAAAAAAAAAATAAAAAAATTGCTTTTATAATGCCGCCAAAGCTCACTAAATCTCACCAAGGGGGGGGGAGGAGTTCAAATTAAAAGAAAAACAGCTGACGTAATATATGGATGCCCCCTTATTGGTACCAAAATAAAGTTTTCTGTATCTCCAAAAAAAAAACATTCAAAATGTATTAAATCGTTTCTAGTTAATATTACTATAAAATTATCGCGTGGGTAAACTAATCGTAATAAGTGTTTTAATAGGTAGGGTTTTATTTTATAATTATAACTGTACTACTTTCAATTTAAATTATTAAATGCTAATTACGCTTTAAGGAGCTTGAAACAATTATACCTGTATAATCATTTTCAGCGTTGGAGTGAATGCATGAATAATTATGTTATCAAACACTTTTATAAGTATCATAAAATATACTCTTCTGCTAAAATCACAACAATCTCCGCATTGTTCTAACCTTATTAAAGATAAATTGTGTTCAAAATAAAATAACTCAGGTGATTTAAAATCATTTTTTTATTTATTTGTAAATTTGAATTTGCACAATACCTTTTGCTTTTATGGCCAATAAATCGTATAATCAAATTTACAACAAAAAAAGTTTGTTTTAAGTTGAATTATACAGAATACTTATTTAAATTTATTACCCCATAATTTTAATAACTTTATGTATTGCGCGTATATAATATTTTATGTGATATTACTTTTTTTTTGTAAAATTATTTTTTCTAGTAGAAAAATATGAACGACTACCTTCAAAATAAAATTCTATATTCCGATTATATATCAAACTTATATAAAATCTTCTATACCCAGTTTATATAAACTTAGGTTAAATAATGTAACTCTGTTTAGATCCTTCAATTTTTTGAGTTTATTAGCAACCGTTTATCAATTTTTTTAGTTTATAAGCAACCCTATCGTTTATAAGCGCTTATTTTAATTTTAACTCTCTGTTCGAATATGTTTGAAATATATAGATTATAGATTAGATTCATACTACATTATACGGATTATGAAATCAAATCTAATCAAATTTCTTTGTTATTCCTAAAAGTATTGTTCCTTTATTAAACACTGTTATTAGCGAATTTCCTCCAAAGGACATGCAGCTATTGTTTTTGCACCAATGTTGGAATTTCGTAAAAATTTCTTCAAATGTCCATCGTTCCTACCTATTAGATGTTTAAAATCACTATCGCTTAAATTTGTATATATATATATATATATACATATATACATGTGTACTTTTTTTAAATGTCTGTGGAATCTGGAGCGGTCACAGTTTTATTCCGATTGGAATGAAATTTGGTATTTGAGTCGCTTTTGGTATTCTAAAGGTCAAGTTCGTTAATGGATAAAATCGGTCGAGGGGAAAGAGGGTTTAGTGTGAGGGTAAAACACAAAATTTGACTCCCTCCCTTAATATTTGAAAAATCGAAAAATTTATCAGGAGTTAAGTTGTAGGTACTAAGTTTTACTGGAATTTTGTTTCTTATCATTTTTCTGTTGCACTAATATTTACAGAAATATTGTCAAATAAAGATTGAAAGTTAAAATTCTAAATATCTCTGTTCACATTAGAGTTTGAGAAAAATGATCAAGTAATGAATTGTAGCAAAGTTGATTTTCTACAACTTTACTCCTTATACATTTTTCGATTATTCTAATAGTAAGAGAGATATTTAATATTTTGTGTTTGTTTGACACATATAATACATAAAATACCCCACCGCATCATCGCTTCTTAATTATTATAAAACTTTTAAGCTCTACATTTCTTCTAAAATCGATTAGTACTCAAATCCTTTCAAATAGAATTTATATATTGTTTTTAATTACTAAGATTTTTTAAGTGTTTGTTTCACTCATGGAATTGAAAATGACAAAGAATAAACAAGCGAAATTTACAACCAACTGAGATCATTGCTTAAACACCCAGTATATACTGACTTTATAAAAATAATGTCTTACAAAAGTTGTTAATTTTTAAAAAAGGAACATTTTTGGTCTTTAAACTTTTGTTCATCTCTTATGGTTTCAACTAGACCTTACTTTTTAGCTCTAGAACACATCTACAAAATTGCAGCGCCCTATCTCTTTTCGTAATTGAGTTATCTTATTGAGGGACGGGCGGAGGGACGGACAGATAGAAACAATTGCGGAAATGGGCAACTTAGCTCACTTTATGAAAAGCTATACCAACATTTTTTCTGCAGTCAATATTTTCAATCGTTACAAAAACGGAACTAAACCTGGTATACATTATATGGTATAACAAATTTAATATACCCCGGTATATATTATACTAGCTGTTTCCCGCGACTTATATCCGCATTTATATGAAAGCTAAACATATGTATACAATATATATATATATATATAAATATATACATATGTATATACATATATATATATATGTATATATATATATATATATATATATATATATATATATATATATATATATATATATATCGATATATAACGATTTATAGTGTGCTATTATAGTTTATAGTTACTATGGAAACGACAATCAAAACGTTGATAATTCAAAATTGAAACAAAATTTTAATAAAATAATTTCATAGTTATTTTTTAGTAGTTTCCGTGGTAATGAAAAATCACCTAAAATGTTAAAAAAACAAGTAATGTAACAACTAACTGAGTTAATTGTTTGAATACCCAGTATATACTGAGTTGTATATCAATGTTTGAATTGTGAATATTTCTGCCTATTCAATGTTTATAAAATATGAATTATTTGTAAATGTTTGTTTTGTGTTAATAATTTTTCTTGAGACAGTAAAAATGTTCTTGCATTTAAAAAAATTTATATTAATGTTCTTGCGATTTTTATATATTTAAATATTGAGTTATATAATTGAGTAAATCAACGCGAAGCGGCTGTTAACGCAAAGCGTTGTTTAAAATAAAACGAGCCGTTAGGCGACGCGAAAAGTTAGTCAACGCGAAGCTTTAGTAAATCAACGGAAAGCGTTGGTAAACGCAAAGCGCTAACCGCGAAACGTAAGTCAGTCAACGCGAAGCGTTGGTTAATGAGAAGCGTTAGTTATTCAAAGCGAAGCATCGGTGATTCGCGAAAGTTGACGTCACGCGAACGTTAATCAACGCAGAGCGTTAACCAACGCAGACCGTCAGATTAAGCGAGCCGTAAATCAGCCAACGCGAAGCGTTGTTCAATGAGAAGCGCTAGTCAAAAGGAAGCGTTAGGTCAACGCAAAGTTTTAGTTAATCAACGCAAAGCGTTTACAAGCGCCAAACGTAGGCTAAAACAAACTGCAAATCTGCCAACGCGAAGCGTTGGTTAATGAGAAGCATTAGTTATTCGAAGCGAAGCGTCCGTGATTTGCGAAGCGCGATTTCACGCGAATCATTAAACAACGCAAAGCGTTAACCAAGGCGAACCGTAAGCTTAAGCGACCCGTAAATCAGCCAACGCGACACGTTGGCGCAATGGGAAGCGTTAGTCAATAGGAAGCGTTAGGTAAACGCGAAGCGTTGGTAAACGCAAAGCGTTTACCGACGCGAAATGAAAGCTAAAGCGAAACGTAAGTCAGCCAACGCGAAGCGTTGGTCAATGAAAAGCGTTAGTCTACAGGAAGTGTTAGTTTAACTCGAAACGTAAGCTAAAGTGAACCGTAAATTAGCCAACGCGAAGCGTTGGCCAATGAGAAGCGTTAGTTATCTAAAGCGAAGCGTCAGTGTTCGGAATCGTTAATCAACGAAAAGCTTGAACCAACGCAAAACGTAATCTTAAGCTAGCCAAAAGTTAGCCAACGCGAAGCGTTAGCATAGCGTTGGTTATCGCAAGGCGTTCACCAAAGTGACCCGTAAGATTAAGCGAGCCGTAAATCAGCCAACGCGAAGCGTTGGTTAATGAGAAGCGCTAGTCAATTGGAAGCGTTAGGTCAACGCAAAGTGTTAGTTAATCAACGCAAAGCGTTTACAAACGACAAACGTAAGCTAAAACAAACTGTAAATCTGCCAACGCGAAGCGTTGGTTAATGAGAAGCATTAGTTATTCAAAGCGAAGCGTCCGTGATTTGCGTTGCGTGATTTCACGCGAATCATTAAACAACGCAAAGCGTTAACCAAGGCGGACCGTAAGATTAAGCGACCCAAACCAGCCAACGCGACGCGTTGGCGCAATGGGAAGCGTTAGTCAATATGAAGCGTTAGGTCAACGCGAAGCGTTGGTAAACGCAAAGCGTTTACCGATGCGAAACGAATTAGTCAAAACGAATTAGTCAAATCGTAACGATAGTTAACGCGAAGTGAACGCACGCATGAGTTATACAACGTGAAGAGTTAGCCGACGCGAAACGTAAGCTAAAATAAACCGTTAGTCGGCCAACGCGAAGCGTTGGTTAATGAGAAGCGTTAGTTATTCAAATCCGAAGCGTCCATGATTCGCGAAGCGTGATTTCACGCGAATCATTAAACAACGCAAAGCGTTAACCATCGCAAAGCGTTACCTTAAGCGTGCCTTAAGTTAGCCAACGCGAAGCGTTGGTCAATTAGAAGCGTTAGTCAATAGGAAGTGTAAGGTCAACGCGAAGCGTTGTTAAACGAAAAGAGCTAACCAACATGAAACGTAAGCTAAAGTGAACTGTAAGTCAGCCAACGCGAAGCGTTGGTTAATGAGAATCGTTAGTTGTCAAAGCGAAGCGCCGGTGATTCGCGAAGCGGCTATGTAAATCAACGCAAAGCGTTTACCGACGCGAAACGAAAGCTAAAGCGAACCGTAAGTCAGCCAACGCGAAGCGTTGGTCAATGAAAAGCGTTAGTTTATAGGAAGTGTTAAATTAACTCGAAACGTAAGCTAAAGTGAACCGTAAGTCAGCCAACGCGAAGCGTTGGCCAATGAGAAGCGTTAGTTACCCAAAGCTAAGCGTCAGTGTTCGGAATCGTTAATCAACGACAAGCTTGAACCAACGCATAACGTAATCATAAGCTAGCCAAAAGTTAGCCAACGTGAAGCGTTAGTAAATAGCCAACGCGAAGCGTTAGCATAGCGTTGGTTAACGCAAGGCGTTTACCAATGTGACCCGTATGATTAAGCGAGGCGTAAGTCAGCCAACGCGAAGCGTTGGTCAATGAGAAGCGCTAGTAATTGGAAGCGTTATGTCTACGCAATGCACTAGCTAATCAACGCAAAGCGTTTACAAACACGAGATGTAAGCTAAAACAAACCGTAAGTCAGCCAACGCGAAGCGTTGGTTAATGCGAAGCGTTAGTTAATCAAAGCAAAGTGTCGGTGATTAACGTCATTTCACGCCAATCGTTAAACAACGCAATGCGTTAATCAACGGGAACCCGGAGCTTGTTAAAGACAAAGCGTTTAACAACGCGAAACGAAAGCTAAAGCGAACCGTAAGTCAGCCAATGAGATTGGTTAATGAGAAGCGTTAGTTATTCAAAGCGAAGCGTGATTTCACGCGAATTGTTAAACAACGCAAAGCGTAAACTAACGCGAACTGTACGATTAAGCGAGTCGTATGTCAGCCAACGCGAAGCGTTGGTCAATGAGAAGCGTTGGTCAATAGGAAGTTTTGACAACGCGAAACGTAAGCAAAAGCGAACAGACGCGAAACAAAAGCTAAAGCGAATCGTAAGTCAGCCAACGCGAAGCGTTGCTTAATGAGAAGCGTAAGTTATTCAAAGCGAAGCGTTGGTGATTCGCGAAGCGTGAATTCATTCAAATCGTTAAACAACGCAAAGCGTTTACCAACGCGACCGTAAGCTTAAGCTAGCCGTTTGTCAGATAACGCGAAGCGTTGGTCAATGAAAAGCGTTAGTTATTCAAAGCGAAGCATCGGTGATCCGCGAAGCGTGATTTCACGCGAATCGTTAATCAACGCAAAGCGTTAACCAACGCGAACCGTAAGATTTAGCGAGCCGTAAGTCAGCCAACGCGAAGTGTTGGTCAATGAGAAGCGCTTGTCAAAAGGAAGCGTTAGGTCAACACAAAGAACTACGTGACAACGAATCGTCGCTGATTCAACGCGAAGCGTGATTTCACGCGATTCGTTAATGATTAAAGTAAGCGTGAAAAATTAGTCGAATCGGAACGATAGTTAACGCGAAGCGAACGCACGCGTGAGTTATACAACGTGAAGAGTTAGCCGACGCGAGACGTAAGCTAAAATAAACCGTTAGTCGGCCAACGCGAAGTGTTGGTTAATGAGAAGCGTTAGTTATTCAAATCCGAAGCGTCCATGATTCGCGAAGCGTGATTTCACGCGAATCATTAAACAACGCAAAGCGTTAACCATCGCAAAGCGTAACCTTAAGCGTGCCTTAAGCCTCAATTAGAAGCGTTAGTCAATAGGAAGTGTAAGGTCAACGCGAAGCGTTGTTAAACGCAAAGAGCTAACCAACATGAAACGTAAGCTAAAGTGAACTGTAAGTCAGCCAACGCGAAGCATTGGTTAATGAGAAGCGTAAGTTGTCAAAGCAAAGCGCCGGTGATTCGCGAAGCGGCTATGTTAATCAACGCAAAGCGTTTACCGACGCGGAACGAAAGCTAAAGCGAACCGTAAGTCAGCCAACGCGAAGCGTTGGTCAATGAAAAGCGTTTGTCTATAGGAAGTGTTAGGTTAACTCGAAACGTAAGCTAAAGTGAAACGTAAGTCAGCCAACACGAAGCGTTGGCCAATGAGAAGCGTTAGTTATCCAAAGCTAAGCGTCAGTGTTCGGAATCGTTTATCAACGACAAGCTTGAACCAACGCAAAACGTAATCATAAGCTAGCCAAAAGTTGGCCAAGGCGAAGCGTTAGCATAGCGTTGGTTAACGCAAGGCGTTTACCAATGTGACCCGTAAGATAATAATAATAATAATAATAATAATAATATTTATTTCGCAAATGATATACATAGATATGCTTGCTACGTCAAAAATATAAACATGCATAAAAGCAAGTACAGAAATAAAAACAACGAACTTGAAACAGTAATTTTAACAAAAAAACAGTAACAGAAAAATATTTAAAAAACAAAACAGTAGTCAACAATAAATAAATAAAAAATTTTTAACAATAAAATATGAAATATTTAAAATAATATATAAACATACAATTTAAAAAAATCAACTCAGTATAAGATAAAAACAATAGTCAACATTGGATAGAAAAAATAAATAAAAATTTTAACAATAAAATATGAAATATTTAACAATAAAATATAAACAATCAATTTAAAAATCAACTCAGTTTAAAATAAAAATAAAAATAAAAATAGTCAACAATGTATAAAATAAGATTAGAAATTAATAGAAAACTTAGTACAAAATCAACAAATAAAATAATATCAAAATCAATTTAGTGTTAAACAAAAAGGTCATCTATGGAGTAAAAGGCGTTTCTAATTAAAAAAATTTTTAAGTGCTTTTTAAACATGTTCTTGTTTTGCATTTCCAGCAGCTCCTTGGGGAGGTTATTGTAAATTTTTCTACTAAAAATTTGCCAACTCTTCCCACAAATTGTAAGATGGTATTTTGGGATGGAAAGCATGTCTTTATTTCTAGTTGTGTAGCTATGAGAATCTCCCATCCTCGAATACTGTGACAAATTCTCTTTCACATGTATTCCTGCCAAATAAATGTAAATTGATGGTAAAGTGAGGATACCATTATCCACAAAGAATGTGACACATGACGTGTTCGGTTTTAAGTTGAACATGCATCGCAATATCATCTTCTGTTTGATGAAGACGTCTTTTGTTGTTGAAGAATTTCCCCAACATAAGACTCCATATCTTAGTTGTGGGTAAACAAATGCATAGTAAAAAGTCATTAAAACCGATAAATCGTTACAAACCATACGTAATCTCCTCAGAAGGTAAGCCAATCTGGCAAGTTTAGAGGATAAGAGGGCAGTGTGCGCGGCCCAACTAAGGTTACTGCTTATGTTTAAACCGAGCAATTTAAAGCTATCAACAGCTGTAAGTACTGCGGTTTCGAATTTTACACTTTTAAGGGAAAAGTACATTAATTTTGTCTTTTCCTTATTTAGCACTAAACCGTTACTAGCAGAAAATTGCTCAATAGCAGTGATTCCAAGTTTAATATTTCTGTCCAGATCCTCTTTAGTTTTGGATGATGACAATATTGTTGTGTCATCAGCATATATTATAAAATTATGTGCAGGGCATTGAATCCAAGGAAGGTCGTTTATGTAAATTATAAACAAGACGGGTCCTAGAATAGATCCTTGTGGAATTCCCATTCGAAGAGGTTTTGGTTCCGATAATACACCGCTGCAGCAAACCATTTGATGCCTATCATTTAAATAGGACTCAATCCACGATAAAGCCTTTCCTCTGATACCACATTTTTCTAATTTGTATAACAAAATTCCATGATCAATTGTATCAAAAGCTTTGCTAAAATCACAGTAAGTTGCACTTGCCATAAGCCCTTGGTCGATGAGTGAGACGATGTTATCAATAAAAGACATTAATGCTGTTTCCGTTGACTTATTTTTACAGAAACCGTGTTGATGAGGATTTATTATCTTATTTTTTTCTAGAAAGGAGCGTAAGCGTTCGAAAAAAGCATATTCAAAAATTTTTGATAGAGAGGGTAGAATTGATATTGGTCTATACTCTTGGCATGTTTTGGCACTGTTGTTTTTAGGAACGGGTATGACTTTTGACACCTTTAATTGATCAGGGAATATACCTTCATTAAACGAAAGATTAATTAAGTGGGAAAGTGGAATCGAGAGAATTTGAGCCCTTTTCAATAAAATTGTAGGTATTTCGTCAACTCCAGCGGAATAAGAATTTTTTATCTTATTTAAAATATACACTATGTCTTGGGGGATGACGGGGGTTAGATAAAGTGTATTGGATACACGGGACGTTAGACTAGCTGGTTTCAGGTCCAAATTCTTTGTCATATCAACAACGGTTTCGACAAAGTATTCGTTAAGGACACCAGCTATCTGAAAAGGGTCGACAATGGTAGAATGGTTAACCACAAGTTCAATTTGTCTGTTCTTTCCGGTTTTTATTGCCACTTCTGCGTTTATCATATCCCAAACTGCTTTTGACTTGTTACTAGCAAAGTTAATTACATTGTTTATACTAGTGGCTTTTGCTGTTTGTACTGACAGCTTGTATTTATTCTTTGCTAGTTTATAAATTTCTTTCAATTCGGGGAATTTTTGACTTAATACAAATAAATCGTAAACATTATCCCGTTCTAATTTTATATTGCCATCAAACCAGTTACCGACCTTCTGTGGATGCTTTGGTTTACTAGATCTCGGTTTTGATTTCGGAAAACAAGATTCAAAATCAGAGATAAGTGTGTCATAAAACAGTCTAAATGTATGCACAAAATCATGGTGTTCTAAAACTGATAGCCAGTCATGACTCGATAAGACTGAACAGAAATGTTCAATTGATAGTTCGGAAAATGTTCTCCGATCTTTTTTCACGACATCTGATTGAGGTGATGAAGTTTTCAAACCGTCAATGAACATAATTTGCGCATAGTGGTCAGAGATATCGGATTCAATGACCTTTGCGGATTTATAGCTTTTTGTGGTTAAAATATTGTCGATGCATGTTGAACTCACTTGGATGACTCTAGTAGGTTCTGAAATGGCCGCTTTCAAATTAAACATCAATAAGATATTTTTAAACTCCTTTGTGGTATTATTGTTGTCTAATATATTAATATTAAAGTCACCCACAACGATTACCATCTTATTTTTGCAACATACCTTTGACAGAAATTGCTGAAACTTGCTAAAAAATATATTTATGTCTGAAAGTGGAGATCTGTAAACACAAAAAACAAACATGCTTAGGTGATTACAAACTATCTTCACTCCACAGGTTTCAAATAACTTTTCTTCGTTTAAGTTAAAATTACTTTTTGAAATATTTTCACATTTTAGTGGGGATTTATGTAAAATTAGCACACCCCCTCTTAAAAATACACTTCTGCTGAAAACACTAGCGACACTGTATCCCGGAAATTTTAAAATGTCCTCTTCCTCTTTTCTTAACCAGTGTTCAGAAAGACATACAATATCTGGTTGGTACTCATTTAGCAGGATTGTTAATTCTTCGATTTTATCACGAAGTCCTTGTATGTTGAGATGAAATATACTAAAATTATTCCCGGCAATCTTATTAAAAGATTGCCTCTCCCCTGCGAAAAAGAAAACGTTTTACAACAATATTCTTTGGCCAAGTCTGTGGATCGTAAAGTTTATCTTTCAGATCTTCTGGAGCCTCTATTTTGAAGCTCCAATTTCTATATTCTGGGTTGTTACTCAGGACTGCGCAATCAAACTGGCGGTCAGGAAAACGAACTTGAAGATACTCTTTCAAAGCATTTACTGTTGTGCCGCTTTTCACGCGCCCAATATATACAAATATTTTTTTGTCAGAGGCCTGAAAATCATTATTTCCAGAATCCTCTGCGCCACTTCCAACAACAACTTGACGTTTGCGTTTCTTCTTCGGAAAAACAAATTTTTCTTCTTCAACGGTTTCTTTTTCAATATCGACTTGATTATCGGTACGTGCGACGCTTTCAACTGGTATTTTTTCCTTTTTATTGTTAACCACTTTCGGTTTTTCTACATTCAGGGGTAGAGAGACTTGTGGATCACCTATCACTACACAATCACTTACAACTTTTTGATTCTTAAAAAATGACAGTTCTGTTCTAACCTCTTCCAGCTCTTTAAGAACAGGATTTAAGGCAGTTTTCACAGCGTCTTGAATCAATTTTTGAAACATTTCACTAAAATCACTGTCACAAAATAGATCACGAAGTAATTCGCAATTATTTGACATATTTTCTTTATTTTTAGCTTTTTCACTGGAGCGAGTATTTATAGTGGCGTTACTAGTAGGCGCCATCTTGCCTCAATATCTTGCCTCAATATCTTGCCTCAATAGATAAAGCGAGGCGTAAGTCAGCCAACGCGAAACGTTGTTTAATGCGAAGCGTTAGTTAATCAAAGCAAAGTGTCGGTGATTAGCGTCATTTCACGCCAATCGTTAAACAACGCAATGCGTTAATCAACGGGAACCCGGAGCTTGTTAAAGACGAACCGTAGGTCAGCCAACGCGAAGCGTAGGTTAATGAGAAGCGTTAGTTATTCAAAGCGAAGCGTCGGTGATTCGCGAAGCGTGATTTCACGCGAATTGTTAAACAACGCAAAGTGTAAACCAACGCGAACTGTAAGCTTAAGCGAGTCGTATGTCAGCCAATGAGAAGCGTTAATCAATAGGAAGTTTTGACAACGCGAAACGTAAGCAAAAGCGAACAGATAGTCAGCGAAACGAAAGCTAAAGTGAACCGTAAATCAGCCAACGCGAAACGTTGGCCAATGAAAAGCGTTAGTTATGCAAAGCGAAGCGCCAGTGATATCGCGAAGCGTGATTTAACTCGAATCGGTAACCAACGAAAAGCGTGAACCAACTCGAAACGTAAGCTAAAGCGAACTATAAGTCCCCCCCTCTTAGCGGGGGGGAACATGTTCGGATATTGCCCACTAACGAATTTGACCTTACTTTTTTGCTCTAGAACACACAAAGTCGGGACTAAACTTAATATACCTTGTATATTTACAAATATACTGGGTATAAAAAGGAGATTCTATGTTCCACTGTATGCATTTATTTTATGTTCATCCCTTTTAAGATTATTTTTTGAGACAAAAGATAACCCTATGTCCTTGCCCAGGATATAATCTATGTCCTTGCCAAATTTTATTACGATCCGTTCAGCCGTTTAGTCGTGAAGTAGTAGCAAACAAGCAGAGTTTCTTTCACATTTATATAGTAGCATGGATACCAGATATAATAAATTGTACGAGAGCGCATTGAATTGAAATAAAACCATCATGGTCTTCTCAAAGAAATATTCTTCTCGTTAAAGTATAAGAAATTTATTAAAAGGTATCTAAATTAAAAGTAACAATATTGAAATCGGGTAATTGGTAATGAAATTTAAAAACTGTAGCACTCCATAGAAAGTACCCTCAACACTTTTTTTAGTTATCAAGGAACGTCAACACCAAATTCTTCACAACTTTTTGTAACATAGATAACATAAATATTCAAGTATTAAAGAAATTTTGTGTGCTTTGTGAATGAAATCTGTACGTTCATTTGAACATAAATTTTATATAATTTACTTAAGGCAATTTTATCACTACCTACGAATAACAAAAACAATGAGAAATTATTTTGGTTCATTTATAATTTTATTTAATAATAAAAGTATATATAACATTGGTGGTCTATAAACATTCATTTATCCTGCTCTGTTTTCAAAGGAAAAAAGTTTTTAACTTAAAAATTGTTGAAATTATTACTTGTTTTTTTTTTCTGTTATAAAATAGAACGATTAATAATACGAAATCAACCAATAAATTATAATCTATTATAAAATTGAAATATATTTGAAAATAATTTGTTTATCTATAAGGGATAGGAATCAATCGTCTAAAACTACTTAACTAAGAACAAGCACGGTCATAAGCGCCATGATAATAAATTTATGGAAAATATACACATTAACCCATATTTGTCCCATCCATCCTGAGAATCTCAATCCTACGATATGTCAAATAATTTCAAATTATGATCACAATTGTCGTTTCAGATTAGTACAATCACTACGACGGAGTATGATGCATTCCTTGGCGACGATTAACCATAAACATGATCTGTACACAAGAAAATTTTGTGAACAATAGAAAAGATTTAAGTACTTTAATACGCGTTTAGTAACTTGATTTGTAATAACTATGTATGCCAATCTGACAACTTACGTGTCACCCACTTCTTATTGTTGTTTAAGAAATTTGCAATTCTGCAGATGAGAATAAAATAATATGGCACCCTCTTTATTGGTTAAAGCTTTTGTAAAATATAGGCAATAAATTAATTTTTGGAATAAGAGATTGGGCTTTTATTGGAGGATATAGTTTAAAAAGCAAAATTTATAAATTCTTGGGGAATTTTTTTTAAAATTTAAACTATGGTAGTTCAACGTAAAGCACCTCACGCTATTTTGATCTTAAAAGCATTTATTCTATTTAAAAACTAAATATTCATTTGTACCTCTACAAATGAGTCGTTGATGTTTGATTTTGAGATATTGAACAGTCTAATCAATTTACAACAGCTCACATCTCTCAAAATTTGTCATCATTAATTTGATTCTTTAGCCACTTTTACGACGAAATTAACACTATTTTCAAAATTCTTTAACCGAAATAAGCCTAAAGTAATTTAAATTTTAATATATAAACATTATGGCTCCAATTTTTTTTCCGAAATTTTTTTTACTCCAACCTGACTGATTGGAATAAGTACTGTTGAGAAGCAGATTCAAACATTTAGCCCAATTTAATTCACATAAAAGCCAAATAGTATAAATTCTCCTCTGAATAAATGCTCCACTGAAATAACACCTCCACTGGCTCACGAATCTTGGAATCGTTGGAGAACCTGTCAAGGACAATACGCGTACGGATAATACTTCGATGCGCGTACCAGGACACCGGAGGACAAAAAATTTAGAGCAACGAAACGGTGGACGAAATTAAACGGCGCACTCTCGTATTAGGGACTGGAACCATATCCAGGAATAACTAGAAGGCAGGCCACCTCTATCTTTAAAGGCCGGGTATGGTATGTGTATAAACAGGAAAGCTACAGAAGGTTGCAGACAATCAAAACTAATGATAACACTGCAAACTCTAGAGGCATCTATCATTCATGGGGTTTTCCTGTAACTGGCGGATGATAGTGTAGCGGTGTCGCTTCTTCATTAAATTAATATTATAATTTTGTTCATCATTTTTATTTGTTGCATAACAACTATAACTTCCCTTTATTATCACGGTTGCTTTGAATGTTTACAACCATGGTAATTTACATATAAATATATAATAATATCGTATGTAGCGGTGTCGCTTCTTCATTAAATTATTATTATAATTTTGTTCATCATTTTTATTTATTGCATAACAACTATAACTTCCCTCTATTATCACGGTTGCTTTGAATGTTTACAACCATGGTAATTTACATATAAATATATAATAATATTTCATAAATCAAATCAATAAAGATCAATTATATCTTTCATATATATTTATTATTTATTTAAATAATAATTATTTAATATAACAATCATTTACCTTTACAATAGAAATGGGGGAACTGGAAGTAAAGCAATTAAAGTAGTCCTTTGTCCTGTCTTTTACAAAGAGGATGAGTAAGTTTGACAACGCCCAAAGGGCTAGAGGAAAAAAACTAGGTGTGATAGAATAGGTTGAGGACATGAGTTCTTTAGGGCAAAGCAGGTCTAGAAAGAACTACTACGATATTATCTTTTATTAGCAACTGGTTCGCCAAAGTAAATGTATACTTAAAAAAAGTGAAAGTCTTTAAAGTGCAAAATATTATGTAAAATGATCTGTACGACTATAATAGTGTAGTGATGATGATAAATCAATAGTGAATTAGTATACAAAATCTGACACTTAGCTATCCGATAAAGCACTTAAAAGTAAATTTATTATTAAACATTTTAGATCATTTTATACAAATAAGATTTCTTTTTAATAAAAAGAAAAATGCGTATATATATATATATATATATAGTTATTCATGTCACAAAAAAAGGATGTGATGTGACTGAAAAGTGGAAAAAACCAGTTCGAGTAATATGTGTGGTACAACTAAAAAAATTAGTGTGTATATAAAAAAAATTTTTCTTATATTTATTGTTTTCCATTCACATAATAGCTGGTAATGGAAATATGTAATTTTCATGGGATTTCTTTTTGGAATGTGACCTAATTGTTAATTATTGTTATAAAAAGATCTTAAGAACATTATATTTATATGTACCGTCAATTCAACAAACTTATTTGTGATATATTTCGGAATGTTTTTATTTTACTATATACTACAAATTTAGTTTACAAATCACGAATTGTGGTGTCCCAACGTTAATGGTCTTTGCATATGACAATCAAGGTGTGTATGAGAGTTTCAAGTTCTCAGACATGCCATTAATCGATACTCGAACACAAGAATATTTACCGTTCACATTTAGACAAAAGTTGCGTCTCTATTTTGTTGCATATTTAATAATATATCTAGATAAATAAGATATAATAAATTTATTTACCACTAGTATACTAGCAGTCTAGAGACAATTCCGTTCATTTGAATTTTTTAGTTCCGTTAAAACTACTATTAATAATAAATATTAAAGGGGGTGGAAAAATTTAATATAATATAATTCTCCAAATTATATAGTATAACATCTCAAGGGACAGCGTCGTAATATAAAATTATAAAAATCCGACCGTTCAGTTGTCCGCCGCCCAAACTTTTTTTTTCTAGTATGATTCTTAATTGTCAAAACTCCAATATTTATTACCAAAGTTTCCCATTAGGACAATCCGCAGAAAAGAGTTCTTTCGCCATTACTGTGGTGTCTCGTAGTGGATAGCTTACTAACCGGTCTCAAGGAATCCGGGATATTTGCTCAAGGCAACGTTGATAACATATTCATACTGGTCAAAGGCAGAGACGAGGGCACTTTCAATGATCTGATGCAACAAGCGCTCTCGTACGTGGAGTGTTGATTCATTGACAAAGAACTCTCTATCAAACCGGAAAAAACGGGCTGTGTACTGTTTACAAGGATACGAAGAGTTTCTCAACGGATGATCAGCATATCTGGCATTCAAATTACACAAACCAGAACGGTTAAGCATGTGGAAGTGATTCTGGATGCAAAACTGAACTGGAGTGATCAGTTAGATTGGTGACCAACCAAGGCAAATATAGTGTCTTCTGGATGTGCAAAAGAGCATTTGGACAGTCTTAGGGACTCCAACCTCATATGGTGTACCGGTTATTTACAATGATAGTAAGGAGGGCACAGAAGACCCTTTGGTCTAGGTGCTAGGGTCCCGTTTGAGGTACCCCTCTTTCTAATTATTGTATTATTATTCCCATTAGGAAGTTTTCTGATGAAATATATTTTTGTTTCCTTGGTACATCCATCACGATGACTGTTCAACGATAATTGTTGAGTATTATTTCTATGTATTTCCTATTCGCTCGAAGCAAAACAGCTCACAGAAAATACTTATAAATAGTGCTCGATGATTTTTGTGATAGTCGTACCGAGGAAATCGTAGCTTAAACTGTGGCAATATTCAGTGATAATGATAAATGGTGAATTTCTGTATCAATTATAAAACAAGACAATTTGTAGATGTATCAAAGAAAATATTCCAAGTTAAATAAATTTTGTATCACTGTATACATAGAACGGTACTAACTTCGACAATGCAAATTATATAGGTAAATAATGTGCGTAATAGGCGTATAATCAATCCCATTCCACTTTCATCATTTTCACACGGTTTGCATCGTATTTATTTAGTATTCTAGAAATTGTTAAATGGTTACAACTAATAATTTGGTTGTTTAAATTTTCTAGCAATCTTTCCGATTTTTGAAAGAAAAAATAGAGAAAGTAAGTTCATTAAACAACAAAAGGCTTTTCAGTATTATTTTGGATAACTCTGATGTAGAAGATGATTTTTAGGCAATTTTATTTTATTTCGCCAAATATATATAACCATTTCTTTGATTGTGTGCTAATATTTATCACATGTAAATTTTTCACGTAGGAACACGGGCCAAGATGTTGAGTGCATTAAAAATAACAAACGAACGTAATTAAAGGAATGGCTAAATTAAGGCAACTGAATCAAATGAATTGTTTATTGCTCATCGAAAAAAAAATTTGATTGTTCATCATTCTGACAAAATGGATAATAATGTCTACTTACTCGCCAGTATTTTTGACTTCAGTATTTTTACCTCACGCGATCTCTTCGAAATCTAGATCAGTTTGCTATTATGCATTCAACTTACTTTCCTTCTGTATATGGATCTAAAAAGCTATAGTTTATCTATCAACATTCTTTTGCTTCATCTTCTGTTAAATTCAAGCAAATAGTGACCATTATAAAAACAATAAAACAATAGTTTTATTTTGGCTATTGTCGTAATTATGCAAACATTTTGTAATAAATACAAAATAAAACTTACAAAATAATTTTTAAATCAAAACATTAAACAAAAAATACAAAATATATTGTTTAAAGGGGCGGGATAGTTCGTACAAAATTATTATTTATTTATAGTCTATGTGGGTCCCTCAACACAGTATATTTTTTATTTTTAGCGAATTTTCGAAGAAAAATTGGACGAATTTCTCAAGCATCTACTATACAAATCTTGCAGTCGCCCCATATTAACGTATGAAGCTCCCATCTGGGTACACGTTGCAGCACCCATCAAATTTCTTATCGAAATTCTTCACAAAGGAACCAAGCCTAAAACAAAGCCAAGTTATAAAAGCCAAACCAAACCTTGCCCAGTTATAAAACATTAAAAACATACTAAGGGAAAACTTACGAAATAAATATGTACCAAATTTTTTCTTACATTTAATCAATTAACCCCTCAATATTTTCTAAGGAAAAATTTATATTTTTCAATATCATTTTTTAATTTCCGAATAAAATTTTGTATTTCATAGTTTTCTGACAATAACTTTACAATAAATAACACTGCTTTTTATTATTTATAATTTGTTAAATAAAATGCACAGCAGATCAATATAACAATATATTATATTTGTATGAATAAATCTATACTTTTAGTCTTGTTTTGAGAATAGTATATTCTTACTATACATCGAGTAAGTAGTTAGTTTTTAAGTAGTTTTACGTAGTAAATAGTAACTTGTGTAAAAGTTGAATTATCTCAACATATAGAATATATAGAGTTGCGCATACATACCCAACGGGCTTTTATATTTGAAATAAAATATTTTGTATTATATAATATACTATACAAAATATATGTTATGTTATATAATATATGAACTAAAATGATAACATAGTTATAAACACTATATAATGTTTGAAAAACTGTTTTCATCAGCTAGAAGTTAATATTTTTACTTTACTTTTTATATTTTGGTGGGTAAATAGAGATACCCGTTGGGTAGATTTATTTATAAAAGAGTATCTATACAGAACATATAAGTTTTGAAGTTCATTTTAACCTACTACAAAAAAAGACAAAAGTTGTCAATTCCATTTATAGTATATTATGTAAAAGAAAGAAGGTTTTCAATATTTTTGTTAGTTTGTTCGATGTGGTCATACATGTCGGATTTTAATGAGTCTTGGTTTATTTAAAGAATTATTGAATGATTCTACACCAGGAAAAATAATATCTAACCATCGTATAGACTTAAAAAATAATCCATATTTCGCGGATTACTTTAATGGGAAGCATTCTAAACTTTAAGTAAACACTTGAAAATGAATCAAAAATACGAGCTTCAAGTAAAAAGTTAAAATTGTATTTGTGCGGAAATGTTTTCAAGAATAACTTTATGTCTAAGAAACAGTTTTTTATACGGTCAAAGAGTAACAGTCAAAGTATGAATGACCTCTTAGACGATACGATAAACGTCGGCTTTGAAATATATCTTTATATACTTTTATATACTTTATATACCTTATATACTTTATATGGCATAGATCAATTAATGGCAGTTCTTTTTATTTTTAACTAAGTCTTTCAAAGCAACTGATAATATGTAGAATAAAAATAGGAATCGACTTTAAAAATTTTAATTTTAAAGAAATAACGGATTTTATATAATTTATGTGTAAATTTTGTCAATGAAACATTTCCTGCCCTTTCATAATATCAGGTGAAAAATAGGGGTTCACCAAGGAAAAACATCATATTCAGGTCCAGGGTTTAAAATTGAAACAGACGGTATTTATCAAGAAGATGTCTCCTATTAAACAACACACCTGAAAATTTCTAGATGGAAGCATTTGTGGAAAAAATTAAGTGAATAAAAGTTATTGTGTTAGGAGAAGGACATCTTACAGTGTCTAGAATATGAACTTGTGAATTTGAACGGAGTCTATAAATGACCATGGCCGTCAAGGTCAACTTGTCTTTTTGAAATAGAAATCTTTTTTTCTTACTGTCGCCTATAATAAATTTTTATTTTGTGACATAATTTCTAATTCCAGCATAAGTGTTTCCAGACGCTATTATATTGTTGTAATGTGATATATATTGTATTTTTTTGTAAAATTTGGGCTCGATCACATGATCGGCAGTTTGTTAAAATGTCTGTACAAATTTTACAGCGGAAATAATTACGTACAAGACAGTTGAATGAATAACTGCTTGTAAAAGTTTTAAAAGGATATTATATCTAACATCATTTTACTATATGTCATAACATGAACATTCTCACGTAAATATACATTTCGTTATAATTAATTTAAAAATTATAACCCGACTACGGAAAAAGTATATTACACATTTTCGGAATCTGTAAATTAAAACCTTTCATTTGATACCATGTTAATTATATTCTTGGTAGGGGATATTAGTGGTGAGCAGTGTGGCATATATAAGGGATGTGGAAGCAGCCTAGTGCCCGCCGTAGATCCTCCTAGGCCCTCGATTTCTACTTTGGGCTGTTAGGTGATAATGGTTTGTCCCAGAGTCGTTGATCTCTGAAAAGATTTCCCTAGGAAGGAATCGAGAATTATTTTACATTGTTAAACAAATCTAACAAATATTTTTGTTTTAAACTTAACAAACAATTTTATTACAATTAATATACGAGTTCGAAACCTAAAATGGATTCGAATACAATTATATTCGTATGTGCATAGATTCAACACAACGAATATTTTTATTTATTACTAGCACTGCCCGTCGCAGCTTCGCCCACGAAAATTGTAATTTTACAGACCTTATATTACTTAGTATTTAAGTAAATATACTGAATGTTTGTGCTGAATTTGAAGTAGATTGGACCAAGGAATCACGTTGTCCCATACAAACTTTTCCCTCGTTTTTCATCCCCTTAGGGGTAGAATTTCGGATGCCTACCCGAGCAGAAAATGCCAGATGTTTGCCGGACACTATATCTGGCCCGCATCAGTTACGAGTATGGCATGCCAGATCGGGCATGCCGGACTGGTACCCGATCTGTTCCTGAACAGGTATCCATCTGGCAAGCCCAATCTTAAAGTGTTCATATTATATTGGGTTTGCCTGACATGGACCACACTAGGAACGGATTAGGTTAACCTTAGCTCACAATTGTAGGATTTTTCTAAACTTTGTAAAATGAAATTTTTTCAACTTTATTAATATTAAATAAATTTTAATTATTATATTTCTTTAACAAAATAGTAAAATTATTTCAAAAGATTTTAAATCATGCAGGACTGGTACCGGATCAGTTCCTGAACAGGTATCCATCTGGCAAGCCCAATCTTAAAGTGTTCATAGTATATTGGGTTTGCCTGACATGGGCCACACTAGGAACAGATTAGGTTAACCTTAGCTCACAATTGTAGGATTTTTCTAAACTTTGTAAAATGAAATTTTTTCAACTTTATTAATATTAAATAAATTTTAATTATTATATTTCATTAACAAAATACTAAATAATTTCAATAGTTTTTAAATTTCCGTCGTTTTAATTGCTGACGTTATACCTTTATTTTATAAGACGAATTTCAGCTTGCTCGTAAGAACCTATAAAAATTTGCGTTAATTAATAATTTTAATGTAAAGTCATCATATTCTACTTTATTCATAAATATAATTCTAAAAAAACCAAAATAAATCACTTACAAGCGCTGCCATGAATTTCAACATGATATTGTGACAATTTTTTACCATTTCATGACGTTTTTGGCTCTTTATTTTATTTGTAAACGGCTCTGACATATATGTCCAAGACATATGATTCAATTTTTCATTCCAAACTATCCATGACGTTGGAACAATAATTTCCTTTTGAGGTATTATCGATATAATCCCATTCGATATTTGTTTCAATATATTATCTGACCCGACAGACGTTGTCCTGACTTAACGTGACTATGGAAACGACAATCAAAATTGACATTTCAAAATTAAAACAAAACTTAAATAAAATAATTTTATAGTTATCTTTTTGAAGTAGAGTTTCCGTAGAAATGAGAAAATCAACACAAATTTTAACCAACTCCAAAAAAAAAGAAATATCCAAATCCGTTCCTAGTCTGGTCCATGTCAGGCAAACCCTATATAATATGAATACTTTAACATTGGGCTTGCCAGATGGATACCTGTTCAGGAACTGATCGGGTACCAGTCCGGCATGATTTTAAAACTTTTGAAATAATTTTATTATTTTGTTAAAAAAATATAATAATTAAAATTTATTTAATATTAATAAAGTTGAAAAAATTTCATTTTACAAAGTTTTAAAATATCCTACAATTGTGAGCTAAGGTTAACCTAATCCGTTCCTAGTCTGGCCCATGTCAGGCAAACCCTATATAATATGAACACTTTAAAATTGGGCTTGCCAGATGGATACATGTTCAGGAACTGATGGGGTACCAGTCCGGCATGATTTAAAATCTTTTGAAATAATTTTACTATTTTGTTAAAGAAATATAATAATAAAAATTTATTTAATATTAATAAAGTTAAAAATATTTCATTTTACAAAGTTTAAAAAAATCCTACAATTGTGAGCTAACGTTAACCTAATCCGTTCCTAGTCTGGCCCATGTCAGGCAAACCCAATATATTGCAAACACTTTTACATTGGGCTTGCCATATGGATACCTGTTCAGGAACTGATCGGGTGCCAGTCCGGCATGCCCGATCTGGCATGCCATACTCGTAACTGATGCGGACCAGATATAGTGTCCGGCAAACATCTGGCATTTTCTGCTCGGGTACTGAAGGCTTCCAAAAATGCATCATACGTATCCGTTTTTTTAACCCGACTTCAAAAAGGAGCATGGTTCTCAATTCGTCTGTATTTTTTTTTTATGTGTGTCACCTCAGAACTCCGTCATTTATGAACCGATTTTGAATTTTTTGTTTTTGTTTTAAAAGGTTTGGTTTCCCATTGGTCCCAGTGGCACCAAATCGCATTCTGATGAGGGAATCCCCGGGAAATCGAGGAAAATCCTCATTTTATATGTGATAACCGATTTTTGCGAAATTTTTTTTTTTAAAGGGTATACTCATTCATAATGGGCAAATAAGAAAATTTTTTTTAAAACCGACTTCAAAACAAATTTTTTACAAAAAAAAAAACCCACCGCTAAAAAAACAAAATGCATGTAAAAAAAACTGAAAATCTGTTATAAAAAAAAGTACTAAAAATTAAATAAGAAAAAGAAACGGGTAAAAAAAAAATGCGTTATAAAAAAATGCACTAAAATTAGTAGGTCGTTTATTAGTAGGTCTACCCATATTTAGAAAAATAAAATCAGTTATAGAACTTCAAAGTCACTAAAAAGCGAGAAATAAACCATATTTTGACAAAATGGAAACCCGACTTCAAAAATCAAATATTCTATAACAAAAAATGCACTAAAAAGTAAAAAAATAATTGTATATTCTTGTGCCAATTTTAGTTCACCTAAGCAAAAATTTTTAAATATATATGTACAATTATTGTTATTTTTGGAGGTGGTGTCCAAAAGTTATGTGAATTTCTCTATGCTGACACCGCCTCCAAAAATAACAATAATTGTACATATATATATTTAAAATTTTTTGCTTAGGTGAACTAAAATTGGCACAAGAATATGCAATTATTTTTTTACTTTTTAGTGCATTTTTTGTTAAAAAATATTTGATTTTTGAAGTTGGGTTTCCATTTTGTCAAAATATGGTTTATTCTTTATATGTTGCATGTGAGCTTGTCTGTTAGTTAACCAGTGAATTATAATGTGAATACTTGAAATGGTTTTCATTTTGAAATCGTCAATCGTCAATATTAAATGAATATACGAGTCGTCGATCAACATAAAATTATATTAATTACATTGTAGAAGTGAAAAAATATGTTGACTGTTTTGAACTTCTTAATAAAGGTGACGTAATCGAAGATATTGATCGGAGTCGCGTGCTTGACGACATCGATAGAAGTGTACTCCTTGAAGGCCCCGATAGAAGAGAGTGAGGAAAAAGGGTACCGTTATGAGGAAATTAAAATCTGGTAACTTTTTTAGTTACTTTCATTTTTTTGTTATTATAAAATATATTTTTATTATTTTTAGGTATATGCCTGGCGGCAACTACAAAAAAATTTACATATACAACCAAACTCGATACATTTATGTTTTTTTTTTGCAAGCGTAATATACAATTTATATACGTTGGATTAAATATGACGCCACATAGTCTATGATACGCAGAATATTAGGACAAAGCGAAAGAAACCTAATTCATCAAAATCAGATGAGTAGCTTAGACGCTACGGTAGAACATACATACATAGACTGCTAAAAACATAACCCTTCCTTTTGGCTGACTAAAAAATACAACCTTTTAATATGGATCCTAAATGTATTGTTTTTTTAATGATTTTCGATAAGAATCGTAGCTTTCATACTTTTTATATGATTGTGTAGCATTATAAACTCGTTATTCACCATTTTCAAGTTGCATTAATGTAGTTTTCAATATCCTTCGGTATACCTTATAATCTCAAACAAAAATCTGAATCATAATCAAAATCCACTGAACACTATATTTAAAAGTGGGAAAGCCCATATTTCAATATTATTTTGGAATAGAGTATACCATTCCTATTAGTATATCGTTCCAAATATTCAATATCGTTCTATAAAAATGAAATTCCAAATATTCCCTATAAATTTGGTGGACGTGTTAATAAATATTAACAAATTAAAAAGATGAAAATTAAATGAATATACTAAAATGTTTGGAAAAAGTTGTTTATCAAGCATTTATTTCATGAACTAAAAAGTAAAAACAAAATTCCTCCTCGCGGCACCCATGTAATTTAAGTAATGGTTTGGACATTTAATAAAAGTCTGGGGCGGACATTTCAAACCCGAACGTCTGAAGCTTTTACTTATAGTCATATATTGGTTATACGGAGAAAATTTCATCAAATAAAAACTTTATATATATATATATATATATATATATATATATATATATATATATATATATGTGTTTAAAAAAAATTTATTTATTAGTTTCTGAAATATATATTACAATATAAACAAGTAAAAATAAAAAATAATTGAATTAATTGCTTAAATACCCAGTATATACTTTTTTTTTTTTAAAAGTTATTTATTTTAAAAACAGAAACAGTTTTTTTCTTTAAATTTTTTTCCATTCGCGGTTTTAAAGATGGATATTTTCTCCTCGGGCGTGGAAAGCCCGTTTCAATTTTTCCTATCCACAAACTAGACCTTCCGTTTTTACTCTTGAACACACAGACGAAATTCTAACACGTTATATATTTTCGTGTCACGGACAAGCGGAAATGAACTAATTAGTTCATTTTATGAACACACACCAAAAAATGTTTTCTATGATCGACCATTTCAAAGTCAGGACTAAACTTATAATACTCTTGTATGTATTATATATACCGGGTATAAAAAGTGTATTATACCACTTATAACAAAGAAATAATTGTTAATACACTTGATTGAAAAATACTGTCCAAAAGTCAATAAAAACAAAGTTTTTTAATGCTTTCAACAAAAGGTGTTAGCTGTTTGTTCTTGCGTATATGTTTGGCCACTAAATTAACAATAAATTATTATTTTTTTCTTTTGAAATTAAGAGAACTTTTATTAAAAGTTTATTTTTTGTCGTTTGAAAAGTTTTGTACTCAAATAATTCTATATTAAAGTTCTATATACAGTAAACTAAAATATACCTATACAGAGTTTTTACAATAATAATAAATAATAATAATTAAATATGACTACTAAAAGTTTTATATTTTTCAATACAAATAATAAAAAATAGTTTATTATTTTTTGTAAATAATTAATCATTTTTGTTTGCATGATTAAACCACTCACATAAATTAAAAATGTTTTAAAAATATTAACTATCACTATAGTTGACTTTAAAATACTCAATATTTTTAAAAGTAATGGAGATCCTGTTTCTGTATAAGATTCTAATTTGCTGCATTTACCTGGTATCAGGCGTTTTGATCCCCGGACAAAATATCCCCGACAAAATATCTTCGGACAAAATATCCCCAAAACAAAATATCCTCGACAAAATATCCCCGGGAAAAAATATCACCAGACAAAATATCCCAAGGATAAAATTACCCCCCGACATAATATTTTTTGATAATGAAAAAAAAACATCATGAGTTGTTCGGGTTTGCGTGTTTTTGGGCGCTCGCACTATACAGTGTTCTATATGTTTCAAATATCGTGGCAAAAATTATTAAAATTAAATAAGGTAACTATTACGGTAGAGTACCAGAATCTTTCACTTCATCGGTCATACCCCGAGTTGGTCGGGTTTGCGTGTTTTTGGGCCTCCGCCCTAAAAGGCGTTCTATATACTTGAGATATAGTTTCAAAAATTATTGAAATTAAATGAGATAACTATTACAATCGAGTACTACAATCTTCCACTTCATCGGTCATACCCCGAATGGATCGGGTTTGCGTGTTTATAGGCCCCGCACTAAAAGGCGTTCTATATATTTCAGATATCGTGGCAAAAACTGTTGTTATTATTATTATTTTTATTGGGATATTTCGTCGGAGATATTTAATCTGGAGATATTGTATCTTGGGAATATTTGGTCCAGGGATATTTTGTCTGAGGTTATTTTGTCCTGGGGATATTTTGTCTTGGGGATATTTTGTCCGGGGATATTTTGTCTTGGGGATATTTTGTCGGGTCAATTATACACCAGTCCAAGTGGCCGACCGGTCTAAGGCGGGAAACTGGGAGGTTATGGGTTCGAATCCCGACATCGACAATTTGTCAATTATTAAGGAAAAAAAGGGGCGGGTTTAGACTAAACTGTCGGCGTATGGACAAGAATGAAGTAACCGACTATGCTTGAGACGGTTTTCTGCAGTTTCCTTCATGAACTCCAGATGAATTCATACTCACTGGATTATATGTAATAACATTAGAAAAATAATTTGTTTGGCCTTGGCGTGATTACTGGGCGACTATAGCTATTTACATATTCGAGATTCTGCTAACCAATTGGGGAACATGTCTGCGAAACAGACATAACACTACCCGAAGAGCTAATAAACAGGATATCTGGAATTTGTACATATAATCTGCTGATGACCTGAGTATGAACTCATTTGGAAAAACCAAATTATTCCTACTTTCAGAGTGGGTTATTTTGATCAAAAGCCTAGTTTTGTCAGCTCTAGTAATGAATTTAATTATGAAATTTGAAGAATTTAGTTGTTTTCGGCCTAAAGATTTCGTATTCTAAAACGTAAAATCACACATATTCTCACATACACGCAGCACCAGCTTTGTCCAACCAACTTTTTTTTTTACACAAGAAAACTCGTTAGGATACGATGAAAATTCATCATCACGTTTCCAGGTCGAAGAAATAACCTCTATATATACACTACGTTGTAGGTACTCCGTAGATAGAGGAAAAAATAAAACAATTTAGTCAGTTTATTAGCTGATAATAAGCAATAAGTCGAAGTCAATAATTGCCTATTATATATAAAAAATAATTGTCTATTATAATAATCATGAGGGAAGAGTCGTAACATTCGTATGATTTGTAATATAAGTAACAAAATAGTACGATTTAATTGTCATATGTGAAATATAACAAATGTTAAAATAATCGTTATTGCACTTCTTATATTTTTGATGGGTGGATAATATTTGGACTACGAAGACATATATTTTTGTATTTTTATATAAACCTTCATAAAATCCATTCAAGCGTGATTACTATTAACTTTTTATTATTTATAAATTTTTCATGTCAAATTCAAATAATTTTAAACACTCTTGAAAAAAAATGTACGTAATGTAACATTTCTTATCAAAACATGAAAATTGTAATCAAGCGATAAGATTTACTACAAACTCCGAAAATTTGAAGAACCATATATCAAAAACACAATGCCCCAGCAATGATGTGTGAAAACAGACAATCTCTAAAACATTGAAGATTATGTTACATATATTTTAAAATTTAATTTACCATGTTATTTTTTAGTTATTAAACAATCTCGTTAGAAAAGCTCGTTAGTCTTGCCCGCTTTGCATTAAATTACAGGAGTTATTATTTTTTTAAATAAGGTTCAGTATCACGTACTTAGTGTAATTGATCAAAATCCTTACAAATTTCGACCCCGGAAGTCCGCCATTTTGAGAAAAACTGTATAAAACTGTAGATATAGGCCAATATCTCCATTACCGTGCACTTTAGTCCAAAAATGGTAATATTCTTTCTTGTAGATAATTGGATTTCCTATTTCATTTGTTTACCAATTTTTTTTGTATCACTTACATAAATAAAAAATAACTTAATAAATAATTTTCTTTCTAAATAATTATTGGGATATCGGTCCAAAAGTCAATAAATAAATAGTAACAGTCGTATAAGTTGTCAACGGTAAGTGATACAAAAAAAATTAACAAAAAAATAGGAAATTCAATTATCTACATGAAAGGCTATTACCATTTTTGGCCTAATGTACAAGGTAATTGAGATATTGGCCTATATCTACATTTTTATACAGTTTTTCTCAAAATAACGGCACTTCCGTGATCGAAATGTGTAAGGATTTTGTTCACTTATATTCAATAGGTAATACTGAACTAATTTTTTTTAAATACCTCCTGTAATATAATTCAGCGCAATATTCAGTATTGTACTAGATCGGTAAAAGTATAAAATCACGATAATTTAAGAATTATCCTCATTTATCCTTAGAACATTCTTTTATCCAATTTTAACCGCTTGAAAATTATACAATAAGGCTTAAGATTTTGGTCAGAATACATTTGAGACGAATAATTATCTTAATTATATATAAATAATTTTATCAAAGGCTAATCGCTTATCTATTGGTTATGATTTGTCCATACCACATTATACCCGGAACTAATATACACGGAAATATAAATAATTGAAAGTGGTTTAAAATCCAAAACTTCCGCCATACATAACTTAATTTAGCGAATTAAAATAGAGCTATTGAGGTGATAGCCATACATACTAGTAGATGTCGAAAATGACCCTCATTAGAAATATATGTGGGGGGGGGGGGCTTAGTGGGAGGAGATACAATAAATTTGGAATATCTGTCCTTGTGTAATAATTTTTACCTCAATTTATGTTTTAATTCTTTTAACTTACAGAAATATTTCTAATTTTCATTTTAGGCTACATCATATTCATTATACTTCTTACATATTGATGATAGTTCCTTTCGCTGAGTAAAATTTTAATGTAGGTCATTTTCGACATTTACTCAGTAGAATGGATGGACATTTAAAGAAATTTTTTCAAAATCGGCTTAACCGCTACGACCTCAATAGCTACATTTGAATTCGTTAAAGCAAAATTATGTACATATGTGTCTGTACATTCTCTACAGGTCACAGTTTTAGTCAGCTACGAATGAAATATTGTATGCGATATTCTTTTGGTATTTGAAGTTACTGGGCAAAAACGCTCAAGTGGGTATGGGTTTAGAGGAGAGACACGAAAAATTTGGAATATCTCTCTTAATATTGACAAAATAGAAAATTTGTACATGAGAAAAAAGAAAAACATATGTGTAAGTTGTAAGAAATTAATTTTGCCTCTATTAAAATTCTGACCATTTTCTGTAACTCTAATATTTACAAAAATATTTACGACTATAATGTAATTAGAATGAACTTTAAATACTCATCAAGGAAATTTAATTTCATATTCATTAAAATTCCTTTCCCTTAAAGATTATTAAAATAATCAAAGAGAACTCTAGCTTTTTTGAAATTACATTTCAATATTTGCCCCAATTCCTAGAACATTTGTTTGTTTTATTATAAATACGTATTTCGACTACAATGTAGTCATCGTCAGTATAAATTCATCAGTATAACTTGTTGCTAATTTGGTGCGTCTCACATGATATTAAAAAAGTCCTGTCTTTTATACGATTTGACTGAGGGTATGATCTGACCTGAGGTTTATTTTAGTTAACTGACTAACAGATTATGTGTGTGAAAAGCCCCACTTATTTATTGTGGGTATCCTTTTGTGACTATGCGGCGTTGTTTTTGTCCCTAGAGTGAGGGTTTCGAAGCTGCCTTGATATTCAGGTATTAGATTTTATTTTTTGAAAATAGTTTAATTTTATTAAATCAGAATTTAGAATTGAGCCATTGTCAAAATTCATTATCTGTTTTCTCAATTTGTATATGTAGATACTTTCGTATGCATCTAATTCTGTGGGGTTTTGTACAGATTTCAGTACTTTTAGATTCGATTTGTCAATTTTGTGGTTGTTCTCAATAATGTGCGCAGCTATACATGATTTTTCGGTTATCCAAAATTTCACATGAACCAGATGTTCTTTGATTCGAATTCCGATTTGGCGACGACTTTCATCAACATAAGTTTTCGAACAGTTTTGACAACTGACACCATATATGCCCGATTGTTTTTCATTACTAATTTTATCCTTAGGGTTGCCCAGTAACTGTTTGATTTTATTTCTACTAACAAGCGCTCTTTTTAGGTTGTGGTCCCTTAATTCTCTAGTGATTTTATTTGTGCATGGGCGGAAGAATGTTAGTTTCCACTATTTAGTTTGTTCAACGTTGCCAGTCTCTGGTGTTCCTGTAATGTAATTCCTTTCCCTTAGAAAATTTGGTTGGTCTACGTAGTAGCTCCCATGTGTCAATTATTTTTTACAACAGTAAAATTATATGCAATTACCCAATACAATTTAAATACACCCAATATGAATTAGCAAAATTGAGTTAAAATTAAAATTAAAACTCTACTGCCAATATTCTACAAACTCTCCGTAACAAAAACTCATTTGCATTATTTATAAAAAAATAATTTTTTATGAAAAATATCATAGAACGAAAAAAAAATGCTTGAATCTGTGGTAGATGATAATATATTATTATCCGCACACCGTTTGCTGATATTGAGTAAAATTTATATGTTATTGACTTTATTGATGGTCTACAATAAAAGAGCAAGTTAATATTTCTCGCATGTCACATACACTTGCTTGGAATAAGAAAAAAAATCTTCCCCACATTATTAAAATAAAAAAAATGTTCATATATATATATATATATATATATATATAGATGTGTGTGTAATTTTATATCCTGTCAAACGAATGGAAAAAAACTTTCCCAAATGGATTTTTTATGTTGTGTTCAAGAAATAACATATTTTATGTAGCAATTTGAATTAAATATTTGGTAAAAAATACGACTTAATAATAATTTTTTTTAAGTTGATTTTCTTTTCCGGGATCATTTATCACGACCGGACAACCATTGTATACAACTTTAAAAATATGAAACATTTTAATTTTGTGATTTTATAGGGTTCGATTAATTTAAGAACACTTAAATTAATTAATACAGTAAAAATTGGTTCCAAACAAGATTAAAAAAATACATTTAAAAACCCGACTACTTGAATAATTAACAATATATACAATTCCCTTCTACAATTATGATGAATCTAGGTTAAAATTCTCATAGGTTAAAATCCATCAAAGTGTCCAAGAAATAGACGTACATACATGCATTGGACATACATACATGCATACATATATGGAAAAACATTACTCTCCTTCTGTGGTAGTCTGGTAAATGGTCTAAACAACATAAAAATTTGGTACGGTCACGAAACTTCATAAATCCTGTTCTCTGCAGTTCTAATGCAAAGATCCGAAAAGTCCCTGATGAATGGTTTCCAACGCTGAAAGTGTCAAGATTGGAATAGAAGTGGTTTACAAACTATGAAATTTTAAAATTTTTCACCTTATATGTGATATCTTATTGTATTAGAGAATGTTACTTAGGGTAATTGTTTGGATACAATATTGTCAAAAAGTTGTGAAGCGTATGTGTATATCAAGAGTGAAAGAACGTATAGCAAAATAAAAAAAATTTTGACAAAATGGAAATCCGACTTCAAAAATCAAATATTCTAAAACCAAAAATGCACTAAACAATAAAAAAATAATTGCGTCTTCTTGTATCAATTTTAGTTCACCTAAACAAAAATTTTTAAATACATATGTACAATTATTGTTATTTTGCTAAGTCGGTGTCAGCATTGAGAAATTGAAAAAATATTGTCGTTTTCATTTCGAAAAAATATTGTATTTATTTAAATTTTAATGTTTCACATAAAATTTATCCTTCACCTAAAATTTGGACACCGTCTCCAAAAATGACAATAATTGTACATATATATTTAAAAATTTTTGCTTAGGTGAACTAAAATTGACGCAAGAATATGCAATTATTTTTTTACTTATTAGTGCATTTTTGGTTTTAGAATATTTGATTTTTGAAGTCGGGTATCCATCTTGTTAAATTTTTTTTTTATTTCTCGCTTTTTAGTGGTTTACTTATAGTACCCTGGTATATATTATATACCGGGTATAAAAACCGTCATTAAAAACGTATGTAGGATAAAAATATATAAAATATAGGCAGTGTGAATGTAGGATAAAAATATAATTTTAATAAATTAACTTATGTTTCAAAGTTATGAAACACTTGTTTTTTTTCTTTAAGTAATAACTGTAATAGGTAATATAAACCTACCATAAAAAATGATATATTTCGTGAAAATTTTGAATTTAAATAGAGAAAAAACAGACAAGCATAATCGCTAAAAATTTCAAGTGATTTTTAGTTGATTGAAATAAGTTACAGCTATCTAAATCTGCTGACCTGAGACCGTTTCAAATCTAACCAAATTTTTCAAAAACAGTGATTCAATTAAATGCTTACAACAAAGCCAACATTTAGGTTGGAACAATATTTCATAAAAGAATTATACTGCGATCGGATTTTTGACGTATACAACTCAAACTATTGGGATAATCTTCTTTTTTCAACAATGGTATAAGAATTTCGAAGCCCTACATGTATATAATATATAGTGTTCGTAAAATCATAGTGGGTAAATCTTGGAAGCAAAAATGCAATTTTTTATTTTTGCAGACTAAACTAAAATCCTGATTCCAAATTAGAATCATTACGAAACCAAACGTCATACATATGTCATACAAAAAGTAATAACAACCAAGTGTCAAATTTTGTTGTTAATTCTGTTGAAAATCTAAATCAACAAATATTATCCAATAAAGTGATGTATTTTAGAATCTCGTTACCATAAAGTCTTCTCTTTACCAGGATTTGAATTAAAATTAAGCAATATAATTTTTCGTTTTCGTAGTGAATAGAAAGAACACATATCACACCCAATTAAAAAAAAAAAAAAAAAAAAAACATTTTAAATCAAATAATAAACTCACATACATTTTATTTTATAAGGGTAATGTACACAATAGCGGCACGGTAGATGTATGAAAACAATTCTAAATGGGAAAAAGTACTTGTGATATATTTAATTTCGTTTTTTTTTTTGTTTGCTTGTTTGTGTGCGGACAACATTTTAATTAACTAGAGTTTTTATCATTTTAGAGAAAACGAAGTTTTTTGGTCTTTTACAGCGTTTATATACATTAGGAACGTGTTATGTATAATAATAATATGCAATTATATACAGAAGAAAGACAAAATATTTAGATTGTGTTGCTTTTATCTTTGTTTGTGTCCCAAATTTAAACTGTGTGCAAAATTAATCTTTAAATCTTATTTTGGTAGAATCTTTTCAACTGTTTATCTCTATGAGTAATTTAAAAATTATTCGAAATTAGACAAACAATTTTATATCGTATTATTTTTTTTAATCTCTTTTAACAGAATATAAACATAAAACAGAAAAGGAAAATTTGAAAAGTATGTCAATAAGTTTTCTTAAATTGTTATTTTTATATGTATATACATTTTGTAATATATTTTCATTTTAACTTTATTTACATACTCACAGTTACAGTCTATTCGAGCACAACAGTTGACTATTTTCAATATTCACAAATAACAATCAATTATTTCAGTTTTTAACTTTAGATGTTTTTTTTTACTGTAAATTTTAATCCACTTTATTTGTTATTATATATTAAGTGTACTTTACGAGTAATTTAAACGAACTGAATTTGTATAACAAGTATATTACCCTGGAATTTACATCTTCGTTAGAATTTTATTTTGTTATATCTTGAAATCTCTCCTCATGTTATTTGTATCTGATAAAAACCAGAGAGGGACCAAGTTTCCGCACACAAAAAGTATTGATATCCCATCAAAAACAAAAATGTTCAATTTATTAATATAATTAATTTAAAATTTATTATATTTTAAATCTAGTATATTTTAATTTAGTTAATTTTCTATTTATTTTTATTTTTGTCTATTGATCTCGACTTTTTATCTATATCTAATTATCAAAGAGTAAATTACGACTGCCTAATTTATACTGATGATGACTACATTGTAGTCGAAATACGTATTTATTATAGAAAAAAACTGATCTAGGCAAAGGCGAATTTGAAATTAAAAAAAAATTTTTATGTAAAAAACATATTCATACAAATTATTTGACCAGATAATAGCGTAGTAATAGACCTTAATATTGCAGTTATGAACGTGTCGCTCTCGAAAACAAGCAATGCAAATATATAACAAGTTTACAAATGGTAAAAAAAGTATGAAAATCAATTAAAAAATTTTCTTTATGTGGATGTTTACCCGTAATCTATGGATAGCTGTAATGCTCGAACCTCTCGCACCGTTATTTAAAGTTCCCTGATAAAATTGAATTCAGTTTAAAATGAATTATTTTATTATTCATCAGCTAGGGCCATTATGATAATATTTTCATTTAATGGAAATTTATTAAATACATATTTTACTTTCAGTATAGACTTGGTATAAGTGTTGTATAAATCTCCTATCCACGACCAAAACACCCACATACTCGGTGGGTATCTGATATTACATCAGGTGTAATCCGTCCTTATAGAGGGCTATACATTTCTCATAGGAGCATTAAAGAACCTTACTTTTAACTTCTATTTTCCCAATTTCACTAGTAAAATGTGTTCTGTACAATTTATTGTAAAAGAAAGAAAAAAATGCATATATATCGGCAGTCAAAAAGAATTTTTATACCCGGTTTATATAATCCGTTGGGCCGTAGGGCCGAGTTGTCGGGGATATACTTCATATAATAGTTTGTCCTCAAAAAGTAGTGATATGGAAGCTAGGCCCAAGATATTTACATAGTGTATGAAAATGAATAAAAATTTAGTATGTATTTAAAATTTTAGCTTTGCTAATAGATTTACATTTACAAAAGCGACCGCTTCGCGTTATATAACGATAACTCGCTCCGCTCACAAGGAGGCTCCACCTTCTTGAACTCCTAGGCGGAGTTCAGCCTTAGCCAAAACCGTAACGTTCTAGCATGAATTACTTATATTCAAAAAAGGTAATTTTCCCCATTTTGGAGGATTTTGCGTTGGGAAAATTAAATTTTCAAGTTATTTCGCGTTGAATGCAAAAACCGCATCCTTCTAGCATGTCTAGTAGATTAGATTTTTTATACGTCAGTGAGTGAGTCAGTTACACAAAGGACGATATATATTATACGAATCCTAAATGAATATACTAAAATACATACATAGACTACTAAAATCATAGCCCTACATAGTCGGGTAAAAATAAATTATACGTTTTCGGAATCTGTGAATTAAAACCTTTCATTTGATATCAAACTCGATACATTTGTGAAATGCTTAAGAGATAAATAAAACTAAAAAACATGCATTTCTTGGAATATGAACTAACAAATGCAAAATAATTTTTTTTACTCAAGCGGGAAAAGTACTATCTTACTTTTCCGTGCGGTAAATGACTGTTGGCCTATTCAATTATTATCACACTACTTAAATCTAATGCAAATATTTATTTAGATGCGGAAGTTTTACTTTTCGCCTTAATGCGCAAAGTTTACTTTCCACACGCAAATAAATATTTTCAATAGATCTAAGTAGTGGCGTAATAATTGAATAGGCGATTGAATAGGCCATTGAATAGAACTATTGCACAAGATACTATTAAAATAGAAAAGCATGGGATGCTCTCTATTTATGTCTTCTTAATGGCTCTACTTTTACAATAGTAAGTAGAGAGCACCCTATGATTTTGTTAACATTAAGTTAATTTTGTTGTCAATCTCCTTATTTTATTCTATTTTAAATTATTTTGCATTTTTTAGTTCAGATTCCAATAAAAACATGTTTTTTAGTTTTTTTAAACTCTTATTTATTTAAATATGTTATAAGCATCCAATGGCGTAACTGGAACGGAAATTTCCGTTACTTATCTAGGTTATTTACCAAAACAAAATTTAAATAATATAATGCTGTTATGCTTAGCATTACTATCTGTAGTTGCTAATATTGTATATTACCTCTCGGTACGTACTACATATGCCTACCACATCAGCACACATGTGTATATGTATTAGACAGAAGGATACCACAATCGTAAATTTACACAAAAATTGGGATGTATATAAAAAACATAACGTTTCCACATATATATGTATATCCTCAACATAGGCAAAATTTTATTTAAGTTTGCCAAAGGATAGTAGTATATAGATGTATTTTTACTGACCCAAATTCAGAACATATGTTCTCATTTTCTACGTGTGTTAGTTACAAATAGGTAATATTTTGATTTTTCCACAGGATCCGTAGTAAAATATTGTTTTAAATTATATAGAAATTACTAAAAAATATGGCAGCAATGTCTGGATAGTACTGAGTTTTCCAGAATATAGGATGGATTGTAGGAAAAATATTGTTTTACTGAACGATCTCATCATTTCTATAAACTCAATAAAATTATACCTGGATGTTAATAATATTAATAAACAATTTTGATTTGCGTAACCGAGTAGTGTCTTTATTGGCAGGATTTAAAATTGAGAATTCAATAGTTTTGTTTACGAAATTGTTCCAGCTTTTACAAATTGTTGTCTATACTATAAATCTAAATATGACATAAAAACCAAATAAATCGGTTTCTCGGAGATTTTTTAATTTTTGTCCTACATATCAAACTTGAGGTTCGTTTAAACTATGACACTATACACCGTACACTCAGTGTATACACCGAGTGTCTATGTATGCAGACGGGTGTCTGTAATTGTGACATGTATTGCGACACTATAAATAGTGTCGTATCAGCGGATGTGTAAACACCTTGTGGCCAAGTGTCCATGTGTCTCTTCAGGTTTTCAAACAGGTTCGACATTTTTTCCTGCACTCTAAACATTAACTATACATATATATAGTGATAAATATAGCGCTACGTCGTTGTGTAATTACAGTATAATCAGCAATAAGTTATTTTGTGTGTGAATAGCTCGGACACAAGTTCCGGACATTTTATATATTTGTGCCTGGATAGTGTTCAGACACCAAAAATCTGTTTATGTGTGAACAGTAAAGGAATTTATGTCTGACATTTGTGTCGCTACTTATGTCGTAGTCTCAACGAAGTATTAGGCAGGTTGTATCTGACTACCTGGTAGTAGACTGCTAAGATCAAAGTCCCAGCACATCTCTTTACCCGAATTTCAGCGCCCTTATTTAGCGCGATGACCAGTTAATGATAGAGTATTTCAAATTGCAATCTTCTATCTATATCGATATAATTTATCTATTACCGATAAATTCAAAATCAAGATGGACAGTTTCGTAGCTGATTTATACAAAGATCATCAAAACCATTACATCACTGCCAGAATCGTCAGAATCTAAACTAGTTTCCTTGAAATGTTGGTCTTTGGGCATATATAACAGAATAATCTGAAAATCTTAGTTAAATTAGTTTTGTGTTAAAACTAATAATTTTTTGAATATAGACGAATTGCTTAAAATATTTCTTTTTTTTTTACATATTATCTAGTAATTTACTATAACCTTGAGCTAACAGATATTGATTCACATCAAAATCATAAATATAAAAAGGAAATAGTTCTCGGATATTGTTCGGAAAGAACCAATGTAAAGCTTTTTCTTAGTAGCAATTTAATATTGTATTTGGCAAGTTCCAAGATATTTTCATCACACGTTATCTATAGACTTGCATAGTTATTTCAGAGAAAATGCCATTTCCGCATTGATGTCTTTCCATCCGTCGTTCAAAACACAAAATTTTAAATGTACCTTTTTTCAAAATAAACAACTTTTGTATGAAACATTTTTTCATAAATTCAGTATATACCGAGTTTTTAAGTAATTAACTCAACTAGTTGCTTATCAGGCAAAGGGATCACAGTGTAGTCTTCTGTGATAAAATAGAAAACATTTGGTCGAAATTTATTTTGTAAGTTTTCTCTGAGTATATTTTTAATATTTTATGAGGCGGCAAGTTTTAATTGAAAATATTTGAATCTTAAGAAAAAAATTACTTGCCGCGTTATAAAATTTCAAAAACATACTAAGAGAAAACTTACGAAATAAATTTTAAGCAAATTTTTTCTTCAATTTAATCAATTTATCCCTCATTAATTTTCTAAGGAAACATTTACATAATAAATTTATATTCATTTCACTCACTCTTGGTATATAGCTCGGTTCTTTATCCCATATCATCACTTCTTAAGGTGCAACTATTACATTAAGGATGTCTCCGAAAACTTGGCCCTTTTTAACATTTATGTTTATGATATGATTAATTTTTGTTATAATAATTGTATACTAATTAATTTGCCTTATTGCCACCAGTCTATTGTATAGGAAATATTTTCTTGAACAATAAATTATTAATATTATTATTAGTTTTACTTGTTACTCTGTTAGTTTTACTTGTTATCACAATGAAGTGGAGTGGGATTCAAACATCTTTACACTAAAAATACGATATCGCTGCAATCTTGCTCCAATAAAATATTCTTTGAGATTTATCGATATCGCAACGGTATGGGAATGAAGCTACACCGATATCATATGTGTGAATATACTTATTTCTCCTGTAAACATATTTTATCGATCCAAGCGAACTGAGAGCATTTGAAGAGAGTATCTATACTGTGGATCATACCTTATGGATGAATATTTATTTGCATATATCATCACAACCGCGTGGTAGGCTAAAAGACTTGTTTGTCTAGCTACCGAATCTTTTAAGATAGGGTTAATGTGAATGTTTGATAAATGAATTTTTTTGTTAGATATAACTTGAGATATCATGATTTATGGTCATAATATTTGTTTTAATATTTTATGTAAAATGAGTTCTATTTGCAACATTTAAAAAAAATTTTTTATTTTATATTAAAAAAATTTGTTTAAACGCCATTTTATTAATATCCGAAATTTAAGATATGCATTTACTTTATGTTTAAATATCCTTAGGATAAAGTGTGCCATTAAAAGCAAACCGATAAAAAAAAAACTATAATACTTATATAGGATGGGGCATAAGTAACGTTATGCGCCATAAGTAACGTTATGCGTATAAGTAATCGAATGCTGACCATCAAACTAAATATATATATATTTAATATAATAATATATATTATTCATATATCACAATAAATATATATCAAAAATGTATTCACTAATTAAATCGTGACGTTACTTATGCGCCACCCAATTTTGGTGTGAACAGCCATACAAAAAAACCAGCTTTTGACCAGAGTAAAATTAATCGGGATTTGTAAATATATTTCAAATTTGATATTTATGACAACAGAGGATACAATATTAAACTTCTGGTTCAAAACAGCAAATGGAATCTGGTATCTTACTGAATGTCTTTATCCATTGTTTTTCGGACCACCTTCTTTCATCACAAGAATGGGAATTTTATACCTATCAAAATATAGGCAACAAAAACCAATCAAATGGGGAGAATTATAATGAATATCAAAAGAAGTGAGTGATGGATGTAATATTTTTAGATATATTCTCCGTTCCTTGCGTTCTTTGATGTTTTTCGAATTATTATCTAAAAAAAAAAGCTATTATAGCCTTTTCATATGATTGAAAAATCCACTTTTACAGAATTTATTTTTATCTAGCTGAAAGCACTGACGGAGCAATCTGAAACAAGATTTAAACTGGAACAGTAGTTTGAATATAAAGCAATTTTACGAACCGAGAGCGTATTGAACACGGATAAATAGCGTATGGATCTTTATTCCTTTTACATTTATTCCATTGCTAAGGTAAATATTTCAATCAAACGTCTAGTTTCTGGCTATTTTGGCAGTGACCTAGGGGTTTTGATGATCATTGTATGTATCAGCTACAAAACTATCCACTTTGATTTTGAATTTCGGTGATAGATAAATTATATATAGTTAAAGGTAGAAACTAGAACAATTTAGAATACATGACTACATGCTCATCGCGCCGTAGAAATGTGTGAGTTGTAAACATAATACACAGCTGATAGAGCAGATTAAGAATAGATGCCGCAGGATCAGAGATAATCCTGGAGTGTTTGAGAGTGTGAGGCAATCCATGAGCCGCTGATTGGTGCAGTGAATTGTCAATAATGGCGGTCTTCGAACCGCCAAAATGAGGAAACATGTTTCGAAAATTACATTGGGATATTTATGAGATAGATCTATGTGTGTGAGATATTTTTCGAGTGTCAAAAGAATATATTCAAGATTTTTTAAATATTGAACAAAGGAAACAAAACAAGAAATAGCGGATTGCTACTTAGCCAGATTGAATTCGAAAAAAAAACACTGAGTGTTTTCGTGTGTAGAATATGCTCCTGTATAGTGAATAACACATTTTTGTAATAGCCTATATATCAATTTTTATGATGGTCAATTTCGAGGTATACTAGATAGGTTCGATACATATTTGAAGAAGTTTTTGCGATGAATTTCTTCATCTATACAAAACTAAAAGCTGAATTTTTTTCAGCTCAATCAATATTTTCTTAAGTTTACGTACTCTGATATAAAATGCCCGTAATAGATAATACTTTTACATAAGAAAAAAATTGCACTAGAGATAGAAAGACATAAATGTCAAACAAAGTAATAACAAAGCTGCTACGACAGAAATAGAACTACGTACCAACCTACTTATAAAACACCGCTACAGCATCGCGTTAATCAAACGAATTGGAGAAGGAATCTGTACAAACACATTTTAACTAAAGAAACTTTTATATTAATTTAAGGATAAACGTTTAGTGAATATTTGTGTATTTCTTATTTTGAACAGCAAAGTTGCGGAATACAGCTAGTTATTAAATTAATTTGAAATTTTCTTTTACAAGTCAATAATTTATGTAGACTGTATTTTGCTTTACTATTATAAGAGCATAACCCATACTAAATTCCATCATTCCTTATAATATAATTTGTTTTATAATATTTGTTGTAGGAATGAGTATAGAAGTTAGTTTGTAATGTGTATTATAAACATAGTTAAGAGATGGACACGGCCTGTTGTTCAACTGTTTGTAGTTAATTTCATGCTGGTATTAACACTCCATTGCAGTTTATTGAATTATATACGGTCCAACAAACTCGAAAGTCCAACACACTATATGCTATACAAGAACGTCTTTCGTTAAAACTTATAATATACGATGTAACTATACTATTGTATAGTAAGTATAGCATTGTAGGCTTTTCTTTTTCATATTAAATATTATGTATATATATATATATATAAATATATAGGGAGTCCTCATATTTTAATCGGGAAAATGGAATAGGAGCTAGATGTTCCAAAAAGAGGAAGAAAAGTTTATATAAAATAGATAGATAGATTGTAGAGGCTGCCCTGGACGGGCTACACTTCAACCATACGGTCCATTGTGACGCCCAGATGTGAAGATGTGAGTGGAAGGAATTTTTGTGTAAAGACTAGAAATTGGTAGGATATGCGGCTGCAGCCGATTATGATAAAAACTTGACCGATATTCATCTGGAGTTCGTAAAGGAAACTGCAGAAAACCATCTCAAGCATAGCCAGTTACTTCGTTCTTGTCCCTACGCCAACAGTTTAGTTAATTAAGCGCCCCTTTGTTTTCCTAATAATTGACAAACTGCCGATGTCGTGATTCGAACCCATAACCTCCCAAGGCTTCCAAGTAGGCATACTGCGCAGACATACCGCCTTAGACCGCTCGGCCACTTGGACTGTTAAAAGTTTATATAAACTTAGATGTTTTCAGGCTTCGTTTTCGAGATATAGGTTGTTAAATTTAAAGTTTTCAAATGTCTCAAAAATTACTTGGCAGATTTCAATTACACTTGGCACGTTTGTATTAATAAGTAAGTGGCTTAATTTGATATAAGATATAATTTAATTATTCCAAAGGCTGCACTGGGGTATCCTTACTAGTTATTTTAAAGAAAAATTTGAGTTTGACTCTGTTTTTTTTCTAATTTTTTCTATTCATATCTGTAGATTGAGTAATAGGGAATATGCATGAAAATTTTTTTTCACTTGAATTGAAGCATGTTTACTTGACAAATATCAAGGTAAAATTACTTTTTAAATAACTTTAAAAATAAGCGAGATATGAATGATTGAAAATCCCGATTAGACAAAGAGGGTGATAGCCCTCTTGATATGTTATGTGACGTCATATTACACCTTCACCATTTAAAATACACGTAAAACTCCGTTTTTAGTATTTTTGCAAGAAAGAGATGGATAATAATCTTTAAAAGCTTATAGCTTCCTTGATATTTGTCGGATTTTAATTTCGTTTTTAAATATTATTACAGTATTAACAGTATTTTCATATTCTGAAAATAAATGTGAAAAAAAATTTTCATGCATATTCCCTATTCAAACTACAGTTTTCTTCTCGGTTGAATTTTCTATCTACCTTGCTTACTTTTTGAGAAAAAATAAAATTTCCCTGGATTCAATTTATTTGTTTCTCAAGAAGTAAGCAAGACAGACAGAAAATGCCAAAGACAAAAAAATTGTACTTTTAATTACTCAATCTCAAATTAAATGAAACTTGAAAGCAGTGGCGTAAACAAATTTTTCTATAAAGTATCTTGTTAGGATGTCCCAGTGCTGCTGCCCCTGAAATAAATAAATTAAATCTAATTACATCAAACTAAGCCACTAATGTATTACTCAAAACGTGCCAAGAGTAATCGAAATCAGCCAAGTAGATTTTCGGGTATTTGAAAACAAAAAGGTTTTTTTATAAACTTTAACAACCAGTATCGCGAAAACGAAACTTGCAAACATCTAAGTTTATATGAAATTTTCTTCTTTTTTATGGGATATCTATCGTCTATTAACTTTCCGGATTAAAATTGGGACACTCTGTAAATGTATTTATATATATTTATAGTTACTGTATACTTCTTCTGGTGTACACTACACCTTCTTGGTACGGTTTTCTCTCTTGTAATAAACGAAGTTCTTATTATATGATTATTATTATTATTATTATGTCTGCATATAAACTCAATATAATCTAACAAACTGTATTATTTCTGCTTATTATTGTTTATAGAAATTAGTTTGTTTCGAGGTTGGCTTGATTTGTGGTTCAAATTAATACGTTATAAACTTATAAAACAATATAACATTATACAATTCTTGATTTCTATAGTTTTATATTAATTTTGTACAAATCACTATATACTCGTAGTGAATTAAATATCTAACCAAAAACAAAAATGTGAAAAGGTATACTAAATAAAGTTCACACATATTCACCAACAAAAGAAGTCATAGGTAAGATTCTACCAAATTAGAATACCACTAAATGGTTTAAGGAGCACTAAGTAACTGCCAACTGTGCTTATCCTGAACAGCTACTACAACTAAGTCTAATATAAGTAAGAGCCAAGCTATTTCAAAGCTTTCTTGGTAGTTCTTTAATGTATTGTATTAGGTTGTTTCAAAAGTTTTGTCCGTTTTAATGTCATGTGTTTTTGTAGCTCCATATCTCAATAAATATTTATTCTACTGTGTACTCCTACTTCGTACTCTATACATTGATGCTGTTCATTTTTTTCTCTTTTCAGATTATTACTATATGAAGTCGTTTAACTATTTTCGGCCATTTTTTCACTACTAATTCAAATTGAAGCAAACCGCTGCCGAAACAGCCCGAAAAATTAACCAGGCATCAACCTGGCAATGATAGTGTTAATGAACGCACTGTTCGACGTTGGTTGATGAGCCCCTCGAAGATGAGCCCCGAAGTGGTCGTCCTAGAGTAATCCAGGACAAGGATTTGTGGACCCTAGTGGAGTCTGACCCATCACAAATGATGTGTGGGATGGCGGAAGAACTGGGCGTCAGCTCCCATGAGGTTTTTGATAGTTTAAAACGTATTGAAAAGGTCAAAAAACTCGAAAACTGGATGCCCCACGACTTAAACGATCGACAGAAATTGTCACGTTTCACAAATCACCGTCCGAAAATTAAACGAATTGAGCGTCGAAGTTCTGCCTCACCCACCATACTCCACAGACCTCTCGGCAACCGACTACCATCGTTTCAAACACTTCGATAACTGTATCACCGGTAGTACCTTCGCTAATCCGGTAGGCAAAAACGGCCTTCGTCGACTTTATTGAATCCCGAGCATCCAATTTTTATGCCGACAGAATCGACATGTGTTACGTTGGCAAAAGTGCACTGATTCAAATGGGGCTTATTTCGATTAAATTTAATAAGTATTCACTGAGATATTACAGTTTAAAGTAGACTCATAAACTTCAATTTAACTTATCAATTTAAGTATACAAGAAAAAGACAAATATTAGATATTGGATTGAGTATAATAGGAGTGTAGGAAACCCTTGTGCATAATACATCCAAATCGTATAAGTATACTCTTCAGAAGTTAACTACCCAGGCACGGATTCAGCCGTCAAAAAAGATTTTGGTCACAGCCACCCGAAAATCGGCCAAGTCAGAGTATGAACTCGCTCATGATCGATATAGTGCATTTCTACAAAGGAGATGTTTACAAAATATGTGACGCCCTGACCAAAATTTTGTACAGTATATATCCACGTGGGCAAAGCCGTGGAGCAATCACTAGTAAATTAATAAACCTGTCAAATGTTAGGTTGTTCGCTCACGAAAATTACAAAAGTAAATGTGTGTTTGCTTGCACATCACAGTGTCACATTTAGACTCTACACTACTGAACCGATTTTGATGAAAGTTTTACATCCTCAAAGGATATCAAATTAAATTAAACGCTAATATACATTTTACATTAATTAATTTTCTTTACGTGCTTACTTAAATTACAAATTCAAGCTTACGTATCTTTTTCGCGAAAACGTTGATAATTTCATTGATATCCAGGTTCACATCTTTGTGTATATTTAAGAGAGCAAGCCCGGATAATCTTTCCTGTGCCATTGAGGCACGCAACCAAGATTTTACTCTGCGAAGAGTAGAAAACGATCTCTCGACCGGGACAGTTGCCAGTATTTGTAAGAAAATTTTTATGTTTAAGTATAAAAACAGGTAAAGATTATTATTAATCAAAGAGAACTCTAGGTTTTTTTGAAATTATATTTCAAATTTTGCCCCTATTCCTAAAACATTTGTTTGTATTTTATAAATACGTATTTGGACTACAATGTAGTCATCATCAGTATGAATTAGCTAATCGTAACTATCTCTGGGATATGGATTCAGAGATATGTTGCTTGTTGCTAATTTGGTGCCTGTGTCACTCGAGTTACGATTAACTAATTCATACTGATGATGACTACATTGTAGTCAAAATACGTATTTATAAAATACAAACAAATGTTCTAGGAATAGGGGTAAAATTTGAAATATAATTATAAAAACAGGGTATATGACAGTTGATACACTATCGTTAATGAATAGCCGGTACTTCTGAACCATCAGCAGCATATCGACCTCAATAGACCGTGAAAGTGTGACGTCCCAAGTCTATTAGGGTTGTGGACATGCCCATCGTGCCCACAACGGTGGATCCACGCTTGTTAAACTATCTCGGATATTCCTGCCGGTGTCCGGATATTTTTGAACTGATGTTCATAAACTTTGCTGTATATACAACATTTCGTTGTAATCGTGAGAATCCAAATATTTTTAATAATACATAAGTTTCCTTCAAAGCTTTTCCTAATGTTTAGAGTGTAAAAGTTTAATATATGGTACTGTATTTTTACAGGCATACCTTTATAATTATAGTTTTATGTTTACTTTATGCATAATATTTCTGTTTATAATTTTTGCCAGGCTTTTTATTATGAACCATAAGACTTGCTCAGAAACGTATATGAATAGAATCATAATAGTTGTAAGATTTAATTTTATGTCACACATTGTATGCTCGAAATTAATTAAATCAACATTCATACATTGATAAATTTCTATAGACACATAGTTCAAATGACACTCATTCAAAAACTTATTCTACATAAATGAACAAACAAGCTTTCATAAAGTCTGAATTTAGTCAGCTCACATAATTTTTACATTACTTAAGGCTTAATTTGGGGTAACGGATATGAGAGATGTCGCAGCCCTTCATTGTCTGTTAGCAGAAGTTTCAAGCTTTAATTTAAATATCATTTTAATATTAAATTGATTTCTATGCATTCGATGCGCTAATAAACAATATTTTTCAAATAGTATTCAAGTATATATGTACAGACAAAATGTTATAGTCCACAATACAGCACGGTTTTTTTTAATTATTAGTAACAGGCTAAATATTTGTCAGTAGTTTCCTTTCGACGAGACGCCCAACTTTTCTCTCGCGAAATTTCTCGATGATAGTGACTAGCGAAGCGCGTGAGAGAGTAACTTGTTTGTTTGACGATAACAAAAATTTTATCAGTAGCAGTTAATTTGTTAGTTAAATTGAGAGATAATGTAATAAAGACTTCAAAAAAATGGTATGAAAGGCAGGTCCCCCACACCTAACATGTTCAAATAACGGGATATACATAGTTATTGCTTGACGCTACTTAAGTAACCGTTACTTTAAATTGAAAACTTTACATTGACATGTTCTGAGCGTAGTACTGTGAAATTTAACCACTGAATTTGTAGGACAAGGTGACCATCAAATTATACATACTATTATTAATTAACAGCATAAAAATCAGCTTGTTACTAATAACTATGTATACCCCGTTATTTGAACATTTTGGGGATGGAGAATCTGCCTGTCACACCATCCATTTTGTAGGACACAAGTTTTTTGAAGTCTTTATTACATTATCTCTTAATTTAACAAACAAATTAACTGTTACTGATAAAGTTTTTGCTATCGTCAAACAAAAAAGTTATTATCTTACGCGCTTCGTTAGTCACTATCACCGAGAATTTTCGAGAGAGAAAAGTTGAGCGTCTCGTCGACAGGAAGCTACTGACAAAAATTTAGCCTGTTACTAATCATTAAAAAAAAACGTGCTGTACTGTTGATTCTTAAATGTATTCGATACAATATCGAAACATATGTTTTCGAGCGATCACCCCTTGTACTAATTTATTAATTACTAATTAAATACAGAAGGCGTATGTATAAATAAATATATGTCTGAATATTGAATGATATTAACAATATTTACTACAGGCAAGCATAAACTATGCATATGTGAATAGTTGGTTGTCATGTGCCAACTACGACCATAATTTACTGATTGAAATATATATTTGTTTATCGCTTTTAATATTCTATGAATAATTCAATTTCTACTCCGTCATTTTATCGACTTATTTAATAAAAATACATGTAGCAAAATCATTCGAACAGAATGTAATAAAATAAATGTAATAATCATTACCCTAGAAATATATAAATAGAACCTGTTGAAAACCAACGACACAGTACCGTGACTGCTTTCTTTACTTAAAACGGATAGTTTTCAGTCCCGGACTTCTGCATATACACTAAACATATTATATTTACATACACTAGCAATGAATTAAACTAAGTTAAATGCCTATTTCAAACACGATTGCCGATTGTTACATAGACGATCGTTGCTATGAAAACATGACATTGTAATCTGAAATTTTATTTCACTCCCCATATAAAATTATGTTTTCACATGAAAAACATACTTCATATAGTCATATTGAAAAGCATATCATGCATCTATTTGATGTCCATTAAGCCAGCAGAGCAACCTGAGCAGAACACAATGATACACGATGCATGCGGGTACACGATACAACAAAGAGCAGTGAATTTTTAATTAGGGCATTTAATTAGCTTAATAATTTGATATTAAATACAATATAATTAATTGATTTTTTAAACATGGCTCTGCTGGTTAAGCTAGCAGAGCATGCGATTACACATTACAACAAAGAGAATTAAATTTTATTTAGAGCATTCAATTAGCATTTAATTAGCTTAATAATTTGATATCAAAAACAATATAATTACTTGATTTTTAAAATATTGCTCTGCTAGCTTAACATTAAGATAGCAGAGCATGCGGTTACACGATACAACAAAGAGCAGTGAATTTTTAATTAGGGCATTTAATTAGCTTAATAATTTGATATTAAATACAATATAATTAATTGATTTTTTAAACATGGCTCTGCTGGTTAAGCTAACAAGCATGCGATTACACATTACAACAAAGAGAATTAAATTTTATTTAGAGCATTTAATTAGCATTTAATTAGCTTAATAATTTGATATCAAAAACAATATAATTACTTGATTTTTAAAATATTGCTCTGCTACCTTAACATTAAGATAGCAGAGCATGCGATTACACGATATAACAAAAAGCAGTGAATTTTTAATTAGGGCATTTAAGTAGCATTTAATTAGCTTAATAATTTGATATCAAATACCATATGATTAATTAATTTTTTAAACATGGCTCTGCTGGTTAAGCTAGTAGAGCATACGGTTACACTGTACAACAAAGAGCATTAAATTTTAACAAAGAGCTTTTCGTCTTAGCGTCTAATTATGAGACTATTCTGCTCAGGTTGCTCTGCTGGCTTAATGGACATATCTATTTGACTTCGTTAAACGTACTAATGTTTTAGTTCGTTTATTGAAAAAAAGATATCTGACATCGGACATGAATTATTCTATGATGAACATGATAAATCTCTTAAATGTTTTTAAATAAGGTTTCCGTGAAAAATATTATCAAAAATAACTTGCTACATGTTTGCGAAAATAGTTTGTACTAAATAATTTACTATAGTTAAATTAGCGTTTTGGCGTCTTGAATTCGATCCTAAGTTTTTACGTTACGACTAGATATGGAACAAAATTGAGTTTATTAATTAAATTAAATACTGATATGAAAAAATCAACCCGTCAACCAGGAATCGAACCTCGGACCTCGGGATTCCTGGTTGACGAGTTGATTTTTCATTTCAGTATTTAATTTAATTAATAAATTCAATGACAATGAAATTTGTCGGAGTATACGCTATAGTCTTCTTTAGTTTACGTAACCGAAAGGAATTTGGACAAACATCGTTATGTTTACACGATATTAAAATAAAATTGAGTTTGTTTATAACTTTTTTTAAATCTTAATATTTTTTTAAACTAAAAATTTAAGTATAGGAAAAAATATTATAAAATTTTATATAAAAATCAAAGCCCAAAAACATAAAAATCGGTTTATTAGAACTCGAGAAAAACCTTTCCAAAGAAAACGCAAAAATTTAAAATTAAAATAGAAAATTGAAAAATTACTTCAGCTATGGCAAAGTATGCCTTTTATATGTTAAAAATGAGCCAAATTGTAGACCTTAAAATAATTAGTTCCCCGTCATTTATAAAATACCATGGCATGTATTTTATAAATTAAAAGGGTGCAAATGATGCTAGAGGAATAAATTTTTAATAAAATGTCTTGAAAACATCTGTGAAATGAAAAAAAAAAAATTGAAACTCAATTTTTACCCATTATTTTTCAATTTGTTTATAACACGCCATAAACAAATATTTAAAAAAATAGTTAAAAAATCATTAAAAAAATTTTTTTTTGTGTATTTATTTTTTTTAGATCTTTAATTTATAAAAAATATCCCGTTAACTTTTAAGAAAGTTATCGTATTTTCATCTTTTGTTAATTGACTTGAAAATATTAATGAAGAAATCAATATTTTAAAGTTTTATAAGGCTTAGTCGAAAGCTTAAACACTTACCTATCTAATTGAAAACTAAAAACATTTTGCAAGAAATTTGGTTTTTTCTTAAAGAAACGTCCGGTATACCCGTGAGTCTCAGCTTGTCATTCATAACTATTTAATTAGAAAATAATAATTTTATTATGTATAGAGAGCTGAACAAAACATAGACAGAACCATAATATGACTAAAGATTACATAACCTTCATTATCATATTTTCTGTGCATACAATAGTACAACGTTTACAAACACTTAATTGAATTAGATAACAAAAACAAAGGATATCGTATATTATACGTTCAAAGTTTTTCCCAATGAGCATTCCTTAAGTATATAATTTTCTTTAGTTGTTAAATTTATAGGAAGAATATCTTTTGCAAAATTTCAAAGTAAGGATCACTTAAATAATAATAAAAACTCCCAGTCCTATTAGAGATGAGACACCCACCAAAAACAATACAAACCTATCTCTCAGAAAGTTTGTTAATGGTATGCCGAATTGGTCTAATAAATCTTAGGTCAATGGATTCATAAAAATTTTTCATCTATATTTCAGTCATTTTATATTCGAATGCAGTTTTTCGTAGAAACTTTTATCCTATTTGTTGGACACAAAACAAAATTCCTATCATCGATCATCACATTCTGTGTTTCAAAAATTTATTATGAAGGTAAAGATAATGTTTTTAGTTTTAACTTAACACAATTTTTTCTATACAATCAATATAAATAATGGTATTTCAACTTATTTAAAATATCTTTCATATAGAAAATGACTTGTTTATGTATTTTAATATCAAATTTTTTTCCCATATTATTAGCTGTAATAAAGGAATCAGAATGTCATTATATAGAGGAATATATTATTCTATTTACATATATAACCTCAGAGCGAAAATATTCATCAACACGTTTTCTTATAAATAATAAATTCTTTTATGTTCATTTTTTTTCTTGTAAATAAATATGTAAATAATTTTGACAATATAAATAAGTTAAAGTAGATTCTAATACTGTGTGGTTCGGGCAAAATTGAAAATTCGTAGGCCCAGATTTATTCTGTTCTATAAACTGAATTTTATATGGTTCATAAGTTATTCAATATATAGCCAATTTGTATCGACTTTATGGTACTTTTTGGGAAATGAGTGTATCTTAGTTTCTCATCCCTAGTCCTGCATCTTATTATGATTTTACTTTCTCTCAACCAGGGCTATAATAATTTTTGTTTGGGAATCGGATACAATCGAACACATCAGATTTTGCATTACAAGGTTATTACTGTGTTTATATTTCTCACATAGGGCTTTTTACAAGCATTAAACACACATAAGGCCTTTTATACCTCATGATAATCGTATTGCATTTTTGATTCGCAGATAACTCAGTGTTCCAATTTATGATCGTGTTGAAATGTTTAAAGATGGTGGCCATGAGATTTTTTGTTCGATTTTGTTTAATCGATTTTCGACTTAAATCACATAGCCTGAAAACGTAAAAAAGGAAAAGTTATCGTAATTCACAATGGCCTGGCCTGACTCTCATGTAGATTTCACTACATTTTTTCGTATAAAAGACGAGATCGTTTTACACATATATTTTTGTTGAGATATCACTACTAAGTTTATATTTAATTAATATAATATTATTCTAAAATGTACAGTGTTAAATAGAATAACTACTTAACTAATTACATTTCAAATTTTTTCCCTAGGACATTTATTTGCATTTTATAAATAAAAATAGAATTACATGCATACAAAATACTTTCGTATGCATTACATACACAAATTGAGAAAAGACAATAAATTCAGACAATGGCCCAATTCCAAATTCTGATTTAATAAAATTAAACCATTTTCAAAATCTAATACCTGAATATCAAGGTTAGCTTCCATCAACACCCTCACCTTAGTCATTAGTGACAATAAAAACGCCGCATGGTCACAAAAGTATACCGCCAATAAATGGGTGGGGTTCTTCACACACTTTATCCTTTAATTTGTCAGTTAACTCAAATAATACTTCAGGTCAGATCATATCCTCAGTCAAATCATATAAAAGACAAAAATATCATTGTGAGACAAGCAACAAATTAGCAACGAGCAACATATCTCTGACTCCATATCCCAGAGATAGTCACGATTGGCTAATTCATACTGACGATGACTACATTGTAGTCGAAATACGTATTTATAAAATACAAATAAATGTTCTAGGAATTGGGGAAAAAATTTTAAATGTAATTTCAAAATAAACGTAGGATTCTCTATGATTATTTTAATAATCTTTATACATAACTAATATATTTTTAATTTTGTGTTTACCAGTATCCGAAGCCGGATTTCTTGAATTTGAAGCTCTCCTAGAATAGACCTACAGATTTTGATAATCGATGAATGAATCAGATACAAAATTAACGATTTTTTATTGGGAATTTGAAAAACTTCATGACTTCAGCTTGACAGCACATCCTTTAGCTTAGGTTTAGGGGAAATAGCTGCGAACTAGCTACCGAAATAGCTAATTCCAAACGAATTACTGTATATAAAAAGTAATAACGCGATTTGGAACTTGGCGGTTCACTTCCGTTTACTCAGATACATTTGAGTAAAAATTTGTATACAAATTAATCATATTTAATGAATATTAAATCAATTTCGATTGAATATATTTATTTAAAACAAATCAACTCACATTATATTGAACGTATTGTTAAGAATATTTTAATTTAATTTCAAATATAATAAAACTTTTAACAAAGTTACAACTTTTACTTTGCGAATTATAGATTAAATTCCTTATGTTTAAATTATTCATTTTTATATATTTTAATTTTGTAAATTTATTAAATATATTTGAACAACTTCTTTAAACGGTTATTATGTTTTTGAAATTAAATAAATTTTACATTACATAAATTATTTATATTGTTAAAATCTCAATTTTGTAGATTTTTTTGACTCAGTGAAAGAATTAATAATCAATAAAAAACCTGATTGGCACACGTTGAAAATTATACTAAATTTTTTCTTCAACAATATTTTAACTGACTGCACTGCTTACCATAATTTGTAATTTGTAAATGAAATATTTCGTACGAATGTTCATAATAATTAAACTAATGAGAATATATGGCCATATCATAAGTGGGCTTATAATAATATAAGCCCACATGAGGCTAGCGATCTCATCACTCCATATACAGGCTGGTTAAACTCTTTTTCTTTTAGGGTTGTAAGGTGTCCGTTACTGTACATCGTAAAGTCCACGTGTCATAGTTAATTCTACTGACATGTCCTGCCCATCTACATTTCAATTGTTTAATATTGACCACAACGTCTTTTATATTTGTCCTTGTTTTAATGTTTTTACTGGGTATTCTTTGGCTACTTTTATTGTTTAAAAAAATTTACTTTAGAGACCAAAATCATTTTTAGAAGTAAGTTATTCTCGCTGAATCTTACGCTACCTTGTTTTTGAAGATATCATTTTTCCCAAGTATTTAAAATGTGCTCTATATTTTGTTTTCCAGGTGAAGGCCAAGATTGGCGGTATTAAAACTGCATTTGACGTTAGCTTTATCTTTTCAGTATTTATTTTTAGCCCAACACAGTTTCTCTGAAAAGTAAGCTGGTACAACATTATTTGCAGGTCGTGTAGATTTCCGGATAATAATACAACATCATCTGTAAATCTAAGATTTGATGATTTTAAACCAACGATTTTTAAAGTTTTTCCAATTGGTAAAACACTTATTGCAGAACAGGAATGACAAGTTTAGCTGACAATGAATCTCTTTTGCGTACACCTCCTCGCTCAAAAGATAACTTTGTACCTATTTCTTCCATTTAAATTTGTACGGTGCCTTCTTCCTGTAGTTTGTAGCTTCTTTAGTGGCTATTTAATGCCGCTAATAAGTTGTACTGATCCTAGCTGTATTCAATAGTCGACATATTTTATCCGTCTTTGAAAGTTGAAGAAAAAAACACACACGTAAGCTAGCTGATTATTAAAATTCAAATTACCTTAAACATTGTAATTATGAACATCTCTTACTTCTTTTTTACTTCTTACCACGCAGTATTTATATAAGATCCGTGGGCTTCATCTAAACTGCAGATACTAGACTTTTTCATATCAAACAGAAAAGAAAGATGCCGTTATTCTAGGATTGACGCTTGTCATGCTAAGATGGCGAAGATATTATCTTATTAATATACTGTGGAGGTTACCAACTTCGTTTATAAAAAAACTGTCGCCAATTTACCTAGATGACACACTAACGATACACAAATTCTGAACACATAATGTTTATGCAATTTTTGAAATAAATTGACAAAGGAACATATCATCACAACATTATGAGATGAGATAAAGTATGATATGTTATATATTGAAAATTTCTATAAATATATATGCAAAAGGTGGCTACATAAAAATATTATAAATAAATTGGCGGATCCATAACTAGTACACTTGGCCACAAAAATTGATATCATTTTTTTAAATTTTATAGTTGATTTGTGCCTTATTCATTCGATTTTCGAAAAAAAATTTCGAATGTAAGTTGTTACAATATTTTCAAAGAGCCACTTTTAGCCGAAGCATTTTTTCGAAAATCAAATCAATAAGGCACAGATCAATTATCAAATTTAAAAAAATTACATCAATTTATGTGGTCCATCTATATGTTTGTAAAAACAATGAGTCACCATTATACACCATATACTACTCATTATACAATGAGTAGTATACGCTAAAGTCTTCTGCAGTTTGTCATGCGTAGCCGAATGAATTTGGACAAACATCGTTATGTTCACGCTTTTGTATACACAAATAAACAAATATTTATAATAACTTCGACAGAACTGTCTGAATAAACAGAAATGGGAGTGATATGAAAAAGTTGGCTATTACGTCACAGTCGTCTTTGGTGTAGCGGAAGCATACTGGACTAGATATCCAGAGGCCCGAGGTTCGATTCCTAGTTGACGAGTTAATTTTTTCATATCAGTATTTAATTTAATTAAAAATTCAATGACAATGACATTTGTCTGAGTAGTATACGCTAAAATCTTCTGCAGTTTGTCATGCGTAGCCGAAAGGAATTTGGACAAGCATCGTTATGTTGACGTTTAGTATACACAAATAAACAAATATCATTATACACCAGTTTATAAATAATACTGTACATGATTAGATTAATAAGCCACAAAATGAGATACGCATAATAAATAGCGTGATAAGTGGATTCCCAAGATGAAGTTTAATAGTCGACATTTTATTTCAAAACATTTATTTTACTATAAATGATGACAAATACCGATTAGACAAACGAGGTAGTTGATTGAAAAGTATTTAGTCGATAACCAATTTTCAGAAAAAAATATCTAAAAGCTGTATCTAGTGATATTGGGGTTTCAAAAAGGGGGTAAACCACTGAAAATAATCTGAGGTAGATAGATATATTGTAGAGACTGCCCTAGACGCTCTACACTTAGACCATAAGGTCCATTGTGATGCCTAAAGATGTGAGGATATGAGTGGAGTGAAAGGAATTTTTGTGTATAGACTAGGAATTGGTAGGATATGCGGCTGCAGCCGAGTATGATAGGAACTATGCCTATCATACTCGGCTATTGTGAAAGAAACTGCAGAAAACCTTTCAAGCATAGCCGGTTACTTCGTTCTTGTCCATACGCCGCCAATTTAGTCATTTAACCGCCCCTTTTTTTCCGCCCAGTTTCCAAGTAGGCATACTGCGCAGACATAATGCCTTAGACCGCTTGGCCCCTTGGAATGGTAAAAAAAAATAAACTAGACTAAAAATTTTTAATTAAATTAAATACTGATATGAAAAATTCAATGACAATAAAATTTGTCGGAGTATGCGCTAAAGTCTTCTACAGTTTGTCATACGTAACCGAAAGGAATTTGGACAAACATCATTATGTTGACGCGAAAGTATACACAAATAAACAAATATTAGACTAAAAATAGTTAAATATGTGTGTTTTATTTTTCCGTAGTTAAAGAAAAAAGTGGTTGGAGCATATAACTAAGATATATATATATATATATATATATATATATATATATATATATATATATATATATGGTATATATATATATATATATATATATATATATATATATATATATATATATATATATATATATATATATATATATATATATATATATATATATATATTGAAAGGGAAAAATGGTTGGGGTACTTTAAATAAACCCAACACATTTGAAATGACTAACATCTTTATTTAATTTGCTTTCAAATAAATAACAATTTAAACGGAAAATAATAAACAAATCAGTTTCAAAATGTCTGAAACACAAATACTCGTAGTATATCTAAACCAAAATTTACACAGTGCATAAGTTGATTTGCTTGATATATTTAGTCGTACAATTAGAGAACTCTGATCTGGAGATAATCATTTGCCAAAAAAAGTTATATGTGATATCTTTCTAATTAATCTCAAAAAGTTTATATGATTTAAAAGAAAATAAGACACCTGTAATAGCTCAAATATAATCAGTGTTTCATTCAGTACCATGTATTAGTAAAGGAACTCAAACGTCACCAAACCGTACTATTTAAATAAAATAGAACGTGTTGTCAAAATATAACAGTATGGCGGAAACCAGTTTGAGTGGTTTACAGTTGGAATTAAATGTTTTGCTCCAAATATTTCTGACAAATGTGAAATAAATATAGAATAATTTTATAAAAAATTAAACAATGATACTTAGAGTAACGATACAACAATAAATAGTGTTATATAAATTATAAAGTGTAAAATGGTTGTTGATACATACGAAATTATTATAGATTGCCAGAAACTAATTATTTACAAACAAAATAATGAGTGGAGAATTTTGGAAATCGACTTGGTCATTTAAAATTAAATGGCAAATTTTTTTATGTATTAATTTCTACTTAATTAAAACGCGCCAGTTTGGTTGAATCTATAGTACTTCGAATTTCTCGTTAAAATAGTGATTTTCAGGTATGAGATGTCTTGCATTATGCTTGTTTTTCCTCCATTACCCACGAAACAAGATTTTTGTTACGAAAGCAGAGTCTCAAGCATTTTTCTTGTTTAGCCAATATAACAATATTTGTTTCCGAATTAAATAAATATTTTGATTTTCTGATTGATTGATCTAGGTTCATTTTGTTTTGTATTGATGCTTTTTTTCAAAGCTGTTTTAAAATTCATTAATTTGCTTGTTATAAATTCAAAATCAATAATGTGGAGTTTGGGATAAATGTGGTGAATTTCTGGTTTAAAAAATGTATAAGTAACCTGTTTTCTAAGTCTACCTTAAGCAGTTATAGTATAGTGGTCTTTCTATCGAGACGTTTAATTATTATACAAAATATTCGTTGCTAAATAAAATAGGCATCATATGAATTTGTCAAGGACTTAAGTTTTTCACTTTTCTTCGTTATCTTTATTTATTTTTTGACCTTATAAGCTGCTACTAATTACCTACAGTTTACAGATATTTATTTAAATCACGTAATTAAATTATAAAATCTACAGTGCACAATTTATGGTCGAGGCACTGTGTAACATAAATAAAGGAATCATCATAAACAGCATGATAGTGAACAACATTGCGGTACGCTGTAACATGGTTTTATGTCCATTAAGCCAGCAGAGCAACCTGAGCAGAAAACAATGATAATAGTCTCATAATTAGACGCTAATTAAATGCTAATTAAATGCCGTAATTAAAAATTAAATGCTCTTTGTTGTACTGCGTTACCGCATGCCCTGCTAGCTTAATGTTAAGCTAGCAGAGCAACATTTTAAAAATCAAGTAATTATATTGTTTTTGATTTCAAATTATTAAGCTATTTAAATGCTAATTAAATGCTCTAAAAACAATTTTTATGCTCTTTGTTGTACTATGTAACCGCATGTTCTGCTAGCTTAACCAGCAGAGCAATATTTAAAAAGTCAATTAATTATATTGCATTTAATATCAAATTGTTAAGCTAATTCAATGCTAATTAAATGCCCTAATTAAAAATTCACTGCTCTTTGTTGTATCGTGTAACCGCATTCTCTGCTAGCTTAACCAGCAGAGCCATCTTTAAAAAATCAATTTATTATATTGTATTTAATATCAAATTATTAAGCTAATTAAATGCTAATTAAATGTTCTAATAAGAAATTAATTGCTTTTTGTTGTAATGTGTAACCGCATGCTCTGCTAGCGGAAGGTTGATCTAGCAGAACAATACTTTTAGTATTGTTGCATTGCATAATTACTTTTTCTAGTTAAAAAAGTAATTATGCAATGATCGTACTGTGCTTCAGATAATTATATGCACTAATTAACAATAAATTCATCTTTGTTTTAGAGGGACAAATAAACCCCCTTTCCTAGATAAATCCCATTCAATGCTTGGGCTTTCAATGAGTGGGTATCGACATATTTAATTTTTACTGGATACTTTGAAAAATTGATTTCTTGCTAAATATGAGTTCTTAATAATATAATATAAAAATCATCCTCATTGCAGTTTTCCATTTTCACTTCAGTCACATGCGTAAAACAAGGAAACCCATAGAAAATCCAATACATATTTTTGTAGGTCTCTTTCACTCCAAAAATGATCTCTTACACGTTTTCATTAACCCAACCATTCAAATGATTTTAATTTTCTTCTTAATTTTATAACTCATTGATAAAAAAAAAAGCGATACATTATTTTATAGGGAATTAAATGATCTATAAAAGAGGTTTCATACACTTTTTTCATTTACTCATTTAATTCAAATGACATTGGAGGTCAAACTTCATGCAGAATTAGAAAAGCAATGGATTATGCTTCTAAATTTTATACCTGGCTGATTGGTAAGCATTAGAAAATGAGAAAATCTAAATAAATGGAAGAAATTATTGGATGTAGTAAAATGGTCTCTTTTGTTGAATCGGTAACTGTAAGCGCTTAAAAGCTAATTGAATCAAAATTGAACTGAAAAATTATATATACGGTTTTAAAAAGAGGTTAAAATCGGTATGAGTTGAACTTTGTTTGCGATTATCTTTTAATGGTTTTTAAATCAGCTAATTTTCTAAGGAAATATGTATTACTCTTTTTCAAACGCTAAATTCTAAATTTTCTAATAAAATTTAAAAGTAAAAAAATGTTTTTTTTTATTCCTCAAAGTGTCACCTTTTTAATGGGTGGGTTAGTGAAAAAGAGTACGAAACCCAATTTGTGGATCGTTAAATTCACTCTAAAAATATGTATTGGGATCTCCTATCTGTTTTAACTATATTTTCCTACCTATTTTAAGATATAAAATTTTGCTTATGTGACTGCAGTGGAAAAGGAAAACTGCGATGAGGATGCTTTATATATTAATATTAAGAGCTCATATTTGGAATATTAAGAGCTCATTTGAGGTGACCAGGAACCAATTTTTCAAAGTACCCAGTAAAGTTAAAATATATTGATACCCACTAAGTGGATGCATGGGCACATTAAATGAGATTTATCTAGGAGAGGGGATTTATTTGTCCCTCTAAAACAAAGAACAATTTATTGTTAATTAGGGCATTTCATTATCTAAAGCACAGTATGATCATTGCATAATTACTTTTTTTAATTTTAAAGTATTGTTCTGCTAGATCATCCTTCAGCTAGCAGAGCATGCGGTTATACAGTACAACAAAGAGTAATTAATTTCTTATTAGAGCATTTAATTAGCATTTAATTAGCTTAATAATTTAATATTAAGTACAATACAACCAATGGATTTTTTAAATATGGCTCTGCTGGTTAAGCTAGCAGAGCATGCGATTACGCGATACAACAAAGAGCAGTGAATTTTTAATTAGAGCATTTAATTAGCATTTAATTAGCTTAATAATTTGATATTAAATACAATATAATTAATTGATTTTTTAAACATTGCTCTGCTGGTTAAGCTAGCAGAGCTTGCGGTTACACAGTACAACAAAGAGCATAAAATTTTTTTTGGAGCATTTAATTAGCATTTAAATAGCTTAATAATTTGAGATCAAAAACAATATAATTACTTGATTTTTAAAATGTTGCTCTGCTAGCTTAACATTAAGCTAGCAGAACATGCGATTACACGATACAACAAAGAGCAGTGAATTTGTAATTAGGGCATTTAATTAGCGTTTAATTAGCTTAACAATTTGATATTAAATACAATATAATTAATTGATTTTGTAAACATTGCTCTGCTGGTTAAGCTAGCAGAGCATGCTGTTACACAGTACGACAAAGAGCATAAAATATTTTTTTAGAGCATTTAATTAGCATTTTAATAGCTTAATAATTTGATCAAAAACAATATAATTACTTGATTTTTAAAATGTTGCTCTGCTTGCTTAACATTAAGCTAGCAGAGCATGCGGCAACGCACCACAACAAAGAGCATTTAATTTTGAATTAGGGCATTTAATTAGCATTTAATTAGCGTCTAATTATGAGACTATTATCATTGTTTTCTGCTCAGGTTGCTCTGCTGGCTTAATGGACATCATGGTTTTGATAGCGACTAGTAAACATGACCTGTAATTACTTGTAATTATTGTGCTTCAACAGAGTGACAATGAGCAGAAAGTAAATACCAAAATTAGATGTAGATTTAAAAAATAGAATAATCCATTTAAAAATAACATTCAATATAATAATTCAAGTGGACAAATACAAGCGGATAGCTAAAAGTATATAAACAACGAATAATTCTAATAAATATCGGATATCTCTTTTTGAAAACTTTAAGCTAATACTAAAGTCAATTTAGCTTCAAAAACGGGTTTTCAGGCAGGTTGTTGGAAACCGCAATTTTTTAAGACCTTTAGATATTTTTAAGACCTTTCAACCTTTTTATTTATAAAAATAGATGACATGGTATTTTATTAATTCTCAGGGACCTAATATTTTTTAATGGCTTATATTTGGCACATTATTAACATATAAAAGAAATTCTTATACATTAAACTATTAAAGCCATAAAAGACATGAAAGCCATAGTTTTAAAAAAATGAAGTAATTTTTTATTTTAATTTAAAATTTTTGCGTTTTTCAAACTTTTTGTCGAATCATAAAAAACTTAGTGACACATTCAGGGCGTCAGAATGAATCGATTTCAAAAAAATTCTGGTTCACAAGAACCTGCCTAAAAATGCTGATTTGACTCTAGGATAATATTAGGATAAGTTAAATAATAAGAATTCTTTAAAACTTGTATGGTCGGTCTGTTCTGCTATATTGCAGTGAATTCTGGACGATTTTTTCTGGTAAAATTAGGAAGAATTATGCTTGTAGAAATGTGGTACTACCGAAAAATGCTAATGGTAAAATGGGACAGTTATTGCCATGACGACAGGGTATTCAAAATTAATCGATTAACATCTTGTAAAATGCATAAATCAAATAGGCAGCAACTTTAGGCATCTTTTTCGGTAGGACCGATAAAATATCCAAAAATAAGTACTGCTTGGTACAAAAACAATAGCTGATTTTCCTTTCAGGAACTTCGTTAACAAATTGGCTACGTAGGATCTGTATTGCATTCATTTTTATTTTTAAATTTACGAATACACAGTTTTAGGCCTGAAATATTATTTTACTACTGCTGCATTTGAACGAAAATTAAAATCCTTACTTTCAAAGCAAATTTTCTGTTCTGAAATCAATTTTCACGGTACTGTAATTTAAATCATATGTTAGTTAAATGCACGATGTTGACTTTTGGATTACAATTTAACCTCATTCCATTGAATGTGCATTTTTTTTAAATTAGCGATGAGAGAATTCGATTGGCGAATTCGAAAGTTAATTTGCTTTACATTTCCTTAATATTTCGTTTATTAAAAATATTTGTTTATACTTTCACCTTAACACTGATAACAATACCATGTAAATAACAATACCATGATACTGAAAAGTAATTTTAGGACTTCTTTAAGATCAAAACAAATCTCATGTACAAATCTCATATTCATTGATTGAATAGTTGCATATCCCCTAGAGGATTTTAAGAACCACATTATTTAATCGTATGCTAAATTTTGAGTTTCCCACCATCATGTGATTTAACACCACTCGATTATTTTCTATGGGGATATGCTAAGTCATTGATTTACGCTAACAAACCAGCAATAATCGACGACCTGGAAGCCAATATTGAACGAGTTATAGTAGAAATAAGACCAGATTTGCTCGAAAAAGTCGTTAAAAATTGGACTGACAGATTGCAGATAGTCAGGAGTAGCCGAGGTGGACATATGTTCGAAATCATATTTAAACATTAATGGCATACATCGAACTTCTAAATAAAAAAATTTCATGAATAAAACTCATTTTGTATCTTTATTTGTTATTTAAAGTTCTCACCCTCTTAAAAAAATAATCGTTATATATGTTTTATTCCAATTGGAATGAAATTTGGTATTTGAGGCGTTTTTGATATTTGAAAGGTCAAGTTCGTTAACGGGTAAAATCAGACAAGGGGAAGAAGAGGGGGGGTATAAGAGGTGGGGAAACAAAATTTACCATATGATTCAGTAATTGTAGCAAACTTTATTATCTACAACTTTATTCTTCAAACACTATTCGATTGTTCTAATATTAAGAGAAATATGTTATATTTTGTGTTTTATTTTTTCTCTATGCCCCATTTTCCCTTGACCAATACCATTTATTAATAAAATTTGCCTGGAAAATATCAAAATCATATCAGATATGACATTTCATTTTGATTAGACTAAAATTATAGCCACTAGAGAGTATTTTATGTATTCTATAGAAATTTGCTAAGGTCACGGGGCTCCTGTGTAACGAATTTTTGTTAAATTGAATTTGAATTTATAAAAAATCAAGTTTTATAAATATGAGAGTTTGACAAGATGTTTTTATGGCTGAACTGATTTTGATGCGGTTTTCACCGGATGATTGATGATTTTATTGTCTAAAATTTAGGTGTTATGGATATATTATTTCATGCATCAATTAATGAGCCTAACAAACATAGCAAAAAGTAATGATATCGCACCAAAAACAAAAATTTTCGCCTACAAAAGTAGAAAAATCTATGGGTCAAGTTATTTAACAAAAATAAGAAAGCGATTGGTATAAATTTATTGCGAATTATTTTTCTTGGTATGTATTAAAGGAGAATATAGTTATTTATCAAATATATGCAACTGATTGGTATACTTGAGAAACTTGCACGATAAATTTATACCAATCGTTTGCATACTTTTGATAAATCTTTTTATTCGTATTAAATAAATACCAAGGAGCATATCTTTGAATAAATTTATACCAATCATTTTCTCACTTTTGATAAATTCCTTAGTCCTTCAATAAATTTCAATACGTTTGTAAGCGTTTTTATTTTTGCTGGAATATCTATATTTTTGTATGCGAAAACTTTGGCCTTTCATGTTTTAGTTTTTGGTCGTCTTGATTATAAGAAAGTATTTATAGGACTACGAAAATGAAGTCATAAATAGACCTTACAAATTCCGGTAATTTTTGAATAATTATAGTTTTTTTATATCTATAGTCATCAGAAGTTGTCATCTATAGTCATCAGAAGTCTACTAACTAACACTTATCCAATACTTCTAAAAATAGAATAGTTATGTTTTTGAAGTTCAGCTAAATTAGGTCAACAAGAATAATTTTAAAACATTTTCTCTTTATACTTTCAAAAACTCACACACACAACCTAGACTGAATTCAAAAGATTTATATTTGAACTTTTTTCTTTTTTAACAATAAAAAAAAGTAAAAGATAATATGGCATTTTGATTTGCTATTGCTTCTCATAGCTTGTGTGACATATTTTTATCAAGTTGTTTTCAATAAGTCAAGCATAAATTTTATTCTTTATATTTATATGAATAGTGCTTTCTACTTTTTATATACAGAATGCTTCAAACACATCCATCAAAAATAGTTGAAGCTAATTAAATCATGAGGACCATCTTGCAAACGTATAATAATTATACACCTATGGCTTCCGTAGTAACCATAGTCGTTATTTTTTTAAATATATAATACACAATAACTAGGGAGCTGATAGCAGAAATTTTGAAGTTAAAAACAGTGATGATTATGTAATATAAACTACTAATGTGAACTTCTGCCAAACTATGATCGCTGCATAATTATACAATAAAACGTTAAACATGAAAAAAAGTGAGCCTATATAATATGCTCGCTGCGTGTTCTTATTTTAAGTTATTGTTGTAAATCAAACATTCACGTATATCTTAATTCATATATCTCATGCTCCAATCTCTCTAGATTATTCGATTATATGTCCATTCATTAAATATTGTTATGTCAGATATTGATGTCACGGCCTTTCCATAGTTAGCAGATTTTATTGTAACGTAAAATATCTTCTAAACGGCGAAGACAAGAATAAAACATTTTTATAGAATCAAAAGACAGCGATCTACACGCCTGGCGTTCAGATAAGACGCTCTTTTTTTCCTGCAGTATCTTGTCACCTCAACTTAATAAATAAGTGGTCAGGCTCGAGCAAATTATTTAGAAAAATTTTTTTCTTGTAACTTAGAAAGTTTATTTAAAAAAAAAAAATCGATACTTGACCAGCAAAATGCCTTTTGTGGCACCAGCTCCTTAGTTAGGTAGTAGTTATAGTAGCGGAGAGAGGGTCGAAGCCGGACAAGTAGGTCGCCTTTTTTATCGACCTCTAAAGGACAACGAATGTCTAGAAAACCTTCACAAACATAGCAGGTTACTTTCGTTCTAGTCCAGTTTACTCAACAGTTTTTAGTGGTCGACAGTTTAGTCAATTAACCGCCCTATTTTCTTTTTTTTAATTGACAATTTTCCACCGTTGGGTATCAAACCAGCAACCTTCCAATTCCAAGCTTCCGAGCAGAGTGCCTTTAATAGCTTCGACCACTCGGTCCCTAGTTATAATCTTTTAGCAAATAAATTTCAAATTTCACAACAAATGCAAATTGAATGTCTAAATTTTTATCATTTGACATATCTAGAGCACGGTAGTGCGTGGCCGAGTTTTAAGGGAGACATTCGGACTTTTCACTACAGTGTTATTACTACACCTTAATTTAGGCTCATTTTTTGGGTGCTGTATCTTTTGAACGGAAAGAGCTACAGGGTTGATATTTCGAATATAGATACTTTACGGAATTATAAGAACCAATGTTTTCAATCAATGTTAACGAATTAACCGTTAAAAAGTTATTTCACTTCAAAAACGCAAAATTCGTGGGAACGCCCACAATTCTTGGTAACTAATATATCAAAATGTTTAGCTACTTCCAGATATGCTGTAAAGTTGATATTGGGCATGTAGATAGCTGTAGTACCCAAACCGACGGGAAAATTGCGAAAACTCGAAATTTGTATCGGAAAAGTGGAAAATTTAACATTTTTTATTTTTAAGACTAGTTTAACGCAAACTACCATGTAGAGAACGATATATCATATATACCTATTAATTTTTATACCATATAGAAATATACATTGCAATTTGAATACAGCAGTATGCGTTGATTTTAAAAGTTATGCAACGGAAGCCTCGGAAAATTGGAAAAACATCCTCCAAAATTATGTTTTTCTGTTCTATTAATGCTATAAAGTTTGAATTTTCACTAATCGACCCGAAATAACGTCAAAATTAACAGAATATTTTGAAAAATTTCATTACCTACATCGCAACCACACCGAAAATGGGAAAAACATCCCTAAAACTTACCTCTTTACTTCTATTCATGATAGAAAGATCAGTTTTTTTCCATCACAACCCTTCGAACTTGGTAAAAACACCCCCAAAACCAACCTTTTTAATCTATACATACAACAAGATGCAGTTTTTTGCAATCGACGCTTAATAGCTACAAATTAGGAAGTTATTTCGAAAAACTTAATATATTTTTTTGCAAACTCCCGAAAAATTGAAAAAACACCCCCCAAAATTACGTTTTTCAGTTCTATATATGATGAAATGATGGAATTTTGACCAATCGACCCGAAATAAAGTCAATTTAACAGAACACTTTGAAAAATTTTTTTACCTATAACGCAAACCTCCGAAAATGGGAAAAACACCCCTTAAACTGCCTTAAGGCATTTTGATCAGACTAAAAATATGACCGCTAGAGAGTGATTTATGTATTCTAAGGAAATTCGCTAAGTTGACGCAGCTCCTGCGTAACGAATTTTTTTTTGTGAAGTGGAGCCAACGGGTCAAGTCATTTCTTCAAAGACTATAACGTTGATAATCAATTATCTGTAATAAACGATTAGTTTAGAAGTCATAATCGAAACAAATCAAATAACATCTTATATATACTAAATTTTATATAGTTATTTTAATAAAAAATATATCACTCTTATTTCACATTAATTTGTGGCGTTTTAATAAAAGGCCTATGATATATGATCGATGAATATTATTATCAATAATCCAATGTATAAAATTTATGCTTTCTTTTCAGTTTTCTTTGGCAATAACACTGCTTGAATATTTGGTAATATACCGCCTTGAGCAATTCTTACAAATTATAACAATTTATTTAATTCTTTTCATCATTACGAATTGCTAATTGAAAATAAACTTGTTTATTTTTAAACTTGTTTACTTAAAAAAAGTTACATTGTAACAATACAATACAACAATCAATGTTTTCTATTTGGAGTATTAAAACATACTGTTATATTAAACTAGAAAATTTTTATTTAAATACTAAATGTCTATCTAATCAAAAAGGAGGCGGTAACCTTGTCAACAAATCAGATCGATATATGCTTCATATGTTATTTTAATTACAATTAAAGTTGTTAAATTTTCCGTTTGTAAGAAAGGTAAGTTTTCGAGAAAATCTTAATAAAATATTTTCTTCTTAATAAGTGATGATATGGGATAAAGGACCGAGCTATTTACAAAGTAAATAGATCCAGACTTCATATAATAGTTGCTCCTTAAAAAGTGATGATATACGAGAAAGGACCGAGCTATTAACAAAGTAAATAGCTCTAGACTTCAAATAATAGCTGTTCCTTAAAAAGTGATGATATCCCATAAAGTTTCGAGCTATTTACAAGCTAAACAGCTCGGTAAACTATTTATTAAAAAAATAAATGAGGGGTAAATTAATTAAGTGTAAGAAAAAATTTGGTTGAAATTTATGTCGTAAGTTTTCCCTTAGTATGTTTTTATTAGCGAATTTCCTGAAAGGAAATAGAGCTATTGGTCCCGTACCGAGGTCAAAATTTCGCAAAAATTTCTTCAAATGTCCATCGCTCCTACCTTGTAGATGTCAAAAATCACCATCTGTAAAATTTATATATATATATATCTATGGACATATATATATATATATATACATATATATATATATATATATATATATATATATGTGTCTGTAATCACTCTAGCGGTCACAGTTTTCATTTTATCGGAATGAGATTTGGTATTTAAAGCGCTTTTGGTATTCAAAAGGTCAAGTTCGTTAATGGGTAAAATCGGACCAGGGGAAAGGGGGTTTTAGAGGGAGGGGGAAACTCAAAATTTGACATATCTCCCTTAATATTCGAAAAATCGAAAATTTTATAAGAAGTAAAGTTGTAGGTATTAAGTTTTACTGTAATTTTGTTTCTTATCATTTTTTCTGTAACCCTAATATTTACAAAAATATTGACGGTTTAAGATTGAAAATTAAATTCCTCAATATCTCTGTACGCATTAGAGTTTGAGCAAAAATGATAAGGTGATGAAATGTAGAAAACATGATTTTCTACAACTTTGTTTCTTACGCATTTTTCGTTTGTTCACATATTAAGAGAGATATTTTAGATTTTGTGTTTTCTTCTATCTTTATGCACCCCTTTTCTATTGACGTATGTCATTTATTAATAAAATTGGCCATGCAAATACTAAAATCAGATACGATGATTTCAAATTTCTGATGATTTCAAATATTTTTAAACATGCCGCGTTATAAAATTTTAAAAATTCGTTACGCAGGAGCTGCTTCAACTTAGCGAATTTCCTTGGAATAAATAAATTACTCTTTAGCGGTCACAATGTTAGTCTGATAAAAATGAAATGTCGTATCTGATTTTAGTATTTGCATGGCCAATTTTATTAATAAATAACATACGTCAAGGGGAAAGGGGGGCATAAAGATAGAAGAAAACACAAAATATAAAATATCTCTCTTAATATTAGAACAATCGAAAAATGCGTCAGAAACAAAGTTGTAGAAAATCATGTTTGCTACAATTCATCACCTTATCTTTTTTGCTCAAACTCTAATGCGTACAGAGATATTGAGGAATTTAATTTTCAATCTTAAACCGTCAATATTTTTGTAAATATTAGGGTTACAGAAAAAATGATAAGAAACAAAATTACAGTAAAACTTAATACCTACATTTTTACTTCTTATAAAATTTTCGATTTTTCGAATATTAAGGGAGATATGTCAAATTTTCTGTTTCCTCCTCCCTTTAAACCCCCCTTTCCCCTGGTCCGATTTTACCCATTAACGAACTTGATCTTTTGAATACCAAAAGCGCTTCAAATACCAAATCTCATTCCGATAGAATAAAAACTGTGACCGCTAGAGTGATTACAGACACATATATATATATATATATATATATATATATGTATATATATATATATATATGTCCATAGATATATATATATAAATTTTACAGATGGTGATTTTTGACATCTACAAGGTAGGATCGATGGACATTTGAAGAAATTTTTGCGAAATTTTGACTTCGGTACGGGACCAATAGCTCTATTTCCTTTCAGGAAATTCGCTAAAAGAGTAAAGTATCGCGAAGCGAAAGGAACGCATAGCATACGCGAAGCATATGCGAAGAGTAACAAAACGCTACGCGTTTTGTGCGAAGCCTTTGGCTTCGTATATTTAAGCCTTTCAAAAATTATTGATATCCGACCAAAAACATAAATGTAAGAAAGGGCCGAGTTTTCGGGAAAATCCTTAATGTAATAGTTCCTTCTTAAAAAGTGATGATATGAGAGTAATGACCGAGCTATTTACAAAGTAAATAGCTCTAGACTTCATATAATAGTTGCTTCTTAAAAAGTGATGATATGGCAGAAAGGACCGAGCTATTTACAAAGTAAATAGCTCTAGACTTTATATAATAGTTGCTTGTTAAAAAGTGATGATATGGAAGAAAGGACCGAGCTATTTACAAAGTAAATAGCTCTAGACTTCAGATAATAGTTGCTCTTTGAAAAGTGATGATATCCCATTAAAGAGCCGAGCTATTTACAAAGTAAATAGCTCGGTAAACTATTAACTAAAAAAAATAATGAGGGTAAATTGATTAAATGTAAGAAAAAATTTGGTTTAAAATTATTTCATAAGTTTTCCCTTAGTATGTTTTTAAAATTTTATAACGCGGCAAGATTTAAAATATTGGAAATCAGAAAAAATAACTTGCCGCGCTATATAAAATTTTAAAAACATACTAAGGGAAAACTTATGAAATAATTTTAAACCAAATTTTTTCTTAGAGCTAGGATTTTCCCGAAAACTCGGCCCTTTCTTACATTTATGTTTTTGGTCGGATACATCTTATGCTCTGAAAAACTTACACAATAGATGTATACCAATCATTTTCTTAATATTGTTAATAAAACTTAATCCTCGCATAGATTTCACTACTTTTGAAGGCGTACATTTTCGATTTTAATGGGATACCACTACTTTTGTAAAACCCTCTCAATTTTTTTTTTGGTCGGATATCAAGTATTTTTATGCTTGCTATATAATTATTATCAAAATTTTTCAAAAATAAAAACAAATTCTGACATTTTGCCACATTTTCAGTCGATTAAGCAAAGGGAAATTTTCTAAATAAATTTTGTAAACACGCAAATTTTGTAATTTTACTGGTTAAATATCCTTACATAGTATAAAATAAAGTCCCCCAGCCGCGTCTGTCTGTCTGTTCGCGATTTACTCAAAAACTACTGCACCGATTTTCATGCTGTTTTCGCAAATGGATAGAGTGATTCTCGGGGAAGGTTTCAGTATATAATTTGTCAAGTTTTTGTATAAATTGGCCATTAATAAATATTATAAAAAAAGGTACAATTGTATAATTTATTGATGTATATAGGTGTATAATTTATCAGTGCATAGTGACAGATGTTCGTTGCTCTAGGTGCTGTGTGTTATACATTGTCTCCCAGGAGTGGGGATGTAGACATTTTGACTGTTATTTATGCATGCATATGCATGCAACAGACAGCAGTCTGCATAAAGTGATTGCAGTGAATCATATATTAATACAGTCCATTGTTCATATACGTTTTGATTTCATTTGTTTCGATTTCTATTCACCAGTGAACCATTTTAAAATTAATATTAAGTTAGTTTATTTTTGTAGTAATATGCATAGATAGCGATGCATACAACAAATATGTTTTAATACAACAAATTTGCTTATAGATGGCAGTATACACAACATTAGTACTTCAAAAATTTTGCCAATAGGTGGCAGTGCATACAATAAATGTATTTCAAAAATTAAACGCAATTTATCAATCTTTGACGGGAGAAAATATTATGTTACTTGGTTATAAGGGCGTTACAAAATTTTTGCGGGCGAAGTCGCGATGGGCACTGCTATTATGCATAACGAGGAAAGATGATTTATGGTTTGTTTGTTACGATTTAACTCAAAAACTACTCAACCAATTTTACCGAAAGCTACATCTCCTCGGAGTAACAAAGGCTGTTTTATATTTTCTGTAAAGAACCCGTGCGAAGCCGAGGCGGGTCAGTTAGTCGTTAAACTGAAAGATGGATGCGATACTGTAATATAATTATCCAATTACAGAATATATCATTATTATATAGAGCTACACATTCTAGTAAAAATTCCTTGTAGAGTACATAATACATAAGTTTAATATTCGAATTTTATAATGTAAAATTATCAGTTTCTAGGTAAAAAAATCCGGTTTTAAGCCTTTCTGGTTTAAGTCTAAGACCTTGCTACAAAATTTCAGAATATTGATGATAAGTGAGTGAGCCAGTCCCAAAAATGTCGATTTTTAGAAATATATCTTGGAAACTATTAACACTGTAATGCTGAAATGGTACGTACCGTCAGGTGGTGGGTCCGCTACGTCTTACGTCACGTTACGTTTTAAATTTGAGTACCATAGCTTTTTTAAACATAGTAGAGTCGACGTCTACGCGTAAACTTGACCTGACACACTACCGTGCTATGTGATAATAATGACAAAAATCATTTCAAGATAAATAATTTCAATAATTTCCCGTTTAATATGCCCGTTTTTACATTGACTTACATGCTATTCCACAAGCTTCGATCGTATGCCGTGTGGATTATTTTCTCAGTGGTCCAATTTTCACGAGGCAGGTTGCTTAGGTAGCTGGCTCTTTTTCTACCCCTACCGGATTTACCCTCAACCTTCCCCGTGAGTGCCACTGCTTCAATGCCCCCCTTACGAATAATGTGTCCCAAAAATTCCAGTTGCCGTTTTTGAATGCTTCGACCCAAATTTTTCTCCATATTCTATCATTGGATACAAAGTCTTTATTTATAAGCAAAGTTTTTATTTATATTCCAACTTTCACAGCCGTAACTTAACACTGACCACACACATGATTTTAAAATTTTTTCTTTTGTAGAGATTCGTATGTTTCTGTTCATTAATATTCTTTTTAATTTGATAAAGGTAATTTTAGCCGATGTTATTCTTCTCTTAATTTCATTTGTTGATTTACCATCGCTTGTAACCAGTGCCCCAAGGTAAGTATAGCTTTTTACAGATTTGAGTGATTCATCATCGATTTTTATATTAATGTTTGGAGGATGTTTGCTTTTCGAAACAACCATGCACACTGATTTATGTGGATTGATGTTCATAACCAGATCCTTGCTTTGACGGTTTACTTCGTTAACCAGTATTTGTAGTTTTTCTGCATTATTCGCCATCAGAAATGTATCGAAGGCGTATCGAATATTTGTAATGTTTATACCTCCCATTTTTATACCTTCTAAGTGGCTTATATTTCCGAATACCTAAATATATACCGACATAACAAAAATTTCATCGTCTACACTGATGAAATTCACTTGAAAGTTATCAATCGCATGTTTTTTAATAGCTGTAATTCACCTCTTGTTTCATATTTCGTTCTTTATCAACTAACGTCAGTCACATGATCAAAGTATACCAATCACAAGAAAGGTAATATCATACATAACGGAAACACTACACTTACATATTAAGTTACTTATAACATTGCATGTAAACTTGCCTCAAATAGAATCCTTCTCTATTTTGATATAATCGAAAAGTTTCCATTAAAAAAATAATACTGTGCTTGCTCAGCAATCGATTGAAAACTTGCATCAAGACTAGCATGTGTAAAAACACCCTATTATACTTATTGAATATGGCATTACTCTTCTTTTAGGACACTATGTATATAAATATATATGAATAATACCTTTGTATATGAAGAAAAAAAATTGTATATTATGAAGAAAATATACGGTGGGGAGTGAAAAGGGTGGCCAACAGGTGAATAGGAAGGAAATGAGTTTATATATGTTTGAAAGCATCGAATAGGAGACATAAACTTTTTTTTATAAAACTTTATGTATGTAGGCAGACATATGTGTGTTTGTATTGAGAGGAAAAGGCCCGTAGGGGCACATATGTTTGTTCGATTGTGATATATAACTACTACTGTCTTTACAATGTTTTTTCAACATAAGTTTATTCTACGGGTTCTGTAAGTTACTATCGTTGGTTTTTTACTTAAAAAAATCATTAAAAAATATTTTGTCCATATTTTTTAATGAATGTACAAATTACATTGAACTTACACACACACACACATATATATATATATATATATATATATATATATATATATACAGGATGTCCTTACAAGGTCTTTACAACGCTTTACCACATATACTATGGTTTAATACAAGACGATTGAGAATAAATTTGCCCCATTAAAATTTGCGCCGTTTGAACGCTAAACGCTCTTGAAATTGCAGTTATTAAATCGATTTTTAAAAAAAATTAGAACTAACTGCGCGACATTGTTGTACGAATTGGTATGGTGATACTGTTTTATCATACAACCCAATGAAAATTTTGTCATATCAATTCATGGGCGCAGAATATGGGGATTGTGATAATTCAACGTCCCTCAGTTTCTACGTGCATGACAAGTATTTTAGGTACGAAATTTAGATGAAGTATGTTGTAAACTACAAAAAAGGTTTGCTTTATAAAAGATTACTGCTTCGGTTTACTAAAAATTTTGATTTTTAATCATTGGCAGCAGGAAATTCGACACAAAGATTACATTACAAAAAAATTATTTATAGTATATTCCAGGTATTTTGTAGATAAAAATAGCACTTTTAAACAACAGCCTTCATGCGTTTCATTGCATTCCTTATAGTTAGTTGTTGCATGTTAGCTGCAGTTGAAGACGATATTTTGGTTAGAGTTGAAGCAGATCCAGAAGTTGGCATGAGACATTTCAGACGAAAAACGTTTCCAAAAATACTATTAATAGGGTACTCAAATCGTAATAACTCCAACCCTACCATAAGATATGAGTTAAAAACCTCTTACCACAAATCCTCAAATGCACCTAGGCTTTTTTCGATTTTTAGCGAATTTCCTCCAAAAGAAATGCAGCTATTGTTTTTGCACCAATGTTGGAATTTCGTAAAAATTTCTTCAAATGTCCATCGATCCTATCTATTAGATGTTAAAAATCACTATCGCTAAAATTCGTGTATATATATATATATATATATATATATATATATATATATACATATATACTTTTTTTAAATGTCTGTGGACTCTCTAGCGGTCACAGTTTCATTCCCATTGGAATGAAATTTGGTATTTGAGTAACTTTTGGTATTATAAAGGTCTGGGTAAAATTGGGCGATTGGAAAGGGAGTTTAGGGGGAGGGGAAAACACAAAATTTGACTATCTCCCTTAATATTTTAAAAATCGAAAAATTTATCAGGAGTTAAGTTGTAGGTACTAAGTTTTACTGCAATTTTGTTTCTTATCATTCTTCTGTTACACTAATATTTACAGAAATATTTACAATTAAAAATTGAAAGTTAAAATTGTAAATATCTCTGTTCACATTAGAGTTTGAGAAAAATGATCAAGTGATGAATTATAGCAAACTTGATTTTTGACAACTTTACTCCTTATACATTTTTCGATTATTCTAATATTAAGAAAGATGTTTAATATTTTGTGTTTGTTTGACACGAATACATAAAATATATTTGATTGTAAAAAATTTTGATTATCGTTTCCATAGTAACTATAAACTATAATCGTTATAGATCATTCTATTTTGGCTATTAACAAATTTAATTTTTGCAAATACTAAAGTCATATCAGATATTATATTTCATTTTGATCTCTCTAAAATTATGACCGCTAGAGAGTGATTTATGTATTCTAAGGAAATTCGCTCAGTTGACGCAGTTCCAAAAATTATAAATATTTTTGAAATTATTTTTTTCTATCTATAGCCTATAAATTCCATCTATAAATTTGCTGAGAAACCTAGCTGTTACGGGTCGATTTTTTACAGTATTTAAACATTAGCGGAGGAAACAAAATGGTGTTTCATTTAGTACTGCTTTCATACAACCTACTAAAAACGACATTGAATATAAATATTCGACCTACCATAAAATATTATATAAACCCATACAGTGATAGTAATTTATATATGTAATTAGTTAGGTTTCTAATTACATTTAGTAATATACACAAGATGTTCTAAAAGTTTTCGTAAGTTTAACTTTACAAATTTGAAATAAATTAGCACTAAATAAAATTGTATTCATTTCATATGTTGCTCGATTATAGTGAACAGAAATATATTCACAAAATGCACTCACGCACTTTTATTGCTGAATTACATTGTTATTGAATCCGGAATATTTCAAAAATTTCCTCAAGATTGTAAAATGAAAACATTTGCTTACTATTACAGAAAGGTTAAGTGATTTACGACTCGAATTATTACATAAAACTCCATATATATCGTGATAGGTCCTTACATTATTAGTGTGCCTATAATTTGAGAACTATTGACCCGATCGATATCCATGCTTGTTGTTTTATCTTATAGATATTTTCTCTAGATACGTTTAAGAGTATATACTACCACATTTGAGTTCGAAGCCACTAGTGAAATCCGATATTGGGGGAAGATGGATTGGGACTAATAAAGCGACAAAACTTAAACAATAGTTTTGTAGTTCACGCGATTGGCGCCGCGTACACAGCCAATATTATCAGTTAGTCTACTTAACAAACATACAATAGTACACTAATAGTCTACTAATTACCTTGTAGAAAATTATAAAAATTTCTAATTTACGAAAAACTTACCAATTTAATCAAAAAATACATTTTCAAGAATTCCTTGCAGTAAATATGTATTCCCTACTGGTGCGATTCAAACCAAAACAAATAACGATAAAAAAGGTCTAAAAAATTCCTTTTTAAAAAAAATCGTTTTTACTAACCTTCCGATTTCGCCTTAAATAAATATTTCTCTTCAAACTACATTTTTTCCACACATTTCCATTTTAGATTATAATGCCGAGGAGCTTATCTGGAACATAAAAATAGAAAAAATTTTAGTTTACTAATTTCACGAGCAAGTTTCATTCATAGCTTTTTATCTGTAGATTGAATATAATTACAGGAATATAGATTTTTAACAAAATTTTGGGACACCTAATATACATATTAAACATATATTGTATTTGTGTTCGTCTTTTTGGTAAACAGTAAAATACTGTGTAATTACTTCAACTAATCTCACGTAATATTGTGGTAATCTGGTAACACAGTATACGAAATTTATAAAAGGCTTTATTATAACAATATTATATATTATAAGATCTAATATATATTTGTAATAGTAAATTTTATGCCACTATCATCGCAATGGGTTTAACAAGTTTAGATTACACACCAATTGTAATGTATTTTTAACCCGACTTCAAAAAAGAGGATGGTTCTCAATTCGTCTGTTTTTTTTTTTTTTTTTTTTGTTTTTTAATGTTTGTTATCTCAGAACTCCGTCATTTATTAACCGATTTTGAATTTTTTTTTTGTTTTAAAGAGTTTGATTTCCGATTAGTCCCATTGTCACCAAATCGCATTCTGATGAAGGGGTCCCCTGGAAATCGAGGAAAACCCTCATTTTATATGTGATAACCGATTTCTGCGAAATTTTTTTTTTTAAAGGATATACTCATTCATAATGGGAAAATAAGAAAATTTTTTTAAAAACCAACTTCAAAAAAATTTTTTACAAAAAAACACCGACCCCAAAAAAAAATATTTTTACAAAAAAAAAACAAAATGCTTTTAAAATAAATTGAAAATCTGTTAAAAAATCTGTTAAAAAAAATGCACTAAAAATTAAAAAAAAATAAAAAAACGGAAAAAAAAATGTTATAAAAAAATGCACTAAAAATTAGTTGGTCGTTTAGTAGGTCTACCCGTATTCTGACAAATAAAATCAGTTATAGAACTTCAAAGTCCCGAAAAAGCGAGAAATAAAACCTATTTTGACAAAATGGAAACCCGACTTCAAAAATCAAATATTCTATAACAAAAAATAAAAAAAGTAAAAAAATAATTGCATATTCTTGTGCCAATTTTAGTTCACCTAAGCAAAAATTTTTAAATATATATATACAATTATTGAGGCGGTGTCCAAAAGTTATGTGAATTTCTCTATGCTGACACCGACTCCATAAATAACAATAATGTACATAAATATTTAAAAATTTTGGCTTAGGTGAACTAAAATTGGCACAAGAATATGCAATTATTTTTTTAATTTTTTGTGCATTTTTTGTTATAGAATATTTGATTTTTGAAGTCGGGTTTCCATTTTGTCAAAATAGGTTTTATATTTTATTTATTTATCATTCTTTACGAACTGGTAATTGTATACTTTTGCTAAAAAAGAGAAGTGAAGTCAATTTTTATTGTTTCACACGATGAAAGACTTTTGATTAAAAAAAATTGTCAAATAGAATGTATGTAGATCAGGCGAATTATCTTAGATGAAATAATTATAATGACTATCAAATCTAGTTACAACGGTGGAGTATAGTTATAATATTTCTCTTGTAGTAGTAGTAGATGTAGTGGGAAGACCGACCCCTAAGAAACCCAACACCTCAACCTCTTCTATCCACTACCACACTTAGATAATTTCCTCTAATCCTGCGTTCGTTGTCAAACCTACTCGTCTTCTTTGCAAATGACAAAACAGAGCTCCGTTTCAGATTTTTTACCTCAGGTTCTCCCATTTTGGTTGAGCCGAAGGGTACATACTTTGTTCTAGCTCTGTAAGGACACTCTGCCAGAAGATTGAAGAGCGTATCTTCCGTCCTGTTTAAGTCTGTGCAGATCGCACTGTCCTCCAATCTCATGAGGTATAGATGCCTCTTGAGCCTGCAGTAACCAATAAACACCCCAGCCAGAAAATTTATATTAAGGGTGAAAGTAAGTAGCTATACAAGATGGTTCATTTGTGAGAACAGACAGAAAAAAGGATGCTTGGTTACTAGGAGTATTATGCCTTGTGGTGTGAAATGTAATTAAGCCGTGTATAGAGAAAATGATGTATTTACTTGATACTTTGATTCCGGCATCCGTATTTTATTAAGCGAAAAATATGCAAAAACCAAAAAGAAGTGTGATGACATACATGATGAGGAAATAAATCTGCGATAACTCCTAACAAACAGTCGCCGAAGTAGTTTATGTATATAAAATAGGACGGATTTGTAATTAATTCATTTCATCTTTCTGACGAGCCAATACTGAAGAAAAGAGAAGGGTGTTCAATGACTGAACCATAGCACTGGTTTTATACGGTTTTTTTTCTCTTTAAAAAATAAACTCTGCAAAGAAAAATTACAAAAAAGCTTTCGAGCAAACAACGAATTTTATTTTTGAGAATATTTACTGACTAATTTACATAAAATTTTGAGAATAGTCTTTGAAGTAATCATTGAAACATTAATGTTTGATGGGAAAAAATATATTTATCTTAGCTGGTGACCGAATCCACGAAGACTCCTAGCTTGCCGGTCCGACTACAAACTGATCTACCCAGATGCTTTGGTAGGATCCGTATAATTTCTCACTGTATGATGTCCAATGTACATACAACGCCAAAAGTCAGCTAAAATTTATAATTGATTTGTGCCTTATTCGAATTTCGGAAAAATGTGTAGCATAATGGAAGCATTGACAGCAGTATAGTATTCTGAAAAATTAACTTAACGCTTAAGTTATCACCTCCGTTAGTATAGGTTGACCGAAATGTAACCACACTAATCATGGATGGATAGACATAAAAAGTATACAAAAAAAATTAAATATGTAATACATTGGTTATCGAATCTTCTTGCAGTTTAAAAACGTTGTTGAAATGAATGATTTAGTTCCAGACTTTTAACATATTTCATTGTTTTTTATAATCATGCATCTATTTATCTATTTTGATATGGCTACCTTGTGGTTATATTATAGTAACGGAAATGATGTGTTTTATTTTTTAATGGATATTAAGGTAATATGATACAACTCCAGTATACTCGTATACACCGAAACCAGCCAAGTAGCCGCGCTTTTTAGAGACGTTGTGTGTACTTGGAACTAGGAGGTTATGGGTTCGAATCCCGACATCGGCAGTTTGTCAATTATTTAAAAAAAAAGTGGCGGTTAATTGACTAAACTGTCAGCGTATGGCCAAGAACGAAGTAACCGGTTATGCTTCTGAAGGATTTCTGCAGTTTCCTTTACGAACTCCAGATGAGTATTGGCATTGTTTCTATCAAAGTTGGCTGGAGCCGCACATCCTGCCAATTCCTAATCTACCCACAAAATTCCTTGTCCTCCACTCAAATTCTTAGGCATCGAAATGGACCTTATGGTCGAAGTGTATCCCGTCCAGGATAGCCTCTACAATCTACCTATATTTATAATGAACCACTTTTATCCAAAGCATTTTTTTTGCAAAATCGAATAATTAAGGCACAAATAAATTATAAAATATTTAAATTTTAGCTCGACTTTTGGCGTTAACTACATATATTTTAATAACATGTTATTGCTTTTGATTATTTACATATATTTAATTGTTATTGTAAACGTTTGTGTTTTTTGTAAAGCATAGTTCATTTTGCTATTTACAATGCTCACAATTTGATTTTTTTTTTAAACTTTGTTTCTTTAAAGAAAAAATAATCAATATTAGATCTTAAATGCTTTAAGATCTTTATAAAATACTGTGTTGAAGTACTAAAAATAATTTTAATAATTTTCAACACAACACTATAAATCCAAAAATTTTACATTGGTTCGAAATTTTACCGCACCTACAAAAATTCGATTGATTCTACGAAAAAGCATCTACAGTAATACATAAATATAAAGTAAATTATTAAAATATTCAGAACTTAATGTCTCTTAGTTTATTCACTTTTCTAATTAACTTTTATGTAACATTAATTATTTTGTGTAAGATATAAGTTTTTTGCAGTACGTTTTATCAAAAATTTATAGTTTTCAAGCCAGAATCAATAAGCTGGATACGTATTTTCTGCTTTTTTTCTCATTTTAACTTCCGGGAGATTTTGATCTGAAAAATTTGTTCGTAATCATTTCCCGTAAAAGCATAATTTGGACAAAGATCAAACATTTTCAAAATTTGTTTAATGGATAGATAGATTGTAGAGGCTGTCTTTACGGGATACACTTAACCATAATGTCCATTGCGATGTCTAAGGAAGTGACGATGTGAGTGGCGGACAACGAATTTTTGTGTGTAGGCTAGGAATTGGTAGGATGTGCGACTACAGCCGACTTTGATAGAAATTATGCCTATACTCATCTGACAACTGCAAAAAACCTTCACAAGCATAGCTGATTACTTCGTTCTTATCCATATGCCGACAGTTTAGTCAATTAATCGCCCCATTTTTTTAAAATAATTGACAAACGGCCGATATCAGGATTCAACCTCCCAGTTCCAAGTACACACAACGCCTTTACAAGCGTGGCTACTTGGCTGGTAGAACTTTATAATAGAACGTACAATTAGAACCCAATTATTACCGTTTCGTGGTATTTTATTAGTTTAATCGAAAGGAAAGAGGTTTTTGTGAACCATTCACAATATCTGTGCCATGCCTGCGCATGTGAGTCTTTAATAATTGATTTAAGAGAAATATGTATGTAGTTTTCGAAGTTACCAAAGCCATGAAATAAATCGCTTTGATTTTAAATAAATGATAAATTTCCGGTGCCTGTATAGAGCAAATTGTTGTCAAGTCTTTACTGGAAATGTGTGTAAATAAAATAAAACACATACGAGAACATTCAATTGATGCGAACAGCTTGCGTTTCTCTTCAATTATAATTTTCAATATATAAAGCGAATTAGTTTATGACAATTTGTAGAATATTCAACAACATACATATAATACATTCATATATGTATTACATCTACACCCCCTACAGGCAGCAAAATATGCAACAAAGGGTTGTCTGATTTATTTAATTAATGCATATATAAATTTTCAAAACCCTAAAATTCGTATAATAATAGTTTTAATGCTATGTATAAGTATCAATACCCAATGGGCATTTTAATATGAACATTGTCAGTATACAGAGTACGATATTCATTCGTAATTGAAAAATTAAAGAGCCAACATTAATTTAACACTGGTTTATTGTATATTTCAAGGACCATGAATTTTAAATACTCTTTAAGGATTTTTGAAAAATTGCATGTATATTTTATAGTTTAAAAAAACTGATAATAGGTTTAAGGTTTAATGGTTTTTAAGTGATAAAGCACATTTTTAGCGAATTTCCTCCAAAGAAAATGCAGCTATTGCTTTTGCACCAATGTTTGAATTTCTTAAAAATTTCTTCAAATGTCCATCGATCCTATTAGATGTTAAAAATCACTATTGCTAAATGTACTTTTATATGTGTCTGTGAACTCTCTAGCGGTCACAGTTTTATTCCAATTGCAATGAAATATGGTATTTGAGGCGCTTTTGGTATTCTAAAGGTCAAGTTCGTTAATGGGTAAAATCGGACAAGGGGAAAGGGGGTTTAGAGGTGGGCGGAAACACAAAATTTGGGTTATCTCCCTTAATATTTGAAAAATCGAAAAATTTATCAGGAATTTAGTTGTAGGTACTAAGTTTTACTGTAATTTTATTTCTTATCAATTTTCTGTTACACTAATATTTACTGAAATATTTACAATTAAAAATTGAAAGTTAATATTCTAAATATCTCTGTTCACATTAGTGTTTGAGAAAAATGATCAAGTAATGAATTGTATCAAACTTGATTTTCTACAACTTTACTCCTTATCAAGAGAGATATTTAATATTTTGTGGTTATTTGACACGAATATATGAAATATATTTTATTGTAAAACATTTTGACTGTCGTTTCCATAGTAACTATAAACTAAAATCGTTATACCGTTCTATTTTGACTATTAATAAATTTAATTTTTGCAAATACTAAAGTCATCTAAAAAATTTTGAAAAAAGAGCGCAATTTTTGTGGCCTACAGTACTAGTAGATGATTTTCCGACATCTGTGAAAGCGTACTCTCAGCACGCTGAGAGTATTTATATATCCATTTGTTGAAAATTGTTTTAAAATATATAACTTCTCCTTTTAATTATTTAAATCCAAGCAAAATAAGTTTGGTCTAAACATTAATCATGTATAAATGTCACAGAGAGAAATGTAATGTCAAAATTTCCTTACAGTACCTACAATACTTTTATTTTCATTCATGTGCTAGTTGGCGTGTTTTCCAGAAGAAAAACACGCCCATAGCGATTTTATCGAATCTTTCTTTTTTATCGAATTGTTCGTCTTTCTTTTTTATCGAGTTGTTTCTTCTTTCCGATTGTTCGTTTGGAATAGGCGCTGCAACCCTCATACCTTACACCCCCCATCGGGACTCTTCCTGCATGTGATACGTATCGGTATATTAAAATATGTGACAGCTGTGAGGTTGTTTAATTTTAGTAGGAAATTATCTGAAATTTTCCAACTTTGTTATTATCTTAGATTTAAACACGTCAATATGGCAAAATAATTGATACCTTTCATTTGATGAAAAAATTTTATATTTAAGTATGGGACATGTTGTTATGTTTACAAACATTATTTAACTTGGAATGTGTGTATGTAAGTATGTAAGTATGTATGTATGCATGTATTTATGTATATATATATATATGTGTGAATGTATGTATGTATTTATGTATGTATGTATGTATGCATGTCTGTATGTATGTTCGGGTCAAATCTTGCAATCTGAATTAGAACCACTTCCTCTTATCCTATGCAGTTGAATTTTTACATGTTGGTTCAGTTCCAATGACAATGCATTTTTATTTAAGTATGATAAGAATCGACAAGGGGGAAGGGGGATTTAGAAAGAGGGGGAAACTCAAAATTTTATATATCTCTCTTAATATTGAAAAAATCGAAAAACACATAAGAAGTAAAGTTGTAGAAAACTATAAAAAACTTGTTTTAAAAAATGTTTTTTTAATAGAAACTTATTAATTAGGGTTTTGATTGTCAGATCTTTTCTGAGTTTTTAAGGTTTTTTTTTCAGTTTTATTTCATTTTATTTCTTCAAATGTCTACATAGGCAAAATTTTTGTAGATTAAATTTGCATTTTAACACATGATCATTCCATGATGATTGAAAAGCTTATTCCATGATGATTGATGATTCAAGTATAATAAAAATAATAAAGGGGCCCGCAATGTAATGGTATAACATTCTGAAAAATAAAACAAAATTTGTGAATTCTTAATGGATTTTAGTAATCAAATTTGCCAAAAATAACCAATTTTGATTGTTAATTTTGATTGTAATCTAAAAAAAAAAAACCTATTTTGACAAAATGGAAACCCGACTTCAAAAATCAAATATTCTATAACAAAAAATGCACTAAAAAGTAAAAAAATAATTGCATATTCTTGTGCCAATTTAAATTCACCTAAGCAAAAATTTTTAAATATATATGTACAATTATTGTTATTTTTGGAGGCGGTGTCTAAATTTTATGTGAATTTCTCTATACTGACATCGCCTCCAAAAATAACAATAATTGTACATATATATTTAAAAATTTTTGCTTAGGTGAACTAAAATTGGCACAAGAATATACAATTATTTCTTTACTTTTTAGTGCATTTTTTGTTATAGAATATTTGATTTTTGAAGTCGGGTTTCCATTTTGTCAAAATAGGTTTTATTTCTCGCTTTTTAGTGACTTTGAAGTTCTATAACTGATTTTATTTGTCTAAATATGGGTCGACCTACTAAACGACCTACTAATTTTTAGTGTATTTTTTTATAACTTTTTTTTTATTTTAAGTGCATTTTTTTTACCAGATTTTCAGTTTTTTTTACAAGCATTTTGTTTTTTTTTTGTAAAAATTTTTTTTTTTGGGGTCTGTTTTTTTTTTGTAAAAATTTTTTTGAAGTTGGTTTTTAAAAAAATTTTCTTATTTTCCCATTATGAATGAGTATACCCTTTCAAAAAAAATTTCGCAGAAATCGTTTATCACATACAAAATGAGGATTTTCCTCGATTTCCCGGGGATCCCCTCATCAGAATGCTATTTGGTGACAATGGGACCAATGGGAAACAAACCGTTTAAAACAAAAAATTAAAAATCGGTTCATAAATGACGGAGTTCTGAGGTGACACACATAAAAACAAAAAAAAAAACAGAAACAAAAAATACAGATGAATTGAGAACCATCCTCCTTTTTGAAGTCGGGTTAAAAATTATATCTTCTAAATTAAAAACTGAATTGTTTTTTTAAAATATAAAAATTTATGTAGGTACCTATAATTAATTAAAAAATATTTTGATAACATGTGTACGCGCGTGTATTACAAGATTAAGGGGGTCTATGTTTTCATGTGTTCATTGAAATGAACTTTTATATAAAATAAAGTCGTTATTTTTTTAATAATCAAATACTTTAGATGAATGATAATAGAACTGTTATTGAAAACACCAGTCAACTGTGTATTAATAAACATTGACATCACAGCAAGATACTTTTTTTTCTAAAACATTTCAAATTCACGTTGTACAATGTGATTCATCAAATCCAAAATTCAGTTAGTTTGCTTACATGATTTTTATACACTGTGTGTGTGTATAATTTTGTAAGGGTTTTATCAGTTTATCAGGTTGGGAATAGTTTTAATTACTACAATCGCCAATGCCGATTTCTTTTTTTTTGTCCATATGTCTACCAGTCAACAGGATAGCCAAACAAAACGGTAACAAGCTAAAATTCCTTGCGCGTGTCCTTTAAGGATGTACGAGCGCTGATGTATAGTCCATTTATAAGTCTTCAAAATCTTAAATGGTACATTCATAAAGGTCCACAATTATGTTTAATATTTTTTGCCGAAAGTTAAAATTATAATTTAATTTGGGCCTGTCAAACCGGGCCAAAAAAAAAAGGTATTTAAGAAAAAAACCTGACATTTCGGATAGTTAAGCTACCGCCGACATAAATAAAACTTACCCGAAATGTCAGTTGTTTTCTTAAATTTTTTTTTTAGGCCCGTCATATCGGAATTTTATTCGATCAATCTCTTTATTAATATATCTATTTTCTAATTCGTAGTTTTTTTTTTATTCGTCTTATTTTATTCCAAGTGAAAATTATCAAAATATACCAAAATAAGTGTAAAAATATTCTCCATAAAAGCAATGCATTAGAACTCGAACTTTAACATTAAATAATTAATTCCAGACTTCCGAAACCACCCTGAAACTTTTATAATTGATTTATATGCAATTCAACTACATGTAAAAAAAGCTTCAGTGCTCGTACATCCTTAACTAAAAGATGGCTAGCTTGTGAATGAACAAAATGAATTTGTTGTTACATTTCCTGTTAAAATAGAAAATTTCATCCAGTTGTCAATTCACAACATTTGTTTAGTCCTCATTTAAATTTTGACCCAATATATTTCCGCCTGATTTCAATTAATAAAAGAATTTACATTTAATAATCAACAAGATCGTTATAATTTGAGTAGATACTGATCCTGAATAAATAATGTCCACTATTTTAGAAGTAAAATACAAAATAAATTCGAAATTATAAGTAACAGAAGTAATATGGCGAGATAAATAAGATTTTAGAATATATAAAATTAATGAGGCTCTTACCTGCTTGATCTGGGCATCGGTGACGTACGGCTGACAACTAATCATATTTTACAGTATCATAACAATTTTTATTTCGATTAATCCAGACTTCAGATTTCAATGGCCGGTAATAAATCCGGTAACCCTCCGCAGTTGCATTCTGTTCAGCCTCAGTGCATCGAGAGTTAGCCTCTTGGTTGCACTCTGAAGCAGTACCTTCCCAAGCTCCTGCCGCGGTACTTCATCGCCTGCCTGAGGCAATGAAGGGTAGTCCGACTCCCTTCTTTGTTAAGGTATCTGCTTTTTAGTTTCCTTAACATTGTTCCGTTTTGCCAGCTCTAGCAGTTCCTCCAGACAATCCTTGACAACCCTTGAGGTGACCTCAGTTCCAGGCAAGGATTTTATAGCAGTTTGACTGTCCGAGAGTATACATACGTTCTGGTTTATGTAGCCTCTACGTAGGTTCTTACGGATGTAAGCCAATATGGCGTAAACTTCAGCTTGAAAGACCGTGGCATACTTCCTTAAGTTGAGGCTTATGTTTGCTTTCTCTCACCGTCGATTAATGGGGCTGTTAATTAATTTGTTAATTTGTCTCTTGTGATGGTTTTCTGCAGTTTTTTTCTACGAACCTTCGTATATCAGCAAAATTCCTATCAAAGTCAGCTGCAGTCACACAACCTACCAATTCAACCTACATTCCTAGTCGTTTAGGGGTCGGTAAAAATGGTCCACTTGCCAGGCTTCGACCTCCCCTCCACTACTAATACTACTTTTACTACTACTACATCCCTCTACTATAAATAACACTTGTAAGATTATATATTTAAATAAAAATAATAATTTAAAAGACCCACGTACTTCATACTACACATATACCAATACATTATATAATAATATCAATTGATAATGTCTCTCTGAGGGTAACTAATTGAACGAGATGCACTTAATCTCTTTGTCAACTGCAGTGCTCATTTACTTCGATTTTTCTTCCTTCTTATAATATTTGTTTATTTTATATATCTATTGTAGCGTTGACGATTGAAATGTACATAAAATTGTGTCTGGTCTAGTAAATAATACATTTAATGCCAGATAGACCGTTTACGACAAGCCTGAGAAACTTAGACGATAATTTAAAGAAATGTTCACCACAGATTGGTCAATTAAATCCCATGTAAAATAATAGTACCATGTACAGTCAACGCCAAACATCGAGCTAAAATTTAAAAATTTTATAATTGATTTGTGCCTTATACAGAATTGGCCATCTTACGTTTGGAATTTGAACTATGGGATATTTTGATGTTGGAACGTTTGATGACAGTTCCGATGTAACAGGAAGTTAGTTTTCTGCTGTTGTTCAGAGTGTGCGTGAACAACCATCAACATGAACTCGTCGTCATTCTCAAGAATTGACCATTTCACGCATTTCGTTGAGAAGAATTTTACAAAAAGACCTCGCTATGAATGCGTACAATGTTTAATTAGTGTAAGAGTTGAAGCCACATGACCATCCGGTGCGTTTTCGATTCGCTCAATGGGCCGAAGACCGCTTGATCGAAGATGATAATTTTAACCGAAAAATCATCTTTTCAGATTAAGCTCATTTCCACCTCGGAGGATACGTCAATAAGCAAAATTGTCGTATTTGGGGTTCAGAAAATCCACACGTTATCGTGGAGAAACCAATGCATCAACAACGAGTGAGTTTGAGCCGTTTTTCTCTGAAAATGAGCAATGAAATGCCGTTACAGTGAATGGCGATCGCTACCGCACCATGCTAAGCGATTTTTTGTTTCCCAAAATTGAAGAGGATGACATAGACGACATTTGATTTCAACAGCACGGTGCAACCTGCCATACAGTCAACGCATCAATCAATCTTTTGCGCACTGTTTTCGAAATTCGCATATCAGCCGAAATGCTGATGTCAATTGCCCACCTCGAAGCTGCGATTTGACTCCGCTGGATTTTTCTTGTGGGGAGCCGTTAAGGGAAAGTGTTACGCTAACCATCCAGAGACAATTGACGACTTGAAACATGCAATTGAAGTTGCCATTGACGAAATAAAGACCCAAACAATCGAAAATGAACTGAAAAATTGGGTCGAAAGAATGGGCTACTGTACATCCAGCCATGGCAGTCATTTGAACGATGTTGTGTTCCATGTTTAATTTCAAAGTGTACTCTTTTCAATAAATCAACAAGCATTTAAAAATATCCATGCGTTTTCATGTTATAGCAAAATTAAATTCCAATTTTAAATGGCCAACCCGTTATATTCGGTTTTCTAAAAAATGCTTCGAATAAAAGTTTTTCATTATAACTATAGATAGATTGTAGAGGCTGTCCTGTCAAGATAACGCCCATTGTGATGCTGAAGGATGTGCGTGATGGGCAAGGAATTTTGTGTGTAGACTAGGAATTGGTAGGATGCGCGGCTGCATCCAACTTTGATAGGATCTATGCCGATACTCATCTGTAGTTCGTGAATGAAACTGCAGAAAACCTTCACAAGCATAGCCGGTTACTTCGTTCTTGTCCATAAGCCGACAGCTTAGTCAATTAACCGCCCCTTTTTTTAAATAATTAACAAAAATATATGCCGATGTCGGGATTCGAACATATAACCTTCCTGTTCCGAGTACACACAACGCCTCTACTAGCGTGGCTACTTGGCTGGTTTTGCCATATAAACTGCAAGAAGGTTCCATAACCAATGTCTTACATATTTAATTTTTTTTGTATACTTTTTGTGTCCATCAAGCCATGATTATTGTGGTTGCATTTCGGTCAAGCCATACTAACGGAGGTGACAAGCATTAACTTAATTTTTCAAAATATTTCAATGATGTCAATTTCCATTATGGTTACAAAGACATAAACACGAAAAAACATGCGTATATTAAATACTCGTAGACTAACGCGTCATTGAATTTTATTAATTAATATTTATGAAAGTTATTTTAACAAAGAAAAGTTCTGTTACCAAAGAAAAGTAGCTCAGAAATATATATGGCGAGTTGTCTAAGATGTTAATTAAAAGTTTTACATCACTTCAACAGTCGACGTTTAGTAGTATAGTCGACGTTTACTTCTTAATATTTTGAGACCATGAAAAATGCAAGAAATTTTTTGGATTAATAGTTCGAAGCAAGATTATTTATGTCATGTCGTTGACTTTGCTTACAATTCCATAAAAGTAGATTGTAAAACGGTACTTCAACTATTAATACAATACGCCGATACTCAAAATAGTAATTAAGATAATTTTGTGAATTTATCTCAAAAAACTGCTAAAGGCGACTGTAAAATATGATACAAGTGCCAAACCGCTTTACCGCATTACGTTACACTTATTCCGAAATGCTATAAGCGGTGTGACCACTCTTCGCCCATCCATGCCATGTTATTAACAGGGGGTGGGTCTCGTTTTGTGACGTTAAACTTGTTCGGGGTTCCAGAAAATGTGACGCAGGGCGAAGGGGAGGGGAGTTATATTTATGTATATATCATATATATATATATATATATATATAATATTATATATAAAATATATATAAAGATATTATATATATATATATATATATATATATATATATATATATATATATATATATATATATATATATATATATATACATGTCATTTATATGTTCGACTTTTTATGAACTATTTTGTTTAAAATACATTAACTTGAAATGTCAAACCCCAAATTAAACACTTTTATGTTACACTTTGTACATGACTATTGCCCATTTTTCGAATACTTTTACTACAATTGCTATTTCTAAAGAATAGCAAGAATAGTTAGTATTTCGAAAATGGTACGTACATGAATAAAGTAAATTTCACTATACATTCTATTAAATAAAAGATAATATATAGGGTGGGCCTTCTTATGGTAGGCCTTCTTTTTGAATTTGTTATTAAAACTACGCTGTTGAATGTTATAAAATACGTATGGAACACAATGATAGTAAATGGTCTGCTTCAGAGTAGTCCATTTTCGATTATTTGTGGATCTATTTCATGACAAGTTCTATTAATATGTTCCTGCAGTGCGTCATTTGTTTGTGGAACGTTGAAGTAGCAACATTTCGCCATAATAATAGTGAAACGGCGTCAAGTGGCAGCAGCTTTATGGCCAATTTATGCCCACAAACGGCTGAAAAAAACTAATCTACTAGTCTCAATGTGTAAAAGAGTTATTGTTTTAATAACTGGCTGGCGTGGCACATGAATCCATCCTGCTGGAACCAAAACTTATCCAAATCCAAATCGTCTATTCGTGGCCAGAAATTTAGTTGAAAAATAGTCACTAGTCACTCTTTTAGCATGCCTTCTATGACTACGTGTTGATTTGAGGAATCCCAAATTCTACAGTTCAATTTGTTTACATAACCTCCAAGCTAAAAATTTTGCTTCATTTTTAAGATCACTTAAAGCCCAATCAGACAAGCGATAACAAAGCAGACGGTGATTTTAATGAGTGAGTTGCATCTTATAAATCGATAATATGATTAAGCAACGGACGAGCATGGCAATATCTTTTGTTATCCATTAGCATGACAGTTGCAATAACTTTCTTTGTGAATATTCTTACACTTTAAAACTGTTTCTTTATTTTGCAATATACCAATTAATTTGGAAATAATTTTTCAATATGTCTCAATTTTGTTCAATCGTAAAAGCATCTTATACCGCGGAGGTTCGGAACCACATATGGGTCAACATGTCATTTATGTCAGAATTACCAATATGAAAATACCACCTAATACAAAAAGAAACCAAAAGATAGTGCACCCTTTACAGTAAAATTTGTACGAATTGAGTTTAGTATTGTTAATCAATCAAGCGAGTATTTCAAAATGAAAAACAAAACGTCTCCAGACAAGTTTTTATTTTATTGCATTCGATCATATTTTTTAAAGTAATAATTTAGGATTTTGTATTCGGAAAATTTATTGTGACATTTCTATTTAAATTGAGCAGCATTTGAAAACAACAATTTATTCATATCTTATTTGTACCTTACAGAAAAATACGTAAGAAATATTGTCTATAAAATTGTTGACTCACATATAATATAAAAACATAAAAAGGTGTTTGTTTGTCAATAAATTTTCACTATTTTGCATGCAGTGGAAAACAGTTTGAAATTATTTATATCATATTGAATACCAGCCAGAGAATAATTTATATGCAATGTTTAACTGACACTTGATTATTCTTATAGCTTATTCGTGTGGTCGAATGCCTGACTATTTTTAAACCAACCCAAAAACTGAGAAGGTTTTTAATTCGCTTTTTATGTTTGTGACTGTACTCAATATAAGAAAAATCAATTTGTTAATTTGTACTGCGGAAATTTTATGGTATTTGTCCGATGGATTTGGAAAAGAATTATGTTCATATTGTTTCATAATAAAATTAGTTATTTCATTTAAGTGTGTGTGTTTTTTTTTAATCGGGCACTATTATTAATATTATTTTTGGTTAAAGCAGTCCACTTACTCATGTCCGCCTGTCGAAATTTGTATAGCTCGTTCTTGAGCTAAACAGTGACTGCAAGTTGCTGAATAGAAAACACCGACCCATGCATACACCGCTTAATAGAAAAGTATATACACTGAACAGCAATAAAGTGGCGAAAAGTCAGAATAAATTTAATTAAAAAATAGACATAATTTGCATAAATTTTATAATAAAAAAATTAAAAAAAACTTTCTATTTCGATATTTTTAGAAAGAAACTTTTATCAGTGGATATTTCTTCCTCTTGCTTAATGACTGCCTCAGGCTTTAGAGGCATAATTTTAATTATCTTCCATTTCTACACCAAAGCTATTATGAGCTCCTGTGAGCTATCAGGAGTGTTAATCATCCATCATCTTATACATCGAACAAGTCCATCACAGAGATAATATATTGTACTCCACTCTGGGCTACCATCCTTGGAATCGGTTTCCTACTGCTTCTGGAGCTGGCCAAAGGCTCCGTATGAATCCGAATGTAGCTACTAGTGCAAAAACTGTTAAAAGATTTTCTGAAATGAACTTTCGACACAGAAGGTCAGCCGTAGTAGTAGAGCTCCCTGTAAATCAACTAACAGTCCGTCTCAAGTCATAACGTGGGATGAATGAATGGAAGAACCTGGTTTCTGTTGGGCTTCGATATACCCTGTACATACCAAATGAATATGCAAGTGTCTGCCGACGGCCTGAAATACGTTATTCCGAATGTAATATTACTAAAAGGATGCAATTTGGAGTTGGATCAGTGATGGAGGTGATTTAGTGGATTCTTCAATGGTATACAGTGACCTCTGGTGCTAAACATGGTTTTTGGTCCGTTAGCTCAATACACAAAGTCTTCTTCATATGGTTTCTGCAATAATTGCAACACCATGGTCCATACATCACCTTTAGGCAGTCTTAGAAGCAAAAGATATAAAATTCGGAAAGGTGTGCATTAAAATAAAACGATCGAAAATTCAGATTTCCAGATGAACAACAGGTAGCCCAGAGTTAAATCCAATAGAAAATCTCTGGGATGAACTTGTCCGACGTATAAAAAGATGAATTAAAGGTGCATGTTATATCCACTGTTAAAAGCTTGTTTGTCTTTTATTTTAAATAATTTTTTTTCCGCAAATTATATGATTTTTTTTAAATTGTTCCCCTATATGAACATAAACATGTACGAATTGATAAAAATGTAGTTCATATGCAAAAAAATACCAAATTGTTTTAATAATTACAATGATTTTTTCAAAGTTCGCCATTTTTTTATTGCTGTGAAATATATCAAAATTTTATTTCACTATAAATATTTCTAACCTATACAAACTTGAGATTAAACTTACACAGTTTTAAAAATGAAGATATTGACTGCATATTGATAAATAAAATGATCTTTCCAAACGTTATTTATGTAACATACATAATAATATCTAATACACTATAAATTATATATTATAATACATAAACTATTTAAATTTTCGTATAACAATGTTCAATTATTACAATCATCAAAAGTGTGAACAACAATAGTTATATAGTTACAATATTCTCTCTGTCTTTGTTTACTGTTATTGTTATTGTAACAACAAAGTTAGTGGATATATAATGTTGTTGTTCATCCTATTTATAAATGTTTGCTACTATCTATTGTAATACAACCGACCATTCTCAGAAACCTTAACTGACTGCAACAACATACATTCCATTACAAACATATTCTTGAGTTCGTATTATTGCATACTTGATAAAAGTTTTTAGGTACCTACATACAATGAACGTTGAGTGAGCTGTACATTTTTTTACAAAAAAATGTAACCAATATTTAATAATTTGAAATGAGCAGTTCTAATTTTTTTTTCGTTAGGTGTATCAATTTCACAAATATATGTAGTCATGTAAAATATGTCTAATAAGTTTTATTTTTAACATGCTTTTAATAACTTGACTTGTATGTATCTATCTATCTATGTATGTATGGATGTAATGGTATTTTTTAAAAGAGTTTTCATCCACTTCCGGACGTCTGAATAATCTGAAATTTTGCAAACGTATTAAGAACTATATTGGTTTTAGTAAATAAGTAAGAAATCGACCTCACACGTTTTAACTTCTACCATATTTATAGTACTGTCTTCGACACATAAATATGTTGCGCCCAATTGCCTTATTCCAATCATTTGCCAAAATAAATAAAAATTCGTTACAAAGAGGCTGCGTCAACTTAGCGAATTTCTTTAAGATACATAAATCACACTCTATTGGTCATAATTTTAGTGTGATCAAAATGAAATATAATATCTGATATGACTTTAATATTTGCAAAAATTAAATTTATTAATAGCCAAAATAGAACGATATATAACGATTATAGTTTATAGTTACTATAGAAACGACAATCAAAATTGACATTTCAAAATTAAAACAAAATTTTAATAAAATAATTGTATAGTTATCTCTATACAGTTTCTGTGGAGATGACAAAATCAACACAAAATTTTAACCAACTCCAAAAAAAGAAGAAGGTGATTTTATGTTCGACTATTAAGTAATGTAACAACTGACTTAAATGTTTAAATACCCAGTATATACTGAGTTGTATATCAATGATTAAATTGTTAACAATTCTACGTATTCGAAATGTTAACAATTCTTTCCGAGGAACATATAATCACAAATTATGATAAAACTATTGAGTTTATAAAAATCTTTTTCAAACAAAACTTTTTTCTTTAAAAAAGAAGACTTTTTGTTAACAAATTGCCCAAATATAGTCGGATTTTGCCCATTAATGAACTTGATCTTACTTTTTTGCTCTAGAACACATTTCAGTTCGTTATCTCTTTTCGTTCTCGAATTATCGTGTCCACAAACAAACACAAAATATTAAATATCTTTCTTAATATCAGAATAATCGAAAAATGTATAAGGAGTAAAGTTGTAGAAAATCCAGTTTGCTACAATTCATTACTTGATCATTTTTCTCAAACTCTAATGTAAACAGAGATATTTAGAATTTTAACTTTCAATCTTTAATTGTAAATATTTCTGTAAATATTAGTGTAACAGAAAAATGATAAGAAACAAAATTACAGTAAAACTTAGTACCTACAACTTCTGATAAATTTTTCAAATAGTAAGGAAGAATAGTGTGTCAAATTCTGTGTTTCCCCCTCCCTCTAAACCGCTTTTCTCCCTGTCCGATTTTTCCCATTAATGAACTTGACCTTTAAAATACCAAAAGCGCCTCAAATACAAATTTCATTCCAATCAGAATAAAAATGTGACCACTAGAGAGTTCACAGATATTTTAAACATATGTGTATATATATACATATTTAAAAATTTTAGCGATTCCAACATTGGTACAAAAACCATAGCTGAATTTCCTTTGGAGGAAGTTCGCTAAAAAGAAAAGGAGTAACTTTGTAGAGTTTTCTGTAGATAATGTTGGCCGTGCTCAGTCAGTGTTTTTACAGTCCGAGATACATAGTAGAGGTAGATTGTAAAGGCTGCCCTGGACGGGCTACACTTCGACCATAAGGTCCATTGTGATGCCTTAGGATGTGAGAATTTGAGTGGAGTGGAAGGAATTTGTGAGTAGACTAGAAATTGGTAGGATATGCGGCTGCAGCCGACTATGATAGGAACTATGCCGATATTCATCTGAAGTTCGTGAAGGAAACTTTTCAAGTACTGCATACTGCGCAGACATGACGCCTTATACCGCTCGGCTACTTGGCTGGTGAGATACATAGTACTGATAGGCAGTAGAAATGATGAAAAAACATCCATACATCGAATATATTTCTTTACTTAACAAAACAAACAAAATGTGCCATGAAATATTTTCGAAATATCGATGGAATATCCCTAGTCGAGAATAATCCACCGTTAATTCGGTAGTGAATCTATGATTAATTGTATCATTGTTTGTTGAATTTGAGTACCATAATCTAACTAAACAAGAGTTATTTCTCTCGTATTCTCTCATTCAGATATATTAATTTTGATGGTTAAGAGTTTACTTATGAATATCACTAGTCATACTAGTAATACAGAAGTGGTTATTTTTTTTATGTTAAAAAACATAAGTATCATAGACTACTGCATGTAGTATAATTCATCATTTAAATACTGTTTGTTCATCATTCAAATTCATTAAGGTAGTATCAGCACTGTCTTATATAATCAGGGCAAAAAACCGGTTTGCTTTTATTATAGAACAAATACATATACACATATACACAACACATAGATACATTCACTATTCATATATACAAATTGATGTAATTAAATAATTTTAAACTTCTATATTTCGAAAACAAAACGGTAAAACGCAATTTTTTTTAATTTAAATAATATTATAAATATTTATATTTTCTCTTCTTGTTTTTTTATTCTTTCGAGTATTTTTTTAAATACAACAGATAATAGTTGGGCGGGCATAAAGTTTTACATGCTTCTAACGAAAGAAGATGAGAGGGAATGATTTCTTTGTTATTATTAATTTCGCGTTCTAAACGGTCAAAAATTTTGAAACTTCGGGATTTGTTAGAAAACGTTATTTTTAGCCTGTGAAAAATAGTGAACAAAATCTGTGAAAAAGTAGTTTCATGCTGGAGTTTCCTTAAATGATCAAAAAGTATTCATTTGTACAATTTCACTGTATAGATAATTTGATCTTACTAGTTTTGTAGAAATGCTTAATGATAATCGACTTTGTATTATTATTTTTGAAGAATGAATGAATAAAATGGATTCTTGTTGACTTCTCAAGTTCCGACAGAGTTTTTCAAATAATATAACTTATGAAGATCACAAAAAAATATCGCAATGTTCGAAACAAAATTGTAGATGAGCCAATTTATTACACAACCGCCCCAGAAGGAGGGCAAAGTTTTTCGAGTGTATGTCTATTTCTATGGTATGTTCTATAGCCTGAATGGCTTGATGGATTTTAACATATGAGATTTCGTTAGATTTGTATAAAACAGCCAAGGAAATAAAAACAGCTTAATAAGGATCAAATAAACGCCATATATATATATATATATATATAGTCGCGGTATCGTAGCTCTCTTTATCTCTCAAAAGAGCCCTGTGGAACCTACAACAGATTCCGATACCTGACTAGATATCAGTTTTTGTATTATAAATACGTATTTCGCCAGTATAAATTAGCTTGTCGTAATTTCCTCTTTGACAATTAGAAATAGATGTATATATGTATATATATATATATATATATATATATATATATATATTGTGACGGTAGTTTCACCACCTTGGAATCAACAAGGTGATGACTAGCCGACAAATTGTAGCACCAATTCGAAACAAAAAAAAACAATTTATTAGTTGGGCGCCAGGTTTTTATAGAGTACCACTCACGAATCCGACACGGCAGCTCGTCAACCCTTGCTCTGGGTGGCAGGTCAAAAAGGTGGACACTCGTCTGATTGTTACAAATAATAAAAAAAATGACGAAACAAAAAAAAATATTTATTTACGATAACAAAAAAAATTAATTCAATGAAAAACAAATACTTTAATTTACGGAAATAAATAATAATTTGGTTACAATACAGTTACGTTAAATCGAATTAATGAACAACAAAAAAAATATAATCGAATTCAAGAACAACAAAAAAAAATAACTACAGTAAAAAAAAATTACATAAATTCGGTACCAGAACGTGTTTACGTGAATCGATTTTAAAAAAAAACAAAAAAAATAATGAAATTAAACAATTCGAGAAACTAAAAATTAAATTTACTCCGCAAGAACGATTAAAACGAAATTACCTCACATAAACACGCTCACACGCAAAAAAAAATAACCAAACCTCGCTCGTATTAACGTTTCGATAAAACAAAGAAATAAATCCAAAAAATCACGATTAAAATTTACAAAAAATAGCAATAATGTTCAACAGATCGACAAAATAATAGTTTCGCAGTTTAAAACAAAATATCGTATTAACAATTCGTCAATTACGCTACGATGCGAATCGTCCGGCTTTCGAAATCAGAATCTCTCGTCCCTCGCAAAGTCCGTCACAAGAAAACAAACAACACAACACACAAACAACACTGTTTTTTCACATTTTTTAAATTCCTTAACATTATTTCGTCACTGCAAGTTTAAATCTGAGCACCAGGGTTGGCTTTTGAATTATTAACATTTTACAATATTCACTTGATTTGCTAACTTGGTAATGTGGATGATGCTATTTTGTTTTTCACCACCCATCATTAATTCATCCAATAAAGTATGCTCTTTCAAGCTTGAATATTAAGTCCGATATACACCTCCAACATTTCCATCCAACAACTCAACGCATCGACGTACTATTTCCAATGTTAATAATTCATTATCCTTTTTATCCATCGAATTACAGAAATATAAACTTGCATATCGTTTATAAACATTTTTTAATTCTTCCGTTCAACGAAACGAGTCCCAAAACAATCACACACTCGAACTTAGCCATTACCACTTCAACAAGTTCATTAGTTTTAAACTTTACAAATACAGTAACTGTTGACGAGCAGTAGTGGATGTTACAGACCTCCATACAAGCAGTCGGCTCCTCGTACATCATTCCAACCTCCATGTCGATGATCGATGATTGAGCGAGATCGGTAATTATTTAATGCGTGCGAACTTAAAAAAAAATAAAATAAATAAATACAAAATAATTATAATTATTGTCGACAGCGACATCGGATTTCGAAGCCGTACTCTTCGTTTCTGGCCCGGTGTCCTTCGGCACCAGCGACCAGTCGCGTCGAATCCACGAAAAATATCCAAAAAAAAATAAAAAATAAATAAAGACATTCATCGAACGGTTGAACACCTTTCAACCGTTACAATATATATATATATATGGCGTTTAATTTATCCTTATTTAGCTCTTTTTTATTTCCGTGTCTGTTTTATACAAATCTAACGATATCTCATAAATAAAAATCCATCAAGTCGTTCAGGCTATAGAACTTACCATAGAAATAACATCCTTACATATACTCGAAAAATATATATATATATATATATATATATATATATATACATATATATATATATATATATATATAGTCGCGGTATCGTGGCTCTCTTTATCTCTCAAAAAAGCGCTGTGGAACGTACAACAGATTCCGATACTCGACACACACAAAAAAACTCAAAAGATTAGTAACAGTTTACTAAATTTATAAAATTTCAAATTCGCCCCAATACCTATATCAGTTTTTGTATTATAAATACGTATTTCGCCAGTATAAATTAGCTTGTCGTAATTTCCTCTTTGACAATTAGAAATAGATAGAAAATAGATAGAAAATAGACTTTATATGACTTTATCGAGTAGATAATGAGGATATAGTATTTTATGATATAAGGTTTCTACTAATTAAGTATCTAATCATTTAAATGATATAGTGTTTTATGTTCAGTGGAAATTCATGAAATATTAATGATTATTTTGTTTATTCAAGTCGATTAAAACTAAGGCCTGCATTGATAGTCCGGTATTAAGCGTAAGTTCATATTAAGCTGATCTTAGGGCAACGTTTAGATTCATAGACGCAATCTTGAAGTAAGCTTGAAAGTTTGATCTTAGCTAAGATAAGTGTGATTAGATATATATTCATAGTCATAGCTTAAAGCGATGTTAAGAATTGAAAATTGTTGATGTTGATGATTCACAGTCTAATAAGATAATCTTATTACAGGCCTCATCCTTACTTTTTATTAAAAAAAGAGGCTTTTCTTAAAGTCAGCATTTGAGTAGACTTAAGACAACCTTAATAACTTTGTAGTAGAAAAAATAGTGAAGATAATGATTTTTTTGGGTTTACATAATATGAATATTGATAGATAATATTGATATCGATTTTGATTCTGACAATAAAGACATAATCATGTGTATTCCTAAACGCTACATTCGAAATATACAAGATCCTTTTGATTTTTATTCAGACATCGAATTTAATTTCGTCTTACCGAAGATGATCTTATTGTATATCTATATAAATTAATCATATCTTAAATCCAATAAGACGACCTTCATGAAGGTAAGCTTAAGCACTTGCACAAGAGTGGACTCTGAATACGGGCCTAAGAACTGACAAAACAAACTTAATAATAAAAATTGATTACAGAGCACCCAAAAAATAATTATAAAAAAAAATTCAGTTACAAAAAATACAACTAATTTATATCTATATCTATGTTTGAATTCCCTCACGTATACTTTGATAATGATTTTAAGTATTAACACACGCATAGTTTCCTAGAGGATATTACATAACCAGTTTTACAATAAAATAAATTACAAAATCTCTCCCTTTTATATATATTAAAAAAGTAATTTATGCTGTAATACTTAATTACATTACCTTGTTCAGTACCCCACAAAATAACTATCATCAATTTTTCAGACCCTTTTCAAAGACCCCTCTTACATTTTTAAACTGTAACTTCATTAGAATCAGTTCAATGAAACAATAGAAGAACTGTACTTCACTAACTTTACACATGAAAGTATAAAATAATATGTATAATCAAGGAAAATTTGTATTTTAATTTCACACTTCGACTTTGACCACATAGACAATATACTATGTTGAATGGGAAGACATGAGAATATACTAAGTGTTCGGTAAAGGAAATACTTCTCCTAAAAAATTTTCTGTCCGTTTTAGCTTTTCAGCATTATATTTTACAACAGAAACATCTTTAATTTGAATAAAGAAATTTCTAAATTGTGAAGGAAGTAATTTAAAGAAATCACGTGACTTAACGGTTCATGCCATTTTTGAAACACGTATATAAGTCGACTGGATGTATTTCTATCATTAGAGACACATTGTGCATTTTTGTGTTTCCAGAAACTAATTATTCTCTTTGACCCTTCCCCCTCGAAGGAAACTAGAGTTTTGATCATCACTGTTTACTCATCTCCAACCAAATAATTTCACATTATTTTTATTCTCATATTCCACTGCATTTTTTTAAGAATTTTCGAAAAGAATGTACCTATTGGTTTTGTACCAATGAAGGAATTTCTGAAAAATTTCTACAAATCTTCATCGAACCTACCTAGTAGATATCGAAAATGATCATCACTAAAATTATGAATATGTATAGACTATCTCTGGAGTTCGAAATATTAGGTTGACCGGAATGAAATTTGGTATGTGTCGTGCTTTATGCATTTGAAATGCTTTTTGTATTTGAAGGAGGGGGGGGGGGGCTTAGCGGGAAGGGGAAACATAAAATCTTGAATTAATCTCTTAATACTGCAAAAACTTGTAATGAATAAACTGTAGTAAATCAATTTTACTACAATTTATTACTTGGGTATATTTTCTGTAACTCTTATATTTACGGAAATATTTGCAATTTAAATAAAATACCTATAATAAGAATAGGTATTAATACTAATATCATTTGAATGGATTACTTATCACCAAATTTTTTGCTGGAAGAGTATAATTAATATAATGAATTTCGTAATTTCTTCATCTTGCCAAAATAACATCAGGATAATATAATTGCAATCCATACAAATATTTTTTTAAATTTTTTTAAACCAATTATTTCTAATTTTAAGAAGGATATTCTTTATTTTTTAGTTTTGAAAAAATACATTCATTTAAATATATATCTGACCATAACCACTCCACTGTCCTTAAAGTTGAATCAAATCTATTTCTACAAGAGATGTGATTTTTTATTCTAAGAAAATTATATATTATGTATTTAAAATTTATTTAAATACATTAAAGATATCAAGTTAGCATGAAATTGCATACCGTGAAATTGCAGATATTTCTGTAAAAGTTACAGAAATATTAGTTACAGAGTTACAGAAAATATGTTCAGGCAATTAATTTTAGTTAAATGTATTTACTCTTTACTCCATACAAGATTTTCCATTTTACTAATATTAAGAGAGAAATTCAAGTTATTATCCCCCCCCCCCCTTCCTCTCAACCACCTTTCCGATCTAAACCTAAAAATGTGACCTCCAAAGCTATCTACTTGGTAGGTTCGATGAACATGGCTCTCAACCCCCTTTCCCCTTGTCAGATTTTGCCCACTAACGAAAACTTAGCATTACAAATAGAAAAAATACGTCAGATACCAAATTCCGTTCCGATCTAAACCAAAAAATGTGACCTCCAAAGCTATATAATAGGTAGGTTCGATGAACATTTTGGAGAAATTTTTCCGAAATTTAATCATTGGTACGAAACCTATAGCTACATTAAAAACTAAAAGCGTGCTTTCATTATTTATGACAGTTTTTAGTTTTTCGACATTAAAGTATGTTGATGAAAAGTTCTTTAAGTGCAGGTTCCTATTATGTTAAATGTGTGAAGACTCGAAAAAATCTGGTATGCACCAACATCTTTGTGTATTTTAAGGTTGTGTAGTAGGTTCACAATTAGCCTTTTTCTCTGAAGATTTTATAAAAATCCAACAGAGGGCAGCACTAGTGGGTGGGGGGGGTATACATGTTTTGATTTTCTCATTGACAGCAACGTTAAGCAACGTCATAACTCGGCAAAAAATAAATTTTTTTTTATTGTTCAAAAAGCATCTTTTTGGCTTGCTTTGTGATTCTTTTCTGTGGATTATTAGACATTTTTATTAAAAAAACTCGAATGTTTGAAGCAAAAAATAGGAATCACGATTTTTCCGGTTTCCGAGAGATTTTTCCGACGGTTTTTCCGATTTTTCCCAAAAAGTACCGCTCCAATTTCAATTCCTATAACTATTTTATATATTTAGACACCTATAACTTATCCTGATCGGGGATCAAGTTTTTTTTATGAGCTAAAAAACCTTTTTTCAATATATTCTTGTGTTGTTATATGCCAACAACTGTTTCTGATCCAAAAATTGCTCAAGAGGGTGGTGATCCCCTCCTGTATTTATTTCTATTCAAAAAAAATAGTTTAACATAATACCGAGTGCCGAAAACAGTTTTAGATAGAATTTAAAATGACCACTTAGGATATATCCACAAAGATGAAATAAACTAAATCAGATGTTAAATTAAAATAAATACCGGAGGGGATCACCACCCCTTGAGTAATTTTTGGATCAGAAAAATTTAAATATATATGTTTATATATATATATATATATATATATATATATATATATATATATATATATATATTATAATATGTATATAATATAATATTATATATTATATAATATTATTATAATATATTATTATTATATTAAAATAATTTAAATGTTTATATTATATATAGGTAAGCTACAAAACACAACTTTGCATATCAATGTTATACCAGTTTACACCAAATATATGTGTACTTTTATACGGACCACCTTATATCACAATATATTTAAAGCGAATAATTTTCTCGGTTGGTGCACGATGCGGTCAAATGTCTAAACAGAGTGTGAATTACTGCAATATAAATAAATTAAAAAACATTTTATTGCTTCGTTGCGACATTATTATGGTAGAAATGTTAAATAGTTACTAACATATTAAGATAAATAAATAAATCAATTTGCCACAAGTTCAAAATTTAAAATCACAGAGCATAAATTGATATATGCTTATGTGTAATAAATATTTTAAATGAAGTTTGTTTTGAATCTACGTGATTTGTCTAGCAAAACAAGCAACAAAATTATAGTTAAATAAATTTGGGCCCGAATGAAAGTTTAATTTTAACATAAGATTCAAATAACAAATAATAATGGTCGGTGAATAAAAAATAGATAATAGATAAAATTTAATGATATTGTCATAGATAAACTTTTTGTTGGAATAGGCAAGCCTCATTGCATTCATGTTGGTTTCTATTGAAATGTTAAAACTAATTTAACTGTCCCAAAAAAATTTATATTATTTATAAAAACTCAACGTTCATAATTTTCTGAACACACATTTTTCTGAGCGGTCTCCTGGTAAGTATGAGAGACAGCAATTTTTTCCGTTTTCCCCAAAAAAAGTTTAAAAATCCATAAATGAAGTATGTCATGCGGTGTGTCAATATTTGGCACACTATACGAAGCCGTTGAAACACTTTTTAAGTTCCCGCCTCAACCCCCGAAACTAACTCCTTCACTAGAAATTAGAATTTCTTGTTCTTTATTTTTATTGAATCTTCATTTTTGTATTAGTCCCAAAGTTATTTGTGCAGTTGGTTGTTATAAACCCGACTTCAAAAAGCAGGATGGTTCTCAATTCGTCTGTATTTCTTTATTTTTTATGTGTGTCACCTCAGAACTCCGTCATTTATGAACCGATTTTAAATTTTTTTAAATTTTGTTTTAAAGGGTGTGGTTTCCCATTGGTCCCATTGGCACCAAATCGCATTCTGATGAGGGGATCCCCGGGAAATCGAGGAAAATCCTCATTTTATATGTGATAACCGAATTCTCGAGGAAATCGAGGAAAATCCTCATTTTATATGTGATAACCGAATTCTGCGAATTTTTTTTTTTTGAAAGGGTATACTCATTCATAATTGGAAAAATAGAAAATTTTTTTAAAAACCGACTTCAAAAAAATTTTTTACAAAAAAAAACCGACCCCAAAAAAAAAATTTTTACAAAAAAAAACAAAATGCATGTAAAAAAAACTGAAAATCTGTTATAAAAAAATGCACTAAAAAATAAAATAAAAAAAAAAAAAAAAAAACGGGTAAAAAAAAATGTGTTATAAAAAAATGCACTAAAAATTAGTAGGTCGTTTAGTAGGTCTACCCATATTTTGACAAATAAAATCAGTTATAGAACTTCAAAGTCACTAAAAAGCGAGAAATAAACCATATTTTGACAAAATGGAAACCCGACTTCAAAAATCAAATATTCTATAACAAAAAATACACTAAAAAGTAAAAAAATAATTGCATATTCTTGTGCCAATGTTAGTTCACCTAAGCAAAATTTTTTAAATATATATGTACAATTATTGTTATTTTTGGAGGCGGTGTCCAAAAGTTATGTGAATTTCTCTATGCTGACACCGCCTCCAAAAATAACAATAATTGTACATATATATTTAAAAATTTTTGCTTAGGTGAACTAAAATTGGCACAATAATATGCAATTATTTTTTTACTTTTCAGTGCATTTTTTGTTATAGAATATTTGATTTTTGAAGTCGGGTTTCCATTTTGTCAAAATATGGTTTATTTCGTTATTCAAATCAAAAATGTTTCTGTTGTGCTGCTGTTCTTTTGTAGAAGTTATTATTGCACATATACGCAGAGTCGTTAAACATTTGGACCTGTATCAAATAAAAGTAGACTAATTTTTTTAATAAATACATTTCTGGTTCTATTCGGAACAATTGCTTCTTCCCGGAAAGTAACCTATAACTTTGTTGAAAAAATATATTGTACAGTGGAGTTTTGGGAAAATTCTTAAATCCTGCACCACTAAATAAATTCAAATGCAATATTGAATTAACTTTATTTATTTCTAAAATTGTATTTATTTATTCATTAAATTGTATCATAGTCCACGGTAGCTGACATACAAAGTTTAAGGGGCTTGTTTATGTACACCATCGGCAGTCCATTTATTTATTGATTAAATTTTATTTAATCATTAAAGTCTATAAAAAATGTTTTTTACGAAACTATATTTCGCAACATCGAAATATGGACATAACAATCAATAATCAACAGCCAAAATCTGAAAAATATATTTCAGTATTAATCTATAACATGTATCAGTGTAGTATGAAACATTACCGAATGGATTACAATACGAATATCTATTATCTACACTGATATAAATGAAAGCTTTACAAAAACATTTCTACGAATTACATTTGACTAGAATTTTTTTATGTATAGATAAAGTTTTAGTCACAATTTTCTATTTTAGGTTAGCTAAACAAAATCAAACTCGTTATAACAACATACGTATGAATGGATACCTACCTATATATTAAAACTGAAAGAAAAAAAGGTTTCAAATATAAAACAATATTATCCAAAGTATAATAACATTTTTTATCTATATATATGCAAAAGCTGTGTATTCTTTAAAAAATAACTATATAGCTTGCAGCATCCCCTAACAGGTATTAATAATAACACACAATATCAGATTGAAATATACTATATACATGTATATATGTATATATATAGAATATAGATGTATAGATAAATACAAATATAATATAGTTTTATACTCTATAGATACAAGTACTAGCAGAAGGATACACATTCATATAAAAGAACATACGCTTTTGTAAAATAGTATGTTGATAGAAAAGATAGACCATATATACCTGCAATTATCATAGACTATGTTATTTCACTATAGAGTTTTTTTATTTTATCTTTAAACTAGTTAAATATGATTATATAAAGAAGAAGTGTTTATTTGTTCGGTGGTAGATTTCTATTATAGATATTTAGTTAATACGAGTTTATCAAACTTTTTTTCTATATAAGTGTCCTCATTCTTCTTAAGTCAACAAACTATGCGGTCAAAAATGTCAAATAAATTTTTAAGATCTATATTTTTTTGTACACAAATAGATGTGATGTTAAATTATTGCATGATCTATTTATTATTAATATCTACCTGAAGTAATTTTATTTTTAATTTTCGTTATTTGACGAAAATCCATTATAATTATTAAATAAAACAAATATTTGAAGTTTTGAAAGTGATTTTACACTTTATTTGACTAGTTTCGGAACACCGTTCACTCTTCAGAAATAAAAATAAACTGCTGAAGTAATTTACTGTTAAAAGTTATACTTCCTTAACGATCACATTGAAACCCAAAATTTAATGTACATCAAATTGGAAATATAAAAAAGATGCTATTGAATAATTACTCATTTTAAATACATTCAAAATAATACATTACTCTGAACCAGGGAGGTTTCAGGCAGGTTGCTCAAAACTGCAAGTTTTTTTAAAAATCGATTCATCTTGACGTCCTAAATTTTTACGGTTCGACTCAGGTGACAAAACAGGGTCAAAATTGAATTTGTTTTCTTAATTTTTTTTATAAATTTTAATTAAAAAAAGGCAGAATATTATTCAACTCTATATAAAAAAAGAAAACAAATGAGACCATGAACAGGGAGAAAGAAATTCCCAAAGTTCGAAAAACGCAAAAATTTGTAATTAAAATAAAAAATCTAAAAATCTAAAAATTACAAAATTTTTTTTTAACAATGGCAAATTAAGCCTTTTATATGTTAAAAATAATGAGCCCAATTTTAGCCCTAAAAAAATTAGGTTCCCCACAATTAATAAAATACCATGATACCGATTTTTATAAATAATAAAAAGGGTGCATTTCATTTTAGAATTTTAGATGAATAAATCATTTTTTAAATGAAAGGTTTTAAAAATATCAACAAAATGAAAGAAAAAATTATTTTTTAACGGTATTTTTTACCATTAAACAAACAAATTAAAACGCAAAATAAATAAACAATAAAAATAAACTAATTATAGAAAATAGTTAAGAAATTATTTAAATAAACTTTATTTTCTATTAACTTATATATTTTTTATAGATCTTCCATTTAAAAAAAAATAACGATACGTTAACTTTTAAGAGAGTTATCGTATGTTTTACCTT